>JAMPIV010021435.1:135000-194501 GCA_024509875.1 Oreohelix idahoensis
CAAGCTTATTATGCGATGCTGGTTTCACGACATGTTTCACCACAGGGGGAATCCCTTGATGTGTCTGGATGGTTTCAAGAGTCAATGAGGGTGTAAGTAACCTCACAGAGAGAGGTTCACTTCCAGATATGTATACTGTAGCATTATACCTAGGCGTTGATTATATAAGGGCGACTTCATTTTAGCAGAATAATTATTGTTATCAACGTTACCATTCGGTTCCATATATAGCATAGCTCCTCAACAATTTCAAGCGAAGCATTCTTGTACCGTGCCCCTTCAGTTCATAGTATGTCCGTGACTTATTTATCTCTTTATAATATGTCTTCAGTTCATGGTATGTCCGTGACTTATTTATCTCTGTCAAGTCTGTCTTCAGTTCTCTTCTCTGTCCGTTATTAGGTCGTCCTTTATTTCTCTTCCCCTAGATAATCCACTTCAAGAAATGCCGTGTAATGCTATCAGCTAACTTCCTCAACGCGCGAGTCTTAATCAACACTAGCACGTTCTCTTTACCTCTTGATCACCGGGATTTATCTGGTACTTCCCTCAGTTTACGTTATTGTCCTTGTTATATCGTTCCAAATGTCAACTCTTTCATTCGGCGCGTGCATCCATTTATAAAAATATGTAACATTTGTCTTTTTTCACCTCCACTTTTCAGAGCCTTACAATAATACTAACTTGTTATTTGAATTAAAACTTTTTTTATTTTCATGCTGGAATATATTTCTTTGGAGGTCCTCATGTCTTGCATGATCTTATTTTGATAACATTATCTGTTCGTCAAAATGTCTCTATAATTGTATTATTAGAGATATGTGTATGAGTCTAGATGTTGGGTGTTTATCTCTTAGTGAATTATGACCATCACTCGTCGTATTTGTTCTCATAAACATTGTAAATCTTCTCAACATTGTTTTTGTCTACCTGTAGAGCAGGGTCGCCACACTTTTGTCAGTCCTGACGCTTCCATAGAATTCTTGATCCTTAATCGACTTCATGCAAACAAAAACTTAATAAATAAAATATGGAAGGGATTGCACAGGCAACCAAAATTAACATGACTTTTTTGTTGAACGGATTAAATTAATTAATGGGAAGGATGTTGTTGATGAACTTTAACAAGAGAAGTGTTATTTGATTGGTCAGTTTTAGCCTCAGTCACTATGCACTTCCAGTTCCAGTCTTTTCCCTTGCTGTGATAATCTGCATTTACGTAGCTAAAACCAGTTTCATTCATAGCAGAATATTATTCCAGACTGCAAGGTCTTTTATATTTGGACATGCGCCCTAATATAACCGACGTTCCCAATGTTTATGTTAAACGGAACACTCCTTGAAAAAACAAGTCAAAATTTTATGTAAAAACAAAAGCAACAGACATTACAAACTTGGCAGTATGTAGAAACGGCTCAATTCATGCACAAAGATTTCAGTAACATGTAGCAGTAATTACATTGCTTCTACAGTCACTGAGATTTGTTTTAGAACAATTATTTAGATTCTAGATCCACTCATACACACACATACATTAGAGAGTTCATCTTGAAGGTGAGATTCTATGACTGTTTTTTCTACTTTTTTCGACCCCAAAAGTTTAGTCAAACCCCGGTCGACAATCTGAGGTTCATCGACCCCCTGGATGTCGGTATCGATACTTTATGGTCGATATAGGCCACTGTGGGGGCCCCAACTTTAGAGCATGACGTCACCATGTCATCTCGTCCGGTAGCATACATCCTACACACAAGTATTAATTTGTTTATGTAGCGGTAATTTATATAATAATGTGTTTTACATAATGAGGTTACTAGCTGCATGTACAAGTAATATTAGTAGCCTCTTGTGATATGTTTAAGTGAACAACAGGCATTTTCTTTCTGCGTCTCCTCATGGACCCCTGGGCTCTGCACGGGGCTTTTAATCTTTTACTGCAACAAATTAGCAGCGTAGAAATGGGAACCATATACCGTTTCAAATATCACCTCCAAGTATTAATAACTCTTATTATTTGCATTTTGACAAAATACGGACTTTAACCTAAACACACACACACACACACACATACACACACACTCACTCACTCAATCACTCACTCACTTACTTACGTACTCACTTACTTACTCACTCACACACACACTCACTCACCCACTCACTAACACACTCACTCACACCCTCACTCACTCACCCACTCATTCACTCACCCACTCACTCACACACTCACTCACTCACTCACGTACTCACTCACCCACTCACTCACTCACTCACCCACTCACTCACACACTCACTCACTCACCCACTCACTCACACATTCACTCACTCACCCACTTACTCACACGCTCTCACACTCACGCACTCACACACACGCACTCACACACACGCACTAAAACACACTCTCACACTCACACCCAAACACACCCACTTACAACCCCAAACTCACACTCTCACACACACACACACACACACTCGCACACACATACACTCACACAAACACATACACTCATACACACACTCACACACACTCACACTCACACAAACACTAACACACAATGATACACACACTCACACACATTCACAAACACACTTTCACTCACACACACACTCACACACTCACACACACTCACACACTTAGACACACACTCACACACACACTCTCACACACAAAATGATACTCGCACACAATTACATACACACTCACACACGCACTCTCACACACACTCACACACACAGAATCACTCAAACACACTCACACACCCTCACACAACCTCACACACACAACCTCACACACACATTCACACACACTCACACACACACACACTGACACACCCACACTCACACAGACTCACTCATACACACACTCACGCACACTCACACACACTCACACAAACACACTAACACACACTGATACACACACTCACACACACACACTCTCACACACACTCTCACGAACACTCACACTCACGCACACACTCACACTCACACACATTGACAAACACTCACTCTCACACACACTCTCACACACACTGACACTCGTACACAATTATATACACACTCACACACGCACTCTCACACACACTCACACACACAGAGAATCACTCACATACACTCACACACCCTCACACACATACTCACACACACATTCACACAGACACACACTCACGCACACACACACTGACACACCCACACTAAACTGACACACTTTCACTCACACACTCACTCACACACACTCACAACTTCACACATATACACATTCACTCACATACTCACACACACACTCACACAAACTTACATACACACTCACAAACACTTGCATACACACTCACACACACACACTCACACACTCTCACACACAATGACACCCGCACACAATTACATACACACTCACACACGCACTCTCACACACACTCACTTACACACAGAGACTTACTCACACACTCACTCACAAACACACACACTTACACACACACACTCACCCACTATATATATATATCCTTCGGTGATCCAAAGCATAGCTGTTCTTGTGATGGTATCAGGGTCCCTTCTGAGGTCGTGGCCAACCCAACGTCAGCGTCTGCCAGCTACAATGGGACAACCTGTATTTAACTATTAGTTTTACTGCAGTTTTCTTTTACACAAGCGAGTTTTTATTATTTATATATGTATTCTAAGTTTATGTTTTTTCTCATATTAAACAGACGCCTTCCCGTTGTCTCTTCCAACGACTCTCTTTTCTCGGTAACTTTTTCCTCCTTGAATATACATTATAGCTCAGTGGATAAGATAACCCCTACACCTCACGGTAGAAGGGGAACAACTAAGTAAGTAAGGATAAGATAAAAATGTACCATTTATTTTAGTTATAATCTGATGGAAAAGTATGTCTGGATAGCGGATAATACAATGGCGTGTGCATGGGTGAACTTGTCTAAGTATACATATGATAATAAATATATATATATACATGATGTCATCATCATCAAGTGTGTGCTTTGACAGTCAGCAGCCAAGGATCAAAGAAGAAGAAGAATATATGCTGAGGTTGCCAGCTGCGTACAACCAGAGCAAGTGCAAACATGTCAAATTCAAAGTACAAAATATATTTTACAACTTACCTCAAATAATTATTGGGAAATAGTCTTCTTGCACAGTAGAATAGTCTTGGCAACTTGATGAAGATGAAGCAGGCGACTGGGGAATTATTTCTATTTAGAATCTCTCTGTGAATTGTGAGCGGCCCTGTAGGATTCCGGTTTTCTTATTAATAATCTCGAGTTTTCTTCTGTAGTGTTCAAAGATAGAAAACTCTTTACAGAGCGATACAACAGGAAGCAATCTGATCATCAGAAGCATTCCCTCCGTCCGACAAGTGTTTCGGCCCTATATACTCCTTTACACTCTAAAAAGGGGAGGGGGCCCACTTGGGTCATGACTCCCAAACGTCTCAGCTTCCTGTTGTCTTGTATCGAAAATGAACCCATTTCACTTATGGTAGCAACTTTAAAATCCACAACTCCGCCAGCCGTGGAGGCACTTGTGAAAGTAACAAAGAGAAGACAAATTATTCCGTTCGTTCCGTCGCACACACTGAGACACCATCACGAAGTCAATGAGTCTAGCCACTGCGCGTTCCCCACTGGACATTTGATACTGACACCCCTTATAGTATACACCGCCTGTCGCCTCTGAGTCGCAGCCCGTCCACTAGTCCACCACAAAACTCAGCGTACTGTGGACTTAGAAAAATTCCTGGTGTTTTCTGTACCGCGGCGTTTATTGTTACGATCTCCATTGCACATTGCGGTTGTTAAACAGCCAGCCGGATGCCTTTTCGGCAGTTTCACTAAGCCTCTTCAGTGCCCTTGTTCTCGACTGTCCCCTCAGCCCCAACAGTTTCAATAGAAAATAAAGTGATGCAGCCACGAGCCCTCTTGCGCCCACTTCAACAGCCATGACCCTTGCAGTAAACCCATCGTGTCTCAGATCCGCGGCCAGATCACTATACTTGGCCGCTTTGAACGAATGTTGCTCGTCTAATCTGGATTCAAATGGCACGGTCAGTTCAATCAGTATGACCTGAAGCTTTGCTGAAGAATACAGCACTATATCCGGCCGTCTCCGCGATTTTTGGATACTCTCTGGATTTGCCCCTTGTCCAGGTAGGTCTACCGCCATCTCCCAATCGTTTGCACAGTCAAGAAGAGATGATAAACTGCTACCAGGTTTATTCGGTTTGGGGTATGCTGACTTTCCTGCCCTCAGAAAGTAAGTATTTGCGGTGCTCACCCTGGGTTTGCTATTCGCCTTCATCCTTGCCAGATCTATTGTCACAGCAAGCTCATTTAGCATTTTGTTATGGCGCCAAGTGTATCGCCCTTGCACTAATGACACCTTACACGCTGAGAGCACGTGTTCTAGTGTCTGCCTCCCCTGGCACAGGGGGCACTGCTCATCATCCGACTTTCCCCATTTCACAAGGTTGGTGGCCGACGGCAGCAGGTCATAGAGTGATCTGACAACGAAGCAGAGCCTAAGAGGTGCCATATGCCATATATCATTCCATGTCAAGGACTTCTGCAGGGCTCCTTCCCATGTAGTCCATTGGCCTTGTTGGACCTGCTGCACTGTTTTTTGCAACCTCTTATCATTCTCAGCTTCTCGTATCTCCTGAACTACCATGTCTCTGCGCTACCTGCCTGATGCCTTGGACCACCAGCGGATGTCTCCATGACCAAATCCCCGTCTATTCGTTTGTGTGTATCCGAATACCTCCCTCAGTTTGAGTGACTCTTGGGCAGCATCAACAGCTTCTTCCACTTTCCACTTCCTTCCCGTTTTTAGTGTGGGCTGAATGGACTTAACCACATCATCAGCTGACTCGCGTAGCATCATTGCAAGCCTTGCCTTTCCAACTTTGTACTCTTCAACAACTGACCTGAAAGGAAGCAGAAGTTTTGATTTTTTGCAGTACAGTGCTACATCTGACAGACCTGGTGGTACCCCTAGCCATTTTCTCATGAACTTGTTGACCTTCTGCTCTATGGCTTCCACTGTACTTGTGCTTATTTCATATATAAGCAGTGGCCACAGCAACTTCGGTATCAACATGAACTGGAGGCACCACAGTTTGAACTTTCCCAGGATTCTGCTTTGGTCTATGATCTGTAGCCCTCTGTCTGCCATTTCTGTTGTCTGTTGCACTGCCTTTGAGTCTTTTAATGAGGCATCGTACACCCTGCCAAGACTTTTAACAGGTTCCTCAATGACAGTATGGATTCTTTGGTTGGAAACCGTGAATATGACCTCTGCTATCTTCCCTTTCCTGACTGATAGGCTTATCGACTTCTTGGGTTTGAAGCTCATTCTGCACCAGCTGACTAGTTCATCCAGGCGTGCTAACATCCTCCGGGCCTGATGTTCATCTGATGTCAGAATTGTTGTGTCATCCATGAATGCTTTGAGCGGTGGCATGTGACACATTCCACCGAGCTTTGGACCTATAGCCATTCCTTCAGCCGCATTGAGGATTACCTGCATAGCCATCACGAATAGTATTGGAGAGATGGTACATCCCATCGCAATTCCAACTTCAAGGCCAATCCACTTCGTTGTGTACTCTCTGGTTGAAAATCTGACAGCAAACCCTGCGAAATACAGCTTCAGCATTGCTGCAATCTCTTGTGGAATATGATACATTTCTAGGGCCTGCCACAACATCTGGTGTGGAACGGATCCATAAGCATTCGCTAAATCCAACCAGATTACATGGAGGTTTGTTCTGTCAGACTTTGCCTTTTGGATTGCTTCCCAGATCATTGTGGCATGCTCTAGACATCCTAGTACGTTTTATCCGGTCCTATAAAGCAGATTAGATTATTTTCCTTTAGCTTTAGAATTATTTTCAGCTTGACTCGGTTCTAATGAATGAGAGAATAGATAGATGTGTTTCCAAAGGAGATTTCTTGTAGGACATTATAATTAGTTTTAAAGTTATAGATGAGTGAAAATAATGTGTGGATAGGTTTTATTAGTCGTGTTAAGTCCAGATTACGGCTGTAGGGATTTAGTAGGAACCTATTTCATTCACAAAACCGGGCAGAAAAGCGGATATAGTAGGAACATATTTCATACATGGAACTGGACAGAGATGATCTCAGAGAACAAAAATTGAGATAGTATTAACTTTATGGCAATACGTGTTGATGACTACATAAAGATGACGTCTGTGAAGCGGCATGGGCATTTTTTAGTTACCATGTGTTGGGGGGATATGCCAAATTATTTATTATTTGAGAGCGCAGTCGGCTAATTATAACGTTTGATAGTTTTGTTTTAGTTCAAGAGTAATTTTATCTTATTTTATTATGTGATGTGAAGGTAATTTAGTTAGTTTATTTCACGATAATTAATTATAATTGTACTGTATATTTTTAATGGGTTACTTTGAGGTGAGAATAGTTATTTAGATTTCTGGTGAGCGCGGTGCCCCTCCTTTGTGCGTAAGGCACTTTGAGGCAGAGGCGCTTCTCGGTTTGCCCCTTGCGGAACATGGAAACACCAATGCAGCTGGTGTCCATCACAAGACTACGAGAAGCACTTATATTTGCTATTGCAGTTGTCATATACGACACGCATGTTGCCAGGTGCACCAGTCGTCACATACAACATGCTTCACAATGTAGGAACGCATATTGATGTGGATCGGTTGCGAGGTGGTAGCTTATTCTCATTAAGGAGAGTAATGCATTTTACATGTCGTTTAATATTTATTTCATGCTCATTTTATTATTATTTAATTGTTGTTATGTGTAGGGTAGTTTATGAGAGCACGTGGGTCCACTTGGGAATAAATTATCTCTTCTCGCTCCGTATGGAGCATATGGCCACCAATGTGGCTGGCCTCCTTATGGAGCATGGGGCCACCAGTGTGACTGGTCTCCTGATGGAGCATGGGGCCACCAATGTTTCTGGCCTCCGCATGGAGACCGCACAAAGCATTCAGATGCTCTCGCAGTAGTGGTTTCGGTAGCAATTGTGTTACATGGTGAGATTGCCAGCCTCATGCACAACACCATACTAGTCTCACTAGACGGCATGCATGGACTAAGTGTGTGTGCACGATAGTTGAATGTTTCAGGTGGCGTGGAAGAACAATTTGACAGGTTAGATCATGGTGTTTCCCATTATTTAACTATTATGATTTTAACTAGTCAGTGCTTTGGTTGCATTTCAAATTAACATTTGAGCACTGGCTGGGTGTTTGCTGGTTTATTTGTTTAATGTTTGCTTTATTTGCTTTGTGTCACTGACAGGGTTGTATGAATAAATACAGCCCCTGCCTTAGAATCAGAGTTTTATTGATGTTCGAGTCGGGTGCGAGTGTGCAAGAAAGTGATCACATATCACAACAGCATCATCATTCCTCGCCCACCCTATCACAAATGAATAGTGTAAGAGAGAAAATAGTGGCGTAACAGGACGCGATAAAATGTCGTCACACACACAGATATATATATATATATATATATATATATATATATATATATATATATATATATATATATATATATATATATATATATATATATATATATATATATATATATAAACAGAGCTTATATGCTACGTCGCGATCCTTTAATTATAATGCATTGCAAGCAGGTACTACATTATGTTTAATACTGCTGGTTTGTTTGTCATTACTAGAATACTAGAAATACTCATTAATATCATTATGACTAGTGGCTTGCAAACTAATATATATTCATGCATCGAGTTATGGTTGTGCTGTAAATGAGACTGCAATAAGTAACCTTAAACCTCAACCAGGCATCAGGCACATCTACTGAAACTGACTGTCAGAGCAACATCCGCCATGAAGCTGATTACTGGATTCGTTGTCGTTGTGTTTATGAGCTGGTTTATCATCGTGCAAGCCACTACTGAAATTGAAAGTTAGTGTTTGTGTATATCTTTGTCAACTGTAGCTTTAGTATTACTGATCCTCCTAACACGGATATTCTAAACACTTGACAGAATATTTCAGTTCAATATCATAGTCAACATAACCAAATATACAATAAGATATCTTTTTCTTCTTTGTTCATCCTCATATGTCAATATGAATATGTTCAAAGAAAGCAGCGGTCAACTTGAATATGTTCAAAGAAAGCAGCGGTCAACTTGAATATGTTCAAAGAAAGCAGTGGTCAACTTGAAGCTGTTGATATCTCCGTAGATTTTTCCAGAAATGGTGTTGGCGATGGTCATATTCAATTTCTCTGTTCCTCATATGTTGGGCTCCGATGTTCAGCAGTCATTTTATCGGTGCCACAGTTACACTAAAATTAGTAGTTTCTACTTTTAAATTGTTGAATATGTGGTATCCCAATCTGCTGTGACCTGTTCAAAGTTATAATATTACCCCTTTTTCACTTCTGCTGAGCTGGTAATATGCATCATTTGTTTTTGGTGGCTTGGATGCTCTGCTTCATACGTGCTCGTGTATCTGCGCTTGATAAAACTCTTGGCAAAAGTTATGCTTTTGTCAAGTTACTTGGTTCTGGATTCTTTTTATTTAATTTAAGTTAGAGCTAGCTTCTGTTGACCATGCTGCAATGTCATATTCTAGGACTAGTGTCAATCCCGCAGTGTATAGCTTCTTTAGTACTCATTCGATACCCAATCCATGCCTGCAAGTTTTTTCATGATTGCCGTTTAATGCCTTGCTCTTGTCCTGTTTCTTTCAGTCTGGGTTTTCCAAGTCAAGCGTCGATCAAATGTAATGCGTAAGCAATTCGGGTTTTCATCCAGATGTAGATTTCCCCCATTTAGCACTAATTTTGAGTTCTGTGGTTTATATGAGATTAAAAACAAGGTGTATGCTGTTTTCCCTTCATTCATCTTCACTAGGCATGCTTTGACCCAATCTTCCAATGATGTTGTCCAAATGCTTGCCGTAGTGATATTTTCTTCTGAGATAAACAGGGTTCAGTCGTCTGCATGGGAGGCATTGTAGTGTGATAGTGGTAACCCAGGTTCTATGCTTGTGAAGTTGTTCGTTATGCACTGACCCTGTTGTGTGTACGTTTGTCTGTTACGTTAACTATTTGGCTTGTCTTGCTAATGTGACTGCTGAGTGACACCCAATGACCAGACAGCTATGATAACTGCAATGACTGATCGACTCGTAGCTGACAACAAATTTTTTTTATTGTTGGCAATAAACATATTCACAATTGGCCATCTCCGTGCCTAATTATAAAGGTAATAGAACACATATGACTTCTACGTTGACCCTTCATACAGCATGTAATTCACTGGTCAGGAACTAGTTGATTAACACTTGACCTCTGCGGATTACTGTAATACTGTCTACTATTCTATACTTGTTAATGGGCTGTTCTCAATATATACAATTTGGCTTCGAAATATTAGCTGGGTCACCACCAGTGCTGAAAACTTATTCTTAGCCACAAGAACTGTTCTTTATAAAGTCTGCCTATGCGTCTGACACTGGACCCCTGCTTCTAAACACTCGTTCTTGACTATCTGCACTTGATTAACTTATTCGAGAGTTTACCTACCAAGGTTTTCTTGAAACGTACTGCTGGCGGTATACTTGGACACAGCTCGTCATGAGAACTATTTGTCGTGAAAACATCTTTCGTCTGCCTTCATTTATGCAAACTGCAGCGGCACCGTAAATACAATGGTACCTGAGCTGGCCATTACTTTATAGATGGTCGTTACGGTTAGTCTACGCTAACCTTCTCTCAGCGAAACGACGAGCGAAGAGTGAACTCAAACTCTTCTGTCAGCGCACGGACTTCCCGTGTCGCTGATGACGTATGAACTAAGTCCAGCTACCCAATAATTATCCCTTCTTATTCTTATCCCAGTTATATCCCTTTCCTATCACAGTAATTTATTATTGGAATATTCTCTGATATGCCATTTATACACACAAGTATCATCGTGGTCTACAGGACTCCTCCTTAGGAAACACCCTGCCCCAATATCGTCTTCTTACTAGTCTGTCCTTGTATCTGTACTTTGGCGGTTCAATTTTCAAGGTGGGGGCCAATCTATTTGTACATTCTTCAACATACTTGTTGCATAGCATAATGTGTTGTTGTGTATAAATGTTCTGTGGATGATGTCACATTTGCCACACAACGTTGAGGGTGGTGTCTTTCATCTGCTTCTCTCAAAGGTATTATAATCCTTGCTTTTGCAGAGTAGTGTGCCACCCTCAGACACCAGGGATGATGAGGCAAGATCTTATGGTGTCGTGGTCTGGTGTATGTGTGACGTGTTTATGAAGTCGAGTATCAGATAAGGACGTCACATCAATTCATAAACGTATAAAGTCAATAAATGGTTGAACTGCAAGTGATGTTGTTGGTAATATATATTGTACGCCACAATGACAAAGCATGGACATCGTTATGCAGAAAAACATCACAGGTATATTCACAACAGTCATTGTATCATCGAAGTAGTCGATTCCACAGGCACAGCAGACAGCATAATATTCATGTACATTATATGCCTTTTAGGATATCGTGACAAGCTGTACATGTAGTCAGGTAGTAAACTTCCCCTTTCCATAAGAGCTAGTAGATATCAACTAGGAGATTAAATATGGTATCCTCGATTTGACCTCAACAAGACAGGCATGTCTTTTGAGCGCCACATTATTGTCCTCTTTGTTCCTTATACAGCAAAGGTATCAAACCTAGATCCATCAACAAAGTTCTGGAAGCAAATAGTCCGAAGGACAGGCATCAATCGATGCGTGACAATCTAAGTGGATCATGAGCTGAGCAAACTAGTCATATCGTAGACTTTAGAATAAGGCAGGCTAAGCAAAAGTCAACATCACAAGATGGCGATAAAGTTACTCAGCAAAAAAGGGATTTAATTACCTGTTCATAAGGAATTAAATGAATAATCACATATGCCTCCAGGCATTAGGAATAACACAGAGATATATCATCTCAAGATATGAACAACAATCATGAGGACTCCTTCCTGAATAAACTAAGCGAAGACTAGCACATAGCTACGTCTCGCCTTCACAGCTTCTCAGCACAGACTGACCTGGGCGGAAATCGTTTTAAACAACGCCACAAAAAGGGACATGCGCTGAACACGCGAATCGAATACAACTCAGGCCAATTTACGAAACGAAGAATGTTCTACGATGTTCAACTTAAGACCTATTACCTTAAAAGGAAATGAATCTTGAAACATAGCGATTGCCAACTGTTTTCAAAGAACTGGCGATCTGAGCGCTCCATAAATGGACATGACTCAAAAATCGTTCACACAACTATCGGCAACCCTAGCTATCAAGATAAGACAAATTCTGGACGATAGCTATCAAGATTAGACGACTGTAGAAATAAAAGTGACTACAATTTCATGAGTTCCTTCCCATGCATTAAAAAATGAATATAGTCAGAATGCATTGTCAGAATAAGTTGCGACAAGATTTTAGCAGCAACATTACCGCCACCTCCCGATTAAAAAAAAATGTGCAACATTTTTTTTTTAAAATATCCAAGAGTAAAACCAAAAACGGTTTAACAACGCACGAATTATGCGGGGATAAGTAATTGCACTGCCTAATATGAGGCTAAATTGACACATAAAGTGTCTGGTGAGAATATTTCTCAACAGATAAAAAATCTGATTTAAAAAATATATCGGGGAGGTGCCACCAACACACATTACGCTTGCATGAAAATACAATATAATATGCAAGTTCATATCATTATAATCAAATAGCAGTGTCATAATCTAATACCGCTTAGAATGGATGTACACATCTGATATTGAATGTTAAATATTACATTATCTAAATGTTTAATATTACCATTACACAATGAAATTAAATATAAATGACGATCCAGGACACATCTCCTGTCGTTCCAAAGAAACTGTACAATGTGGAACTCTCCATGTTTGACAATAGAAAGGTAGCTTCTCAGATCAACAATAACGTGCTGAGAAAAAACAAACAATATAATTCTATTTAATAGCCATTATGTTTCATACCATACAATACATTATTATTAATAATTGTGACCGAGTGAACTTTCGGCCCTTATATTAACTACTCAGTCTTCTTCTTATATTAAAGATGGGAACAGAAGAAGATGATAACAAAGCACAATAGTATGTGTTCACCTAAAGTGAGGACAGATGTGCTAATGTATTGTAGTAATATAGGTGTGTTATGGCTCTGTCGTATATATAGAAATTGAACAGAAGTATTAGTTGGAATCATGTGGGCATCTAGACAGAATGTCAGCCATCACATTATCCGACCCACGGATAGCTCGTACCGTGAAGTGAAAAGGTTGAAGAGCAATAGCATATCGAGTGGATCTCGAACTCTTCAAGTTCTTAGTCTGAATAGCTGTAAGAGCTTTCTGATCAGTTTCTAGAATGAAATGTGCGCCCAGGAGGAATCTTTGTAGTTTGAGAATAGACCAAACCATAGCTAACAATTCACGGTCTAAAACCGAGTAGTTCCTCTCTGCCGCATTTAGTTTCCTAGAAATGTACATGACAGGATGCAGAGTTTCAGCATATTCCTGCATAAGTGCTGCTCCGATCCCAGTGGATGAAGCATCACTTCGAAGAACAAAAGTTCTATCAAGAGTAGGTAATCTTAGGATGGGAGGAGAAGAAAATATACTTTTAATCTGGTCTAAGGAAGATTGACATTCCTGAGACCAACGAATCAGATTAGGCGACCCTTTCTTCAACAACGTTGACAGAGGTGCCATTATCGAAGATAGATTCGGAATAAATCTCCCATAGAATTGAATTAACCCCAAGAGACTCCGGACTTGTTTCTTCGTCTTAGGTACAGAGATGTTCAATATTTTTGAAGTATTGTGGTCTTCTGTCTTCAAGAGACCATGACCAACACGATGACCCAAGAAATAAATTTCACCAAAACCAATATAAGCTTTAGAAGGTTTTGCTGTCAGATTATACTCACGTAGAGTAGATAAAATAAATAATAATAAATTCTTTAAGCGCCAAACACGGCGCATAAGGCAGAAACCAGTGCTCTCCAGGTTGTTCGTTGTGACGCCACTCCTCTTAGCTCTTGCACATTATTTAGGCCCAACGTTCTTCCTTCTCTTATTATTGTTCTTCTGAAAGTGTTTCTTTTGGTCTTCCATTCCGCTTAAATCAAACCCAAGTGAGCGCTGTCAGTGGTATTCATGTTGCTAAAGGCATTGCCGTAACCTTTTGACAAGACCGGGTATATGACCATCGCCTTTTCCTTATATAGTCGGAGACATATTTCTGCCTAGAGTCTTCTCTTATTTGTCGATTAGTCTTGAATTCTTTCCAACTGATGTTCATGAGTTTTCTAAGACATTTTTTCTCGAATGTATTCAGCTTGTTCTCCAATGATTTTGTTATTTTCCAACTCTCACAGCCGTATGTTAACACTGAGATCTCATTTGAATTAAACAGACGAAGCTTGGTATGTATATTCAATGATCGTAATTTCCAAATGTTAGATAATCTATCGAAGGCGCTAGCTGCCAAAGCAATTCTAGTATGGATTTCTCTTGTTGTGTCACCATCCTGAGTCATTTTACTGCCTAAATAATTGAAACTTTCAACTTTCTGTAGTTTTTCCCCATTCAATATGATATCAAAGGTCTCGTTAGAAAAGTTCATAGCTTTAGTTTTAGAGGCATTTATTTGGAGACCTATTTTAACCGAGAGATGACACAAATTATTTATTGCTTCTTGGGATTGTCTTGGTGTTGAACTTAAGAATGCTACATCATCTGCAAGAAATCCAGGTCCCCCCAGGAAAACTTTTCCATTTGTCCATTTTATACCCAATTGTTCATTGTGGGTATAGTTTTTCTCATAACCCAATCAATAGCTATTCCAAAAAGTAGTGGTGACATCGAAGAGATACAGCCTTGTTTCACCCCTGTTTCTACTGTAAACCATTCTGTATTCCCTTTATTTGTTCTAACACAACATCTTGCATTGTCATATAGCGCTTTGATTATATTCACATATTTTGTTGGAAAACCATAGATTGTAAGTATCTTCCACAATGATGGGCGGTGTAGACTATCAAAGGCTTTTTGAAAATCGACGAAGGTGATAATAAGTGGCGATGCCTTTCCACTGATTCTTCTATAATTGTTCTTAGTGTGAATATTTGATCAATACATGATCGTTTCGGCCTGAAACCCGCTTGTTCTTCTCTGATCTTTTCGTCAGCATGCAATTTAAGTCTTTCTAACATCATGCAACATAATAATTTGTCCAGGTACTGATAATAGAGATATACCACGCCAGTTATTACAGTCTGATAGATCAATTTCTTCGGAAAACTTTACAATAATACTGTCTTTCCATTGTTGTGGTGGTTGTTCTTCTCTCCATACTTCATTTATAATATCTAAAATTCTCAAGAGGTTGTTGTCATTAACTGCTTTAATCATTTCCCCTGAAATTTCGTCAACTCCAGCAGCTTTAAAATTTTTTAATCATATTTTTAACGGCTCGTTTGATCTCGTCCCAGCCGTGAATTCATCGCAAGTTATATGGCAAAAGTGGTTGTGGATGTTTCATTAATTAAAATCATGGTTTTACAGTAGGTGGTGGTCTGTTTAGCATCCTCCATGAAGTGCTCAGCCCATCTCTTCATTTGTTCTTTTTCTGTTGGTATGAGAATTCCCTAATTTACCTTTAAAATGGTGTTTCCATAGCAGTAGGCTGGTGACATAGTTGTTTTGTAATTTGATAAAGGCACCTACTATTACCAGTTCTTGCAGCATTTTCAGCTTCTACGGCCAGTTCATTGATGAAATGTCTTTTATCTCTTCGAGTTTTTGTCTTCACTTCTTTATTTCACAAGTTATAAGTTAGTTTGCAAGATTCAACTGCATTATGTGTACTTGCCGCTAGTAGTTTAAGTTTTGCTGTTTTCCTTTCTTGTATTTTATCCCAAGTATCTTCTCTCATCCATTTTTTCTTTTTATGTACTAGGTATCCGGTGGTCGCTACAGCTGCTTCTGTCATTGCTGTTCTCAGTTGTTCCCATTTAGTATCGATTGTCTTGGTGGTGATATCGTTGTCAATTTTGCCTAAAGCATCGAAATAGAGTAGATAGTAGGTCATATAAACCCAGATAGTGATCTTCCCAAGAATCACTGAAGAGACAGATATCATCTAAGTAAGCGATGACATCTGAACGATGAGAAAGTATTCGACGCATCATGCGAACGAAAGTAGCAGAGGCGTTCATAAGACCGAAAGGCATTACATTCCATTGAAATAAACCCCTAGGTGTAGAGAAAGCAGTCAGAGGTTTGGCATGATCTGCTAAAGGCACTTGCCAATAACCTTTTGACAAGTCAAGTTTAGTGAAGAATCTAGAATTAGAAAGTCTACTAAGTAGATCCTCTTGTAAAGGCATAGGTTCAGCATCGAACTTTGTGACTTGATTTAATTTGCGATAATCAACGCAAATTCGTATGTTCTTATCTTTCTTCCGAACAATAACCATGGAAGAAGAATATGGAGAAGTCGATGGTTCAATTATGTTTAATTGGATCATTTCATCCAATTCCTTTTCCACTTGTGACTGAAAGTGTATAGGGATAGGATACGGCCTAACCCTAATAGGATTACTGTCGGTAAGAATTATGTCATGTTCTATGACATTCGTGTGACCAGGGATGTCGGTTAGAACATCCTTAAATGTCTGTAACATCGACGAGATTTGACGATGTTCATCAACAGAAAGATTAGGAGAAATGGACACATCTTTCCAAGATTCCATAGAATGTAGTGGAACCACTGGAAGAGGGAGATCGACACCAGAAAAAAACAGATTCCTCATCCTGTATGACAGACAGGGATGAGTAATGACCATGAGGTACAGAAGAATCGTCCGTTGCCTGAAAAAATAGGCAGCAAATAGTCTGGACGCTCATGAAATTCCGTCAGCATGTTGATATGGAAAGTCTTATGCTTTCCATCTATATCGACCACATAGTCAACATCGGAAATTCGTGAGACTATTGCATATGGACCTTTCCATGCAATCAGAAGTCTATTTTCCCTACTGGGGAGTAGGACGAATGCTTTGTCACCTGGACAAAGTTGTCGTAGACATCTGTTTTTGTTAGCAAACTGCCTTGCTTTTTCTTTAGCAATTTCTGACGAAGCAGTCGCTAGTTTGCATGCCTCAATGATCTTTTGCCTCAGAGCAATGACATACTCATATGAAGATTGAGTGTCATCACTAATATCATCGGCAGTGATGAGATCGTGTAATAAAGACATAGGGCCGCGCGGACGCGCGCCAAAGACAAGTTCAAAGGGAGAAAATCCTGTGTGCTCATTTGGGACCTCTCTATAGGCAAAGAGAGCCGCAGGTAAAACCCTGTCCCAATCTTGAGGATGGTCTTCAGTTATCTTACCAAGTAAAGTCTTGAGCGTTCTATTCAGACGCTCAACTAACCCATTAGACATAGGATGATAGATGCTACTGAGAGATCTTTTAATGTGTAAGGTAGACATTACTTGAGACATAGTATCAGATATGAGTTGAGTTCCATGGTCTGACAGTATTTCTCTGGGGAACCCCAAGCGAGAAAATATCAGCCAAAGAGCATCTGCGATATCTGTAGTAGATATGCTCTTTAGAGGGATAGCCTCTGGCCAACGTGTGCACATATCGACACATGTAAGAATAAACTGATGTCCTCTGGCCGACTTTATCTTAAAAGGGCCAATAATATCTATGGCCATTTTCTGGAATGGCCGAATAGGGATGTCAGCAGCCTGGATAGGCGCAGCATGTCGTGGTCCTCTAGATTTGACCTCCTGACATACCTGACATGATCGGCAGTATATACGGATGTCCTTGTTAACAAAGGGCCAAAAGAAAGCCGCAAGGACTCTCGACTTTGTACGGGAAAATCCCATGTGTCCAGCACATTGCGAGTCATGAGCATGTTGCAATATTTGCACTCTCATACTCTTGGGAACAAGAATTTGCGAATGTGCTGACGTAGCCGAGTCTTGTACCATACGTACAAGTACGCCGTTTTTCATTTCTATCCAAGATTTTCTTTGTGTATCCTTATTTGGATCACCTTTCTTCGCAAGAATGAAGAATTTCTTTAGCGTAGGATCTTCTTCTTGTAATTTTATGAACGAGTCACGAGAAATAACCAAGGTACTATCTTGGCTATGAACTTCATTATCATTATTCAACGAAGTTTGTGGTGTTTGTAGAGCTTGTGCTCTTGTAACCACTGCATTGGTAGCTTGCATATTATCATCTTCCCAAGCAGCAGCAATCTGCTGTGGGGTACATTCCCTAACTCCGTGGATACGACCAATAATAAGGTCCGCAATTGGATTAGGTAAGAGACAGGCATGCACATCTCCCGTAAAGAAAGGAGTGGCAATGTGAATTACAGCAGTAGGATATTTCTCTAGAGTGCCGCCAAATGTGACACATTTGATAACCCTTCCTGTCGCACAGGATGGATCTACAAGCGATTGTCTAACACCAATAGTGGTGCATCCGGAATCGAAAAGTAGTGAGACCGGAGTATTATTAACAAGACCCTTATGTAGGATTAGAGAACCTCTCCCGTCATGTGCAACCGAAGCAGGAAGAGCGGGGAGAGGGTGACCACAACTCAAAGTCGATATTGTAGTCGGTTCGAACAAAGTACTGCATTGGGGGCACTTGTTTGCTCTCCCAAAGTCAAAAGAAGAACAAGTGACATGGTCAGAGTTTTTATTATCAGAAACCTGATTACAGGCTCCCTGAGATTCTTGTTGAACCGAGTTAGCCTGCTGATATCTCTTTTTTTTTGTATTGAGATCTACCGCGACTACTATTACCTCTGAAGTTATCACTGTTGTTATTGTCTCTGTAGTTATTATTGTCTCTATTATAATTATTATTATCATGTCCACATTGATGTGAACATCTATTTGTTTGGTTCTGAGGTCTTCGGCAGGAATAACCTCTATTACCATATCCTCTTTTGAAATGCTTATAATTATTAGGGTGATAGTAACGAGTACTATCAGGTTGTCTCCAATTCTTCGAAGAGGAATCACCCTGAAATTGATTTCCATAATTTTGACCGTAACTACGGTTACTTTTCTTATCAAAATTTTGTTGGAATCTATTACTAGAGTTTTGACCATAAGGTACTGCCGAAGCAACTGGCAGACCTTCTTTTACTTTAGAGTTACTAATGGTTGCGTGAGGATGAGCAGTTATGTATTGGCTACAGAAATCTTCCATTTCCTTTATTGTTTTAGGTTTACGTTCATGAAGGAAAGCAAGGAAAGACTCATTAACAGAAGACATGACTTTGTCTCTAAGTATTAAGTCCATAAGTCCTTCATAAGTTTTTTCTGTCTTAGACAGCTCCACCCAACGTAAAAAAGTAAGACGTGTCTTTGAAATAAATTCAGAGAATTGCACACCAGTTTCTGGTAACATATTTTTAAATTGAAGACGATAGCCGTCTTCGTCAAGTTGGTATTTTTTTAACAATATAGCCCTGACAACATCATAGTTGTTCTTGTCAGGCTCATCTACCATGCTTAACATACTCAAAGCATCACCTCTAAGTATTTTGGACAAATGATAAACTTGCAATGATTTATCTATATTATGTACTTTACATGAAGTTTCAAATCTGTCCAAATAGAATGTTATATCGTCGATGGAAGCATTGAATGGTGGTAGGTTAAGTTTAAAAGTGCTTGCATTGGTCTTATCTGAGACCTTATTTGCATCATTAACATTACCTATGTTCATCACCCTTAATTTCTCAACTTCCAAAGCTAAGAGTTTTTCTTCATGCTCCATTTTTGCTTTTCTCTCATCAGACTCTCTTTGTAACTTCCTTTCTTCAGCTTCTATTTCAAGTCTTTTATTTTCAGCCTCTTTTTCAAGTCTTTTATTTTCAGCCTCTTTTTCAAGTCTTTTATTTTCAGCCTCAAGTCTTTTCTCTTCAGCGTTTGCTTCTGCTTCTCTTTTTTGTTTTTCCATTTCCATTTGGAATCTTTTTTCATCCACCTGCATCTGCAGTTTCTTTTGTTCAGCTTCCATTGCTTTATCATATTGAGCAGTTGCAAATTCTTCTAACTTATCACCAGTCTTCCCAAGCAATTTACCCTGCTCAATAAAGTGCTCAAATGTAGCCATGATGTGTAATAATATGAGTCCACAACCTGAAATAATTAATTATCTTATTTCAAATTTAATTATAACAAGTCTTAAATGAAGCACTTGTTTACTCACAACACCATATTATTATCCCAATCTCTGTGGGAAACAAGTCTTATATCAAAGAACTTGTGTATAGACCTTTTTGAAATATCATCAATCAACTCTTGATCATAGGTGCACTTCCCATTCAATAGTGCACAATACTATTCATCATTTATTAATCATCAGTGTAGTAGTAATGCATAAGCATAACCCACTATTAAATGTGAATTAACTACTATAAGTCTAACCAATGACCATGTAAACACAATCACAATGTAAACAATAACAATGTAAACATTACACTGTAAACAATACAATGTAAACAATACAATGTAAACAATAACAAAGATTTAGCAACAATACGAATACATTAGTAGAAATCAACACAAAATAAAGCGAAAATTAAAGAAATATCACAAAAAATGTGATGATATCTACGAGAAGATAATATAAATACAAGACACCACAGTGTATAAACAAAAATGGTATATGAAACTAAACTATAGCAAAGAGTAGGCTAGCAAATACAAACAAATCAAAACAAAACTAAAGAATGCAGAAAAATAACGAAAACAATACTAACACATGTCATCACAACTAACAAAAAATAGCAACAGAAGTCGCTTTGCAAGTTCCAGTATCGGAAATTTGCACACCCTACAGAAAACGCTCACGATAGACGACCTCTATCACGTGGTATTATCTAAGGGAGACTCCGCCCAACCGAAAACCCGCAGAAACATAAACATATAAATATAAATATACAAATAACATATAAACATATAACATGTAAACAAAAGAATGAGATGAAACACAGAAGACTCAGTAGAAGTATAAGGGCACAGTTCACAAACAAACAGGCCACTTAACTTATGGAACTCCAATCGTCAGTACAGCAAACAGGATGTAACCAGCATTCTGAGATCAAAGATCCAACGTTGATTGCCATCTGTACTTGCATCAAAACAGCTACGACGATGGTTGAGACTTGAGTTTTCAAACGGTACATGCAGTGTACAAGAAGTGTAGAACTCGTCAGCGATGGAACTTGGCCTTCTCCAAAGCAGAACAGCAACAAATCGATTCTCCCGTATGTAACAAAACTGGGAAATGTCACTTTCTTGACTTGGAACAGCAATTGTTGAAAATTCCAAAAAAGTTCCTGGGCAACGCCGAGTAATTTCGTAACTCTGCACTTCTGTTGTTGTCTTGTAGATGTTGTCTGTAGACTGTTGTAGAGTGCTGAATGAAGCGGGTAAGGGACCCCGAGTATGCTGGTACCAGATCAAACCAGCTTATGGCCACCAAATGTTGCGTAGCATAATGTGTTGTTGTGTATAAATGTTCTGTGGATGATGTCACATTTGCCACACAACGTTGAGGGTGGTGTCTTTCATCTGCTTCTCTCAAAGGTATTATAATCCTTGCTTTTGCAGAGTAGTGTGCCACCCTCAGACACCAGGGATGATGAGGCAAGATCTTATGGTGTCGTGGTCTGGTGTATGTGTGACGTGTTTATGAAGTCGAGTATCAGATAAGGACGTCACATCAATTCATAAACGTATAAAGTCAATAAATGGTTGAACTGCAAGTGATGTTGTTGGTAATATATATTGTACGCCACAATGACAAAGCATGGACATCGTTATGCAGAAAAACATCACAGGTATATTCACAACAGTCATTGTATCATCGAAGTAGTCGATTCCACAGGCACAGCAGACAGCATAATATTCATGTACATTATATGCCTTTTAGGATATCGTGACAAGCTGTACATGTAGTCAGGTAGTAAACTTCCCCTTTCCATAAGAGCTAGTAGATATCAACTAGGAGATTAAATATGGTCTCCTCGATTTGACCTCAACAAGACAGGCATGTCTTTTGAGCGCCACATTATCGTCCTCTATGTTCCTTATACAGCAAAGGTATCAAACCTAGATCCATCAACAAAGTTCTGGAAGCAAATAGTCCGAAGGACAGGCATCAATCGATGCGTGACAATCTAAGTGGATCATGAGCTGAGCAAACTAGTCATATCGTAGACTTTAGAATAAGGCAGGCTAAGCAAAAGTCAACATCACAAGATGGCGATAAAGTTACTCAGCAAAAAAGGGATTTAATTACCTGTTCATAAGGAATTAAATGAATAATCACATATGCCTCCAGGCATTAGGAATAACACAGAGATATATCATCTCAAGATAGGAACAACAATCATGAGGACTCCTTCCTGAATAAACTAAGCGAAGACTAGCACATAGCTACGTCTCGCCTTCACAGCTTCTCAGCACAGACTGACCTGGGCGGAAATCGTTTTAAACAACGCCACAAAAAGGGACATGCGCAGAACACGCGAATCGAATACAACTCAGGCCAATTTACGAAACGAAGAATGTTCTACGATGTTCGACTTAAGACCTATTACCTTAAAAGGAAATGAATCTTGAAACATAGCGATTGCCAACTGTTTTCAAAGAACTGGCGATCTGAGCGCTCCATAAATGGACATGACTCAAAAATCGTTCACACAACTGTCGGCAACCCTAGCTATCAAGATAAGACAACTTCTTGACGATAGCTATCAAGATTAGACGACTGTAGAAATAAAAGTGACTACAATTTCATGAGTTCCTTCCCATGCATTAAAAAATGAATATAGTCAGAATGCATTGTCAGAATAAGTTGCGACAAGATTTTAGCAGCAACAATACTCCACGTCTTTCCAGCTTGATTTCAGCCCCTCTTTCTGCACGTTGTCAAATGTTATTTTCTAAGTCCCTTTAACTATCAGCCTATGCTTTGTCTCTGGGAAAATGTCCTAAATTTTGTGACCTATAAATGTAATCTAATCTTCAGTGGATCTATGTTTCCTCACTCCTGCTTGTTGTGGAGCTAAGAATTGTTTGACTTTCAGATGACACATCAGTCGGGTATTAATTAAGCCCTCCATCTATTTTCCCACACAGCTAAGGAGACTGACAGGTCTATATCTATTTGGTTCTGTCAGATCATTATCTCTCTTTGGTGTTGAAATCCGTATGGCATCTTTCCATGCCTGTAGTATTATTCCTGTTTTCTACCTGCAGTTTGGGGTGGCCAGAAGCTTCTCTTTTGCTTTTGTGCCTAGGCCTGTTAGCATTGTATTGGGTATCCAATTTTTTTCCACATGGTTTCTTTTTCATTAGCGGCCTCCTTGCTTCTTCAGTTGTTATCTTTGCCATCATGTGTTCATCTGGAACAAGTTATTTTGTTGTCTCAATACCTTTGTTCATCAGTGATGAACTTTTTTCTATCTATCGAGATATAAATGTAGCTTGCACTACCATAGTGTTTCATGAGTGCATTTGCAGTTTTTTTCCACAGAGCCTATTTTCTCCTTTTGATTGTGATATGGTTGTTATAAAGATTTTCGTTGGTCAAAGATCTACCTAGTTAAGATTTTCTGTTGTTAGCTTCCAGCAGTCTCTTGCTGTTTGATTTATTAGTCTGTGGTACTTTCTGTAGTGAAATGGACAGAGATACAACGGTAAAATACCTCCAAAGATAACATGTAAGGATAAAAACATAATGCGTAGGCTGCTGATAGTACATGATCGCCCAGACCGCGGGTCATCACCCTCCATAAAAATTGACTTGCTAGACAGGAGGGGAACGGCGGATAAAAAGGAAAAAATATGACTGGAAAGATTGCGTGAGACTAGAAAGGCTAAGGAGACGCAATTGGGGGGGAAACGGAGAAAAGTCACGTTTCCCAAGTTGACATAAAGTAAGGAACTCGACAGAAGGGACCTTGGATATGTTACGCCACAGTCATTTATTGGTCGCTTTTGCGATACCAAGCCTTTGATTTGAATTCAGCGGCAGAACGCAGATGTTTGGAATATTACAAAAATTAAAAAGTAACTTTTTCGTAATATTAATGTTAGGAATATAAAAATTAGCTGGCCGGATGGCCCATTCTGAGCAGTGAACTAATATGTTCTTAATTTTACAGACGGATAGATAATATTGAAGATAATGACAAAAGACAGTGTTGTTCACATCAGCGACAGACTGTATGGAATAAAAAGTGTCGCTATTTGCACAAAAAAACACGACCTTGAGACGCAGGTGTTCAAATCTACTTAGTAGGGAAGCGAAGGGACATTGGTGGGAGCTGTGTCTAAATATAACTTTTAACGACAAAATTTTGGAGGGGAGAGAAAGGTTGGTTCAAAAATCAAGTACGTTTTTGAAAAAAACAAGTAGAGACGGACAGACTAACAGATAAACATCCATACTTGACTGAAGCATGACTGAAATGACTTTAGGGTAGGAAATTTGAATTTGAAATAAACCTAGGCAGTGATTGGCCACAGACAATCATTTTATCGGCGCTCAGACGCGCAAGTGGGGCCATTCCTCAATAGTTGTTCGATGATAGACACAGTATTTTAAAGTGTGGTGATTTCCAAATGAAAGAAAGTGAAATAAGTTCAGGGACGCCATACTATAGCCAGCAGCTCAGCTGAGTTTTGCTAGCATTTCTGTGTTCTTTATTCATAATCTGGTAAGATTGAAATTATTTCTTTGTATATTTTGAATATTGTTTAATGTTCGAGTGATTTGATACTGCCATATCATAATCTAGCCTTACAAACAAGTAGGGATTTGCTCTAGACCCCCCGCCCAAGTCAGGGTCTAGGGACCAACAATATACATAAACTCCAGCAAGGGTTAGGAAAGACAGATCAAGTGTTGAGAATAATGAAACATATTACCTATCCACTTTTAGGGAAGGAAACTAATAAATATTTTTCAGAATCTATAGTCTGGGAGGACCTATCTGATGTAAAACCACCATGGTAAATGTGCTGTTTGGTCAGAGAGATCTGACCTGTCTGTATGATGTGGTTGTTGTGTCCGTGTTGTGTCCAGACGTGGGTAGAGAATAGAATTTTGACACATAGCCAATACTTTGATTGCAGAGCTGTGAGTTTCAGTTGTCAACAAGGCGGTGTCCATTCAGTTGGTGATTTTACTCGAGTGTATCTGTGCAGTACGTTGTGACAGAGACCACTATTATTGCCCGCCAGCACGGAGAGGTGGGACCACCAGATTTCAGCACCAGAGCTACATATGCAAGTTGAGTGAGCCTCTGGTCTGCTGGAAGTTCACCAACGCCTTTTAGTTACTAATACCCCATAAAATTCCTGTAATTTACTGGACACTGTGTAGTCAATATAGACAGGTGTGATGAGGCCACCCCAACAGCACAAGCATTAACTATCCTCCCAAGTAGATGACTACTAGAACATTTTAATAAAACTAACTAGTCTAGTACTTATATATGTACACTCTTGCATTTATTATGTAACATTCCATGCATTTCTTTCATAATTTTTAAATCCTTTTTTTTTAAAAAAAAAAGTTCTGGTCAACATAAAACTTGATCCAGAACAAATAAATGTAATATAATTCTATCAAAAATTTTACACTCTTGAGTTAGTTCAGTGTATTATAATATTTGTTAAATATTATTAGTCTGCTTAAATATCTGTGGGTGTATCCATAACTATCACACCACATTACATATCATTACCCTAGACATTTTACATAGCTACATTCATTAAGAAAAAAAAATTGAGTGTGAGGTCGTAGTGGTAGCAAGAAAGGCCTTCTGACAATTCACAACTACATTTTATCTCAGGAGCCTTCACAGCTGGCCTCATACATTACATTTAGTAATATCACCATCATACAATACCATCAAACCCACTACATACATTGGGGTCTTGTCCAGGGATAATTAGCCCAACAGTAATATTAGGATCTCCTGGTTGGAGAAATAAAATTAGGGGAAAAAAAATTGTGAAATTCCCTTTAAAATTAAAAGTGTCCCTGCAGATAAAAGTTGGTGAATCTTCACAGCCAGTGATAATTAATTAGTTAACTGGTTAGTTAGAATTAGTTAGACTATAGTCATAAGAAGTACTTAGTGTATTTACTGGTTAGAGATTTAGCTTGTATATTATTATATTGTCTGAAAAGTATGGCGGAGCTAGCAAAATTCCGATCAGCTGCTGTGCTGACCGCAAAGGAGATGGGAATGGATGGTCAGATTTTAATTCAATATGTAACGGCTGAATGTGATAAATATATTGAAAGGGAAGATAGAAAGGTAGCTGAAGAGAAGAGGTTACAAATTGAGGCTGATAGAGAAATTAAGAGGCTGCAGATTGAGGCAGAAGAAAAACGACAGCAAAGGGAGGCAGAAGAAAAACGACAGCAAAGGGAGGCAGAAGAAAAACGACAGCAAAGGGAGGCAGAAGAAAAAAGGTTGACTGCCGAAAGGGAGGCAGAAGATAGAAGGTTGCAAAGGGAGCACGAATTACGACTAAGGGAGCTGGAATTACAAGGCCCGGCTCCTGAAAATGGTGCCAGCCCTTTTGCCTCAGATGCTACGCCCAGTCTGGGAGCCTCAAACTCAGCTATGGGGTTTCATTTAGACCATTTTGTTGAAAAAGACGATGACATAGAGGGGTACCTAGGACGTTTTGAGTTATTAGCTACTACATATGGGTTAGAGAGAGAGAGGTGGAGTTTAAAGCTATCACAGGGATTGAGAGGTACTTCTTATGAAGTATTTGCCAAAATGAACAGGGAAGACCAAGACAATTATGACATGTTAAAGCAGGCTTTGTTATTAAGGTACGAGAAGAATGGTGAATTTTATCGTAAGAAATTTAGAAATGCCAAACTGTTGTCTGGGGAGACATACCACCAATTCTCTGCTAGACTAGAAACCTATTTGGAGAAATGGACGGCTCTGGGGAAGACCCAAGATCTTAAAGAAATGATCATGATTGAGCAATTGAGAGAGTCCATGGCTCCAGACATGAGAAAATTTCTCATGGAACAAGGTGCAGAGAAGTTGGGGGGAAATTTTAAATGTTGCTGAGAGGTATCAGGCAGCTCAGGCAGAGGTAAGTGGTGCTAAAAAGAAGCACATAGACAATTTTAAAGCTCCACAGCAATTTAATAAATTTGATAATAGAGAGCAGGGAAATAAAGGTAGGACAAACTTTGAGCGGCCAAGAAATGACTATCGCGACAGAAACTCACAGTTCAATGACCAAAAGTTCAATGAAAGAAAACCGTTGAACCAAGGAAAAAGATGGTGTAAATGGTGCAAGAAGGATAACCATAACACCGAATTTTGTAGAAGGAAACCTTCAAACATTGCTGCAATGAAGTCGGGGACGCGAAGATTAAAGGTTAATCCTAATGGACAACAGGAACCTTATCACCCCCCAGTTTGTGAGGATGTTATTTGTAATGGGGTCACCATAAGGTGCCTTTATGATACAGGTTTGGATTATGATTCAGTTGTGAAGTCTAGCCTAGTGGACCCAAGTCAGTATACCACAGAAACAGTGGAAATACAAGGGGCGACTAAGGACATACCACTCATGACACTTCCCATCGCAAAGATAACGGTGAAAACTCGCTATGTGGAAGGAGAAATCAGAGCAGCAGTGATAGATGAACCAATCTACCCTCTGATATTGGGGTGTAGATACGTCTTCTTGGGGAATCCCGAGAAACCTGTGATCATGGCGACAGTGCAGACCAGGTCACAGAAGAAGGAGGAAGAAGGTGAACCTATAAATGCTCATCCAGAGGAGATGAGGAAGGCGCAGGCTGAGGATAGGACACTCAAGCCCTGTTTTAAAAAATTGCCCAAATGCCACACACCTCCGAGCAAGGGGGAATATTTCATGAAGAACAAACTCTTATACAGGAAGGCCGGAACTGGAACAAATGGTCACAACCAGCTGGTTCTTCCCACTTCATATAGAGATAAAGTGATGGAACTCGGGCATGCGATTCCCTTCAGTGGTCACATGGGGATCAGCGCCACAGGACAGCGTATAGCTTGTCATTACTTCTGGCCAGGGATAACGGAGGATATAAAAAGATATGTCAAATCCTGCCCAGAATGTCAAAGGGTAGCTCCAAAGCACTGGACTGCTCCTGCAACTCTAGGGGAAATGCCCATAGTGGGAACACCTTTTGAGAGGGTTGCAGTGGATATTGTAGGACCTCTCACTCGGACCAAGAGGAGGAACAGTTACATCCTTACTCTGGTGGACACTTGTTCTATGTGGGGAGAGGCGGTAGCCCTGCCATCAATTGATTCAAAACATGTAGCAGAGGCACTACTTACAATATTTACCCGATTAGGATTCCCGCATCAAATCTTGACGGATAATGGTTCTCAGTTCAAGGGGAAACTAACGGAAGAAGTTTTTAAGCTATTTCAAGCCAGACACTTTCATTGTAGTCCGTACCATCCACAAGGGAACGGCCAGGTAGAGAGGTTCAACGGGACTCTCATTTCTATCCTGAGAAAGCTGGCACACGAAAAACCGGATCTGTGGGATCAATTCCTGCCCGCCGCATTGTTTGCGTACCGGGAGGTACCACATAGTTCAACCGGGATGGCTCCCGCAACTCTGCTATTTGGGAGGCCAATAAAAGGTCCATTAGAAGCTCTATTAAGGACCTGGACAGATGAGAAGGCGGAAGAGACTGTTACCTCATCGTATCAATACGTGAACGAACTGACCACTCGTTTGAAAGCTGGATGGAAACTGGCAAATGATAATTTGAAGCAAGCCAGGAAGAAACATGCAGCATATTTTAATAGGAAGGCAAAGGACAGGGAACTGGCAGTCGGAGAGAAGGTGCTGCTTCTACTACCCGGAAGCCAGAATAAATTACAAATTGGTTGGCAAGGTCCATATACGGTTCTAGAGAAGGTGTCTAGAACAAACTATAAAATTGACAAAAAGGGGAAGGAGAAAGTTTATCATGTAAACCTGTTAAAGAAGTATCTGGACAGACCACTCCAGGAAAGCACCCCCTTATTGACCTTGGCTATTGCAACCCAGATGCAAAAAGAACCACTCACCTCACATGAATACCCATTACATCCTTGTGAAACCGCAGCACAGGTAAAAGTCAGTAAGCACCTGACTAAAAACCAGAGGGAGAGAGTTCAACAGGTTCTGGAGGAACATACAGATGTATTAACAGATAAACCAGGCCATACAAATTTGCTACAGTATGACATGAAACTGGTAGACTCAAACCCAATCTGTATGAGAGCCTATTCTATTCCGTTCGCGAAGGAGAAGGCATTGAAGGAAGAAATAGAGTATTTGTTGAAGGAGGGGATTATTTCGCACAGTGAATCATCTTTTAGTTCTAGTGTCGTTTTGTTGAGAAAACCGTCTGGGGAACACAGACTGTGCATAGATTACAGGAAACTGAATGCTGTCACAGAAGGACAAGTGGATCCATTACCAGACACAAAACAGTTATTTGCCAGACTGAACAAGGCAAAATACTTTTCAAAGGTGGATCTTAGTAAAGGCTATTACCAGATCCCAGTGAAGCCTGAAGTGAGACCTTATTTGGCTTTTAGCACTTCGGATGGACATTATGAATTCAATATGCTACCATTCGGACTGAAAAATGCTCCGAGTGTGTTTTCAAGGATGATGCGCAAATTGTTGGATCCCCTGAATAACCCATGTATCACGAATTTCATGGATGATATTCTCGTCGCCACAGAGACATTTGAAGAACACATTGAAGCTCTGGAGATGTTGTTTGATAGACTTCGGGAGGCGAACTTAACTGCTAGGCCAACAAAATGTTGTATTGGATGCAAAGAGTTGGAATTCTTGGGACACACTGTATATCAGGGTAATATGACCCCTGATCCTAAGAACTTGGAAAAACTGCAGAGAGCACCTAGGCCGCAAACAAAAAAGGACGTGCGATCATTTGTGTCGTTATGCGGATTTTATCAGAAATACATCAAGAATTTTAACGCTATTTGTGCTCCTCTGACTGATCTGACTCGCAAGGGACTTCCAGATAAAATTATTTGGACTGCACAATGTGAACTAGCGTTCCAAGAGTTAAAGGAAAAACTCACTAGCAAGCCTATTCTCAAACTGCCTGATTTGACACAGGACTTTGTCTTAAGAACCGATGCAAGTAATGTAGGACTAGGAGGGGCTTTGTTGCAAAGATCATCTTCACCTGATGGGGAACTGAAACCAGTCGCTTATGCAAGCCGTAAATTGAATGTCGGTGCAGATTTCCTCAGTCGGCACCCCTGTGATCAAAATTAGAGTAGTGGCAGACGTGAGGAGTAATTTTACCTATGTGTATCGCTGGTTTTGGAACTTGCCATAGGCATGTTTTCAAGTGGGGAGATGTGTAGTGAAATTGACAGAGATACAACGGTAAAATACCTCCAAAGATAACATGTAAGGATAAAAACATAATGCGTAGGCTGCTGATAGTACATGATCGCCCAGACCGCGGGTCATCACCCTCCATAAAAATTGACTTGCTAGACAGGAGGGGAACGGCGGATAAAAAGGAAAAAATATGACTGGAAGATTGCGTGAGACTAGAAAGGCTAAGGAGACGCAATTGGGGGGGAAACGGAGAAAAGTCACGTTTCCCAAGTTGACATAAAGTAAGGAACTCGACAGAAGGGACCTTGGATATGTTACGCCACAGTCATTTATTGGTCGCTTTTGCGATACCAAGCCTTTGATTTGAATTCAGCGGCAGAACGCAGATGTTTGGAATATTACAAAAATTAAAAAGTAACTTTTTCGTAATATTAATGTTAGGAATATAAAAATTAGCTGGCCGGATGGCCCATTCTGAGCAGTGAACTAATATGTTCTTAATTTTACAGACGGATAGATAATATTGAAGATAATGACAAAAGACAGTGTTGTTCACATCAGCGACAGACTGTATGGAATAAAAAGTGTCGCTATTTGCACAAAAAAAAAACACGACCTTGAGACGCAGGTGTTCAAATCTACTTAGTAGGGAAGCGAAGGGACATTGGTGGGAGCTGTGTCTAAATATAACTTTTAACGACAAAATTTTGGAGGGGAGAGAAAGGTTGGTTCAAAAATCAAGTACGTTTTTGAAAAAAACAAGTAGAGACGGACAGACTAACAGATAAACATCCATACTTGACTGAAGCATGACTGAAATGACTTTAGGGTAGGAAATTTGAATTTGAAATAAACCTAGGCAGTGATTGGCCACAGACAATCATTTTATCGGCGCTCAGACGCGCAAGTGGGGCCATTCCTCAATAGTTGTTCGATGATAGACACAGTATTTTAAAGTGTGGTGATTTCCAAATGAAAGAAAGTGAAATAAGTTCAGGGACGCCATACTATAGCCAGCAGCTCAGCTGAGTTTTGCTAGCATTTCTGTGTTCTTTATTCATAATCTGGTAAGATTGAAATTATTTCTTTGTATATTTTGAATATTGTTTAATGTTCGAGTGATTTGATACTGCCATATCATAATCTAGCCTTACAAACAAGTAGGGATTTGCTCTAGACCCCCCGCCCAAGTCAGGGTCTAGGGACCAACAATATACATAAACTCCAGCAAGGGTTAGGAAAGACAGATCAAGTGTTGAGAATAATGAAACATATTACCTATCCACTTTTAGGGAAGGAAACTAATAAATATTTTTCAGAATCTATAGTCTGGGAGGACCTATCTGATGTAAAACCACCATGGTAAATGTGCTGTTTGGTCAGAGAGATCTGACCTGTCTGTATGATGTGGTTGTTATGTCCGTGTTGTGTCCAGACGTGGGTAGAGAATAGAATTTTGACACATAGCCAATACTTTGATTGCAGAGCTGTGAGTTTCAGTTGTCAACAAGGCGGTGTCCATTCAGTTGGTGATTTTACTCGAGTGTATCTGGGCAGTACGTTGTGACAGAGACCACTATTATTGCCCGCCAGCACGGAGAGGTGGGACCACCAGATTTCAGCACCAGAGCTACATATGCAAGTTGAGTGAGCCTCTGGTCTGCTGGAAGTTCACCAACGCCTTTTAGTTAATAATACCCCATAAAATTCCTGTAATTTACTGGACACTGTATAGTCAATATAGACAGGTGTGATGAGGCCACCCCAACAGCACAAGCATTAACTATCCTCCCAAGTAGATGACTACTAGAACATTTTAATAAAACTAACTAGTCTAGTACTTATATATGTACACTCTTGCATTTATTATGTAACATTCCATGCATTTCTTTCATAATTTTTAAATCCTTTTTTAAAAAAAAAAAAAAGTTCTGGTCAACATAAAACTTGATCCAGAACAAATAAATGTAATATAATTCTATCAAAAATTTTACACTCTTGAGTTAGTTCAGTGTATTATAATATTTGTTAAATATTATTAGTCTGCTTAAATATCTGTGGGTGTATCCATAACTATCACACCACATTACATATCATTACCCTAGACATTTTACATAGCTACATTCATTAAGAAAAAAAATTGAGTGTGAGGTCGTAGTGGTAGCAAGAAAGGCCTTCTGACAATTCACAACTACATTTTATCTCAGGAGCCTTCACAGCTGGCCTCATACATTACATTTAGTAATATCACCATCATACAATACCATCAAACCCACTACACTTTCCGGTGGTGGCTTTGAGCAGGATGTTTGCTTCAGATGTTTGTCTCTTTTGTGTTTCTGGCTTCTGTTTCTTCATCTTTGAGCCTTTGTAGTTCTTCAGCTTAATATGATTTGAAGTTATTTTCTGTCCCTCTGGAAATGGTCTCGATGGCTGCTTGAAATATTGCTCTATTAAGACTTTCAACCATAGTTTTCATACTGTTGTTTTGTGCTTGATTGTCTCGCAAAACCTGTCTGTCAGCATGACAAAACTGTCTCAGTCAGCTCTTTTGTAATTCCATCGGGGCAATGGTTTTACTTCATGGGGAACATACTCCATATTTACTACGAGATTTATAGGTCTTTGGTCGCTACATGCTAGCTGCCGTGTACCTGTCAGTCAATTTTGTGAAGGATGTCCCCTGTGGCGAAAGCTAGGTCTGGAGTGGAAGTGGTGTGCAATCTTCCGGCGTCGTTGTTTAGCTAAGACTGCTGAGCTTTTTGCTCTTTTGCTGCCAATACCAAGTTGTGACTCCTGGGTATAATTTACACTATAGATCTAGGTTTTTCCTGTGGCTTGTCTGCCATTCCGAAATGTGTTGAGTTGAAGTCATGAGCTCCAATTTCTGCAGCTTAGCTGCCATTTAAAGGATCATCACATCTGGTCCCAAACTAGGATGAAACAGTGCATGGCATACTGTGCATTCCCCGCCATCCAAGGGGTTATACAAATGTGTAGAGCTAAACTACAGTGATCTGGTTCTGCGCTTTCCCAAAGAATTGTCACGTCCTACGTAGAATCACTTTTCAGCTCACCCTGCCTATCATGGGCCCGCAGCGAGATCGACCTCCCCCCAACTTTGCATGCAGCCAACCAGGTAAAAGCGAGAGTTACGTCTAGGGCTCATGGGACTCCTCCAAGCTTAGTGTGCAATGCTGGGTTCTTAACATATTTCACCACAGGGGCAATCACCGGAAGTATGTGGATGACTGCACGAGTCAATGAGAGTGTAATTAGCATTACAGACAGAGGTTCATTTCCACATCGTACATTGTAAAACTGTGCTTATCTGGTGAGTTTTTATGCACTCGTGAGGAATAAAGAAGTAGAAAACTAAACAAGAGAAAAACAACTGAAGTGAGTGGCTTACCGGAGAATCGAACCCAGGAACTTCCGAATAGCACCCCCGCCTAGCAACGGAAGCGAATCACTCTATCCTCCCTGCCAGCTAGGCACCACAAAAATAGTGATTCGATGACTGGGATCATTAGCGCGATTCGCAACACATAACACCGGAAATTTACCCAGGGCGATCCAGCCTAATTAATGACGCAATCACTTCTGTTGTTCACCTGTTATACAGTATAGGTTAGATTACACAAGACAAAGACCTTAATACTGTGTCTAGTAAATGATAGAAGACTAAGAACAGTGCAGAACAAAGGTAGGTTTGGTATTGTACAAACGTTAAAACAAATAAAGTTGTCGGCTTGAGCAGAAACCAACAAACTAACTGGTAGCTAAGTACAAACTTAAAAACTGCCAAGTGAACATTCCCCTCAATATCCATAACATCATGAGTGATGATTTTCTTTCTTTAAATAATTATTCATTTTACACTGTTAAATATAATTGATTACTAAATTTGTTATCTGTCTACATATATACAAATTTATAGTTGATTTAATCATTTTGAGTGTTTTGCACCTGTATGTCTCAGTAATCTTAAATACACTTAAAACGGGGCTACTAAATTAAGCTTACGCTGAATTAAATCAGTTGGGGACTTGAACGAGTTAAATTATACAATATTCTTCTTCTTCTTATTCTTCCTCGTTCGCCCTCAGACTTCCACATTTATGACTCTAATAAAGGCAGCAGTCAACTCAAGGTTCCCGACATCTCCAAACAGTTTTTCGTTGACAGAAGTGGGTTGTTGCCATATGCTACCCCGTTCATTACTGTAGGTTGGGCAGTACTGCAGCAGGTGTTCGACTGTCATCGGGCTGGTACCGCAGGTGCAGAGATCTGTTGCACCAATTTTGTATTTGTGGTACAGATGGTATCTCAATCTGTTGTGTCCAGTGCGTAGTCGAAAAATGATGACCTGTTCTTTTCTGGATAGTTGATGATATGCGTCATTTTTCAAATGTCCCGGGTGCTCTCTTTCCCATTTGGACTTGAATGTAGCCTTTATAGTGGTCTTTGCCGTTGCGTAAGTTGTCTCTATATCATTTTGCTGTAAGGCACCTCCTTCTTTAGCAAGTCTATCTGCCTCGTCATTTCCTGGTATGTTGCAATGGGCTGGTATCCACTGGATAGTGCACTTCTTGAAGCATTCGGCCAGTCTTTCAAGGGAGATTATCAGATCTTTCAATCCTTTAGTTTGGTGGCTCTTCAGCGCTGATATTATTGAGAGGGCATCTGAAAAGATTACTATCTGTTTTTCTGCCTGTGCTTTGCATTCAATAAGAGTTTCAGATGCCTGTTTCAGGGCTTCTGCTTCAGCACAGAAGTTGTTGCAGTATTTTCCAGTGGCAATTGCCATAGAGTGAATTCTATTCTTTAATTTTATGAGGATGCCGCCACCCCCATTTTCAACTGCATTTGTTGCCGAACCATCAGTATATGCATGTGTCCAAAGCTTCGCTGGAAATGTTTGGTCAATATACTTGGTTGCTATACACTTTCTTTGTGTTTCTGTCTGTGTTCCCTTACCTTCAATGCCTGGAATATCAGATTTTAACTCAGGAAAGCATCTTATTTTCCACAGTGGGATAGTTGAGCTTGTTGGGATTTTCTTTGCAACTGAGCTAGCTAGTATGGTATTATTGTTAATTTTTTTCTTTTGCTTGGGCGACAAAGTTAGTTCGCTTGAGCCTGCCTCTTCCTAGCCTATTCATTCTTTGGTACATGGGGTGTCCTTCGAGCCTCTTAAATTTTTCAGCTTGTTTTAAGACTCTGCTGTCACGTCTATCCTCCATTGACTGTAGCCCTGTGATGTTTTCCATATGGTTGATTTGTGTAGACTTTAGGGCCCCTGTTATAATACGTGCTGCTTGGTTTTGGAGTCTGTTTACTCTGTCAAAATTTGACTTTGCTGCCGTCGACCAAGCTGTGATGCCATATTCCATAGCAGGTCTGACTCTGCCTGTGTACAGCTTTTTGAGGATATTCTCATCAGCACCCCATGTGGTACCTGCTAACTTTTTCATGATGGCCATGCGAAGTTTTGCCCTTAGCTGTATTTTGTTAATCTGTGATTTCAATTATACAATATAACTCGTAACAAAAGTTGTCTGGCAGATAATAAGTTAACTTTGCTAAGCCATATTCAGCATTGTTCTTGATTTCTGAATATCATGTGAAACTCCCTCCAAGTAGAAGCATCATCATCCTTCTACGTGCATCTCTGCCAAGAGTAATCTTGTGCGAAGGTAGATACCATGGAAGATCCACATTAGATACTATAGGTTTTGGCCATTGTTGGACCTTCACTGCAGAACAAAGGGAGTAAATCCCGTGACATGTCTACAGAGGTGAATAAATAAGATATGGAATAGTAATTAATGTACTTAGGTTGGTGAATATTTCTGAAGAGTTCTGGAGAGTAAGGCTTAAGCTCTAGCGACTATCTTCCGTCTAATTTCTAAATGAGTAAAAGATAAGTAATCAATATTATTAGAGCCGCCGCTTCATGCATGAAGATATAACACCCATGTGTAAACAATGTGTAGAAGCTTATTAGCAACAAGCTAATTCTGTGTTAAAGTTGTAGACACTGAACGGAAATCTACGTTTATTATTTACACAACGAATAAGTTGAAGATTGAACTAATGTTATTGGCTTTGATGATACAGAAGGGCATAAATACTGCAAGTTTTTAACCTTTTATTTTGCAAGTATTGAAACTATTGCAAGTAATAAAAGTACAAATCTTGAACTGTTGCACGGTATTAAACGTATTGAGTGAATTGAATTTGTTGAAAATCTGGAACATATTCCATTTGTTGACGGTTGTAAATGTACTGAGCGTTATGGAATACAAGCTGTTTAAATAATTACTTTAAAAAAATCAGCAACATAAACGTTTTGTAGTTGACTTGATTAATAGAGTTTATTAACAGATAACCATAACAATGCTTCAATCTTATTTTCAAACTTGTCAGAAAAAATCCTGGATTTTCAATCGATCTTTAATGGTGACTGGGACAACAGTGATCAGTTCAGGAAAGGAGGAAATTACGACTACCTCCAAGTTAGGCAAATACCTCTAGATATACCCGCATTTCATCCGGCAAGTGAATATCTATCTATCTATCTATCTATCTATCTATCTATCTATCTATCTATCTATCTATCTATCTATCTATCTATCTATCTATCTATCTATCTATCTATCTATCTATCTATCTATCTATCTATCTATCTATCTATCTATCTATCTATCTATCTATCTATCTATCTATCTATCTATCTATCTATCTATCTATCTATCTATCTATCTATCTATCTATCTATCTTTCTGTCTAATCTATCTATCTGCTTAATCTGTCTATATATCTAATCTATCTATCTGATCTGTCTAATCTTAATCTGTCTATTCTGTCTAATCTATCTATCTATCTATCTATCTATCTATCTATCTATCTATCTATCTATCTATCTATCTATCTATCTATCTATCTATCTATCTATCTATCTATCTATCTATCTATCTATCTATCTAGCTGTCAATCTGCCTGTCTGTGAGTCTGTAAGGCCATTAGTCTGTCTGTGTATCTTCTGTCTATCAGCCAATCAGTGTGTCTGTGTGTCGGTCGGTCTGTCTATATGGCTGTTTATCGTGTATTCCTGTCCGTCTGATTGTCCATCTGACTACAGCCAATTATTGTACTAGAAAAATAAAAAAGTCATCTTAACACTGATTTAATATTACTTTGGTTACAGGCCCGTGTTGTGTATACGGAGGAATCAATCAACGGAAAAATTAACCTCTTCGAGATAGACGTGATCACTGCGGACAGCAATAATACTACTACCGTAACTCGATATAACTTGACCAACCCGAGTCGCTACAAGTTTGTATTTATTTATTACTATGTGGCACCTTTTGTTTGTCAATTGTAACTTATGGTAAGGGGAGACAACCCATATTGTTACTGGGACCCGAAAGGGGAGCAAAAAATAATAATACAGTAAGATGTCAGGTATGGCGCACAAGACGAGTAAGAAAGGTTGTGCCATCAGCGACAGATACATGTTCTCTGGCAAGTAGCCGATAAGAAGTCTGACCAGCTGTATCGCTGTTTTTCTTCTAGACACATCTTCAGATTTTGTACAAACGGCCTTGGTATATTAAACAACCAAGGAATAACAGAGCTGGTGGCAGCAAAATGAGAAACTAAAAAATGAGAGACTAAAAAATGAGAAACTGCAAAAATAAGAAACAATAAAATGAGAAACTACAAAATGAGAAACTGCAAAATGAAAAACTATAAAATGAAAAACTATAAAATGAAAAACTACAAAATGAGAAACTGCAAAATGAAAAACTGTAAAATGAGAAACTACAAAATGAGAAACTACAAAATGAGAAACTACAAAATGAGAAACTAAAAAATAAGAAGGGACAAAATGAGACACTACAAAATGAGAATCTAAAAAATAAGAAACGACAAAATGAGAAACTACAAAAATAAACATTTTTGGGACTAAGCAAAACAAAGTGAAATTGAGAGAAATTACGAAAATGTTACATTAACACTTTCACAGTAATCAAACATGAAGAAGAAAGGGCTCAGTTTAGTGGAGGTCTGGCTCTAATGCTATTAAAATAAGCACAAGCAACACTCATAGAATGGTACGTTATGAGACCCAGGCACATATCAGTAATATCAAAAACTGTCAACAAGAAAATAAAATTAATTTTTTTCCCAGTGTTATGTATTAATAACTAAATAGAATGGCTAAACAGACAAGAAAAGATATCACATGTGGCTGTGCGTGTGATGAAGGTGCGTATAGTGGATTCGCATCACTGCCTTAAACAGTAGGTAGTTGTGAATGAGGTACTTCAGACGAAACGTGTGACGACTACAACAGCTGGACAAAACAGATGGTTGATGATTAAAAAGCGGGTAACACATCTCACGTCAACAGCAGCAAACCTGACATAAAGTTTATTTACATCTATGAATTCAGAAACAGTTGAAAAATGATGTTCTGCCCAACCTTCTTCTTAAGGCTGGTAACTTTTATATAGCAAAAAAAATAAAAATAAAATAAAAGAATTAATTTCATGATGAGGATTCTAACGCATCGTCCGTGCATTCTCCTTACCTTCTTGAAAGCACTGTCACTGCTTCTATTTACCTACTGACTCTGATAGTCAAAGTGGTAATGGCTTGAGAACCACTATTGTCATTTTACGTTTACTGTCATGGTGTTTTATCTCAGTACTCGACGTTTATAGTTCTACTCTATTTGCTCTATTGTATTTCTATCTTCATAATGTTCTAAACTTGGAGTCTTTGTGTGATCACTTGGTGTATCTTTATGATAAGACTAGTCTAAACCGCCAGGGGTGATAATTTCTACCAAAACTGTTTATCGGTCATACTTCTTATGGCTAGCTGCTGTCTAAACATTTATTACACATAAGGAAGGGAAACCTGAGGCCTGTAAACAGTAAATTAATATGAAACAAATATAAAGGTATGTTATCAGGCACTCGCAGGAAATAAAGAAGTAGAACACCAGACAACAGAAAAACAACAGACATGAGTGGCTTACCCAGGATTTGAACACTGGACCTTCCGTGCGACAACCCCGCCTAGCCATGCAAGCGAATCACACTATCCGCCCTGCCATCTACGCATCATCAAAAAATGATGTTTCAATGGCAGGTCAACAGTGCGAACCACAATACATGACACCAGAAGTCCACCATGGGCAGTTTAGCCTATTAATGACGCAATCACTTCTGTTGTATTTCTATCAAGTAGTATAGGCCGAATCCAACAAGACAAGGACCTTAATACTGTGTCCAGTAAATGATAGTAGACTAGAACAGTGAGAACAGGATAGTGGGTAGGTTTGGTATTGTATATAGTGATTGCGTCATTAATAGGCTGAACTTTGAAAACACTTGTACAACTTCTTGAACCTTGTGAAAACTGTCTCTGGACTGCTGAATCAGTTATGCTAACTATCATGTTGGCGTACCAAGCCATTAAGGAGCTAGACAACAGTAATTATTTCTGTCATCACAGAAGCAACCAACTCATTGGCATGTTGTCTGGGTGGCACCCCTTAATATCACTTGCCATATCTCAGTAATTTTAACACTTGGGAGAGAACCCATATTTTCTCAACTTACGCCTAACGCGTCTGGATCTGAACTGTTTAAACCTAGCACCCCGATTTACCATTTCAGTTATTTGCTAGTTCTTAGATCTGACTTTGTCACCGGCAGTTGACAAAATATCCTGTGCAAAAACGTGCTTCATTCACACTGTTCGAAAAAACAACTCACTTAAAACTCTGAGGGGACATAATGACAAATCATCGCCCTTCGCTAAATCCCAACTAACATACTTAACGATGTATGTTACGTCGGTCGGTCTCACTCAAAATAGTAACTCGCGCCAGGAAAAAAAGTGCGTTACGCACGGTGAGCACAAATACTTTGGTTTTTCTTTTTTTTAAATTCTTTCACGAAATTAAAAGCGCTCGACAAAGAAAAAGTGCGTAAACATTGGTGTGCATAAGCCAATAACATACCAAAAGTGAATTGTATTTTCAGACACAGCCAGTTCTATGTCGCCGATGTACAAATCATGAAAACTTGAAAGTTTTTGTTAAAACCACATATTATCAGGGAACACTCTTTGAAAACAATCCACGCACTTTCACACGAAATTGGAGCTATTGAAAAGTTCCTCAAAAGGTTCTGTCCATCTCTTCATTTGTTCTTGTATATTACAAAGCAATTTTCCATTCTTATCTTTTATTTGCAAGATTTGCTTGCTTATATTTCCCTATTAGCTTCTTTGTGTTGTTGTACAGGTACCTCATATTTCCTTTGGCTGCAGCTGCCTCTGCTTCCCTTGCCAACTCTTCAATATACTTCCTCTTGTCCCTTTTGGTGTTTCTTCTGACTTCTTTGTTTGCTTCTATAAACACTTCATGAGCCTTGGTTTTGGAGTCTTCTGGTCTTGCTTCTGTTTAAATCTGCTTTCTTGTTTTTCCTGTCTTCTATCTTGCTAATGGTTTCTGTTGTTATCCATTGTTTGTGCTGATGTTCTCTTTTTCTCAGTACTTCTTCGCATGTCTCGTTCCATATATTTTTTACTTGTTGCTAATGGTCTTCCGTATCTGCTTCATCTTCTAGCTGTTGGAATACTTGGTATTTGTTGGATACTGTGATAGAAAACTATTCTCTTATTTCCTGATTTCTTAGATATCCCATATTATACTGTTGTCTATAGCTATATACTGTTGTAAATTTCTAGAGTTTCAATTTTTTGTTTTACCCAACAGAAGATGGTGGTCTGATACCACATCTGCTCCTCTACATACTTTTACATCATGCAATGATGACCTAAACTTCTTACTTATGCATATGTGATCAATCTGGTTCTCAGTTCTGTTGTCAGGTGATATCCATGTTGCTTTATGTATTCTTTTATGTGGAAATATGTTATTCCTATACTAGTTGATTTGAAGCCCAGAAGTTAGCTAATAGTTTCACTTTCTCGTTCATCATACCTAATCCATGCTTTCCCATGATTTCTTCAAAGCCAGTGTTGTCTGTTCCTATTTTCGCGTTTAGGTCCCCCATCAAAATTGTGATGTCCTTTCTTTTCTTTTTGTCCAAGACATTTTGTAGTCTGGTGTAAAAGATTTCTTTCTTAGATTCTTCTTTATCATTTCTTGGTGCATAACACTGAATGATGTTTATATTTACTTTCTTTTTGGCGGATTTAAACCTTGCTATTATAATTCGGAGTCCTATTGCTTCCCATTCTATAAGTGCCTTCTGTGCTTCTCTAGAAAGCATTAGAGCCACCCCTTCTCTGTGATGGGTTCTTTCCTCCTCATGTCCTGAGGACAACACCATTTCTCCTGTGATCAATCTCCTCCTCTCTATGTCTTTACACCGTGTCAGGCGGAGACCCAGGATATCAATCCTGTAATTTGTCATTTTTGCTGCTATCTGTGCAGCTTTCCCTTGTTCACATAGAGTGCAAACATTTCAGGTGCCAATCCTAGAGATTTTCCTAGACGACAAGAGGTTAGTCAGCAACCCAGACTCCTTTCAGCTTTTCTCGGTTGCTTCATGCGCCTCCTTTTCAGAGGACCTTCTTCTGTCTTGGGCGGTTGAGTTGATTTATATTCTGTAGTTGACTTGTCCATATTTGTTTAAGTTTTTTTTTGTGATAAGTTTTTATGGGATGGGTTAACAGTCCCATGCCCAGCCCTCCTTAGTCGCTTTTTACGAAAGCATCTTAAAGTCCCGTGTTACTATTCTTTGCTCCCTTTCGGGCCCCGGTAACACACGGGTGTAACTTTAACAGCCTTATACAAATTTGTGAAACTAGAATCTCAATATTAACTAAAAACCACGTCTTTCTCTCAAGGAGCGGAATGAAGGATTTATCTTCCTTTACCTCAAAACTCACAAGTCCCATTTTATTTCCCTTTTAGTAAGGTCTGTTACCACTGTTATTCAAACTTTCTAAAGTGGATTTTTACATTCGATTCATTTATTATTTTCTGACCTCGAACTGATGGGTGACCTAAATGCATATATATGAACACAAAACAGCGGCTTTAAAGGGATTGAATAGACATTCATGATTGCATAAGTTTCATATCACCTTGCTACTTAGTGGAGCGTGTTGGAAAGAATACACAATGCAACATAAATATCGCCAAACTACATGACAGACAATCAAAGTGATCATATATGAATGAACAATACGTCTAGATCATAATTGCTTGAAGTAAAACCATTTACAAAAGTATGTGTAGTTATTGTAGCTCAGAATCGAGGTAATTCTACTCCAGATAAACCCATAGGTACTTAGTCTCCTTCAGCAATTGTTAAAGAGTATTAATGCTAATTGTTCCTGTAGCGTGCTTTATGGAGTCACACTGATTCATCCTCAGATACGTCCATCTTTGCTAGTCTTACATTTGTGCCAAATTCCAACGTCCTAACTAGTGTTAATTCATCGATTGTAATGTCGTTCTTTAACAGGCAATCATTAATTGCCTTTATTATCTGTCTCTTATCTATATTCCATTTCCCCACAATAGTTGTTCTCCAGGTTAGTCAGTCAGCTCTTGCATTACCGCTAACCTCCACGTGACCAGGACAATAGAGCCACACTCGTTCGTGAAGGGTTGAGGCCTCTGTGTATGTTCTCCACTAATATCGTTGTCATCGTAGTTGGACCTTCTGACATACGGACTGAGAGTCCAACAGAACAACTGTCCTGGTTAATGTAGTTGGACCTTCTGACATACGGACTGAGAGTCCAACAGAACAACTGTCCTGGTTAATGTAGTTGGACCTTCTGACATACGGACTGAGAGTCCAACAGAACAACTGTCCTGGTTAATGTAGTTGGACCTTCTGACATACGGACTGAGAGTCCAACAGAACAACTGTCCTGGTTAATGTAGTTGGACCTTCTGACATACGGACTGAGAGTCCAACAGAACAACTGTCCTGGTTAATGTAGTTGGACCTTCTGACATACGGACTGAGAGTCCAACAGAACAACTGTCCTGGTTAATGTAGTTGGACCTTCTGACATACGGACTGAGAGTCCAACAGAACAACTGTCCTGGTTAATGTAGTTGGACCTTCTGACATACGGACTGAGAGTCCAACAGAACAACTGTCCTGGTTAATGTAGTTGGACCTTCTGACATACGGACTGAGAGTCCAACAGAACAACTGTCCTGGTTAATGTAGTTGGACCTTCTGACATACGGACTGAGAGTCCAACAGAACAACTGTCCTGGTTAATGTAGTTGGACCTTCTGACATACGGACTGAGAGTCCAACAGAACAACTGTCCTGGTTAATGTAGTTGGACCTTCCGAAGTAGAGAATGAAGAAGTAGACTATAACAAATCAAAAAATAAAAACGAGAACAACAACGGAGCTAGGAAGTAGGAGAATGTAAATATTTAAAAAAAACGAGAAATTAACATAAATAACAAGAAGAAAGAGAAAGAGATTCAGGTGCATCAACGAAAGAAGAAAGAAGAACTGAAAATTGAAGAAAAAAAAAAGAATTAGAAGGAGAACATGAGGGTGACGAATAAGATGAATAAGTGGAAGAAAGAAGAAGATCTGAAAAAGTGAATTTCACATTTTATTTTGGTATGTTAATAGATATCATATCTGCTATTTTCTCACGATCTAAATAAAAAAATAAAGCCAAGTACTTTCTCATTCACCATTCAACTTCTTCAAGTACTATGCCTGTTGAAATAGGCAACCACATCTCTCTACAACTTCTTGTCCCCTGTACTATTTATCAATTACGTTGTTGTCTTCTGTCCATGTCGTGATGCCTAACTGCCCATTATCTTCTCTCATTGTCGTCCTTTATTTCTTTTTTCCTTCAATCTTTTCTATTGTCACAATACATTCCAGCTTTCTTTTTATCATAACATGCTCAAATAAAGTAGATCGCTCCCTTCTAACATCAAATAAATACGCTTCCCTTGCTCGTTGGTCTCGTTCTGGGCATCCTGATTAGGCCTACTCTTTTTATAGCTTTCGGTGAAACTTGTCACATTCTTTCGTAAAAACCAGATCTATGTGGTCTCAAGTGCTTTTATTACCTGTTTACTAGTTGTCCTTGACTGACTTTCGTATGTCAGGATTCTTTCTTGATAACACTGAATGATCTTCAAGGTTACACAGAGAAATTATTAACATCAAGCATTTGATAATAACTTTCTTTATAACACTGAATGACCATCAAGATTACAAAGAGAAATTATTATCATCAAGCATTTGATACTAACTTTCTTTTTTCCTCCACTTAGACCTGAAACTTTTAATGTTGAAGAACTTTGCAACCTGACACGTGATGACTTTCACAGTGATGAAAATTGTACAGCTGAGTTCGAGATAGTCAGTTATGGCGTTTTTTCAGGAAACTGGCCGATTTGTAAACGCATTGTTAACGGGGTAACGTGATCACAAATGATATGTTAATTTTATCTGTTTCATTCCATGGTTGTAAAATTAACATAAAGCACAATGTAGCCCATGTGTGTTTGCTAATATTAATGTCTTCATCATCATCCACACTGACATGTTATTGTTGTATTCTTGCATCTAATAATTTTAATGTTGAGCCTTAGAGGTAAAGTCGTACACAGGTCTTCTATGTATTAGACTTACTGTATGCCGTCAGGTTGTTTTTTTCTTAGCACTTATCCTTTATTTTCATTTATTGTTGACAGTTGTCATTCTGTCGTCACACGTAAATGTTTTATATAGGAACAATGAAAAAACAATGTGAGGAATACCGAAAAATGAATGAAAACATGTGAGTGAAGAACAATGAACAACATGAGACTTTTATAAGACATGTGAAAATTGTGAAGAATGTAACAATGAAAACTTGTGAGTGAAGTGACAATGAAAACACATGTTACATATTGAACAAGAACATATGTGCAGGATGACCGTGTAGAAAAGAAGTGAACGAAGACCCGTCACATGTGAGGAAGGACTGAATGTGAAGACATTGTGAGGAGAGAACAATGTTCTGCTCCAGCCGATGCATGTTTTATGCAGGTTGTGAACAATGAAAACAGTTCTGTGTGAGGAAGAACAATGAAACACAAAAAGTAATTGTGGAAGAATGAACTTATGACCCAACTGATGTTGGGAGCGGAAATGAACCACTTATCCAAAACGCGTTCCAAGACAATGTCTCTAATATGTGACCACGCAAATTAGGTAACAATGAAAACAAGTGAGAAAACAAGAACATATGAGTAAAACAGTTTCCTGAGGGAAGAACAATGAAGGTGACCTCTGTGAAGAAGAAACATTGATCCAAACATGTGAGCGAGGACATTGAACCACATGTTGAGGAAGAACAATGAAAACATGTTATAGGATAGGGACAAGAAAATCCATGGTGAAGGAAGCAACAATGAAAACATGTGTTTCAAGAAACATGGAAAACATAGTGTGAGAAGTTACAAATGAAAAAATTTTTGCGGGAATGTAGTATCTTTCAATGAAAAACATCCTTGAGGAAGAAACAATGAAAACATGCAAGGAAGGACAATGACAAACATGCTGAGGAAGAACAATGTGACCGAATCTGCCAGAAGAACAGTTGAACCAGATTGTGAGAAGGGACAAATTGGAAAAATGCAAGGAATCAATTCATTGTACTGAAGTTGACCCATGCCTACGGTATGACTTAGAACATCCATTGAAAAACATGTTTGAGGAAGGGCATACAATGAAAAATTCATAAGTGTTGAAGAACATGAAAACATTGCGGTGGGAACAGTTGGCGTTAGGTTAGGACAATGAAAACATGTGAGATAGGAAAAGTAACTAAATGCTTCTTACACATGGCCTTGTGGAAGAACAATAAACATCCCGTGAGGATTTAGAACAATGAAAACTGTGATTAAGATACACATGAATAACATGTGAGGAAGAACAATGAGATGTATGTCCTCAAGAAGAACAATACGATGTCAGTGGAGGATTCTGATTCAGGTCGAAAACAGTGTGGAAGATTTCTTACAATGTAAAATGGTGATGAAGAACATTTGAAAACAGTGTGTGAAAAACATGTGAAAAGGACCCTGATTAAAACTGAACAATGAAAACATGTTGAGGAAAGAACAGTGAAAACACTCGTGTAAGCTCCAGTTCTAAGAAACATATGAAAACATGTAAAGGAAGTAGCCTAAAGTACGACACATAAATGTGTGTTGCCAAATTCAAAGTATGGTTTAATAAAAAACACATAGCTCTTGTCAATGAGTTTACTGATTAGCGCCTCGTGAACGGCCTGCCTGATGTGGTGAATTTCACAGATATACTAGTCAATTATGCTTGGAAATGTGTCATTGTCCTGTTTTTATGATGCTGTATTATGAGTTCAACAAGACTCATATGATCGGTATAATGATCAAGATTACTTTGATGAAAAAGTGCAAGATGCTGGGACAAATGATATTCTTGAGGTGATTCATTACCGTGAAAAATAAGTATAGGGACACATAATGGTAGCGTTTGAGACCTGTTTTCAACCTGGAGTACGCACACTTTCCTACGGAAATGTACACCACACGTGAAAGCTTTTCATCTAGGGGTGCTGTTACAATCGTTTATTTGGGCCATTCATTTGTAAACATTATTACATTATCCAACTCAAACATTTCACATATGTAAACAAAGTTTATTGAAATGAAAATGTGTAGATTACGGTAAAGTAAGAACGACGATTTCCATACAGATTCAGGTCTCAATCAAATTAAAAGCGAAAACAATTAATACAGTAAACGCCCTGAACATTAGGCTTGTGAGGATGTCTCAAATAAGTTAGTTACCAAGAGTAAGGAAGTGTTGGTGACAAAACCAATGAATCGGAAAAGGGTCGTCCACTACTGTCAGGGGAGGGAAAATAACTCCTCTTGACACTGTAATGAATTACAGGATGGCAACAGTGGCCAAGCTTGATAGCTCGTTACTGCCAAGGTTATGTCTGTCACAAGTAATGTCTACTTTGAATGCGTTATAGATCTACATCTTGGCCAGAAAGATAAAGGTAGTTCTAAAATTGTGGGACTGCCCGTAGGGGTGTTGAAGTGTCTAAGGACCCTCGTAGGACAATATTACCAGAAATACAAGCTGATTCCTGAAGTCAGGGCACTGCACGTAAATTTCTGTCTTCCTGGCCGTCTATAGGGAGGTAGCAGGTTTGGTACCCACTTTACTAGCTGGGCAGCAATGGGCCGCCAGCTGAGCTTTATAGGTTTTTGATCTTGTGAAATACATAATTGTGCTGCGCTGGAGAACATCTGCACCTCTATAGGTCGCTTAACCAATGACTGAGACATGCGTTTAACAACTTTTACATATCATCAAACATTGTTATGCTCCGAATACGGACTCTATGATAAGAAGCACTGATTTAGTTTTCCTCATGTAGTAAATGCATTGATATCTTAATTGGAAGGTATTCGTTTAAAAGTTGAGGGGAGGTATGGGAAGGGTTTATTAAAAGTTAAGGGATATACAGGAAAGGTTTTACTAAAATGTCAGGAAGTGCCGGGAATGTTTACCAAAAGTCTGTGAGTATGCAGGAAGGTTTACTTAAACGTTAATAGAGTATTGAAGGGTTTATCTAAAAAGTTAGGAAGTATAGGGAATGGTTTACTACGCAAGTTATATGCCAGTGAGAATAGTCTAGGGAACAGGTTTATCTTAAAGTCTGAGGAGGTACTGTGGAGGTTTTAGTCCTGGATGTACAGGTAGAGTTACTAAATAGTTGAAGGAAGGACAGGGAAGGTTTACTGATACGTTAGGTGAGAGTCCATGAGGAAGGTGTATTATAAATGTTTAACGAAAGTTCAGGAAGGTTAGTAAAAGTACTGAAACGGTCCGAAATATAGGGAAAGGTTTACTAAACGTTAAAGGAGTAACAAAGATAGGTTTTACTAAATGTTAAGGATGTACGGAAAGTTTTACTAAATGTTTCAGATAGTAAGGTTATCGGGGGAAGGTTTACTAGATAGTAAGCTAAACGAAGTACTGGAAGGTTTACTATAACGTCACGTTTAAAGGAGTAACTGGAAGGTTTACTAAAAGTTAAAGGGGAAGTACGGGAAAGTTTGTTAAATGTAAGAAGTACAGAAAGGTTTACTAAATTAGGGAGTACCGGTAATATTTACTAAAATTTAGGGAGTATGAGAAGGTTTACTAAAAGTTAAGAGTGTTTGGAGGTTTATAAAAGTTAGCGGGGAAGTACTGGAAAGGGTTTAATAGAAGTTAAGGAAAGTACGGTGAAGGTTACTTAAAGTTAAGAGTGTACTCTAATGTTTACTAAAAGTTAAGAATGTACAGGTAGGTTTCTAAAAGCCGGGTAGGAGGCCATGTGAACGAAACAAGTTGGTAATCTCCGGAAATAATGATATCGGTGTCTGACTCTCAGGGCACTATCTGCACAGTCCAGGAAAAACCTCGTATATACAGTCATTTCGGTGATGTTATCCATGGCTTTAACTGCTTATTTCCAGTAACATCCGTAAATCACCTTCATTTTGGGTACATGATTCTCACGGCAATAACTGCATATTTCAGAAACACCCGTATACACCTTTTTTGGTGCATGATTCTCATGGCCTATAACTGGCATATTTCAGAAACATTCCCGTATATGCAATCATATTGGTGCATGATTCTCAAACTATATCTATTTTTCAGCAACATCAGTATATGCCCTCACGTACACCTTGATGATTTGTTACTGCCAGCCGTTCCACTATCAGTCATGAGAAGTCAGAACGGCACCTTACTATTTAGACATACAGGAGAGAGGTTAGACCATGTTTAGGAAACATCATTGGACGACCAACACAACCCTTTAACATAACATAATTTATTGATTTAAATAAGTTAGAACACCAACATTAACATTAAACTTTAACTGTCATTGTCTTCAAATGTTAATAAGATCGATAAATGTGTAAACATTAACTCGTTCATACCTCATAATGAAAAATATCAAAAAAAAAAAACAAATTCAGTGATACCAGCCTGAATGTTGTTGGCTACCACTGAACATCCATTGTGTGTGTTTACATCTATGATAAATGTTGTGTGTAATGTCCAAACAGCACATACACATAGGAGTCATTGGTTCGTGGAAAACTGGTGAGTTGTCTTAGACAATTTAATCACGCCACGATACGAACACCATACCCTCGACAAAATACAGTTTCATAGCTGAAATAATACCCGGCAAGTTCTCTATGTTCTCAGCATATGAACTAACAAATTTACACAGGTAAGTTTCTCATTGTTCACCCTGAATACGAACTAAAGGCCTGTACTCTTCCGGCCCTAGACGTATCGTTCAAGAATTTAAGATATTCAGGATCCTATCAGCGTTTCTCATCCTGTAGGCTACCAACACCGCAGCGCTACGAATATTGTTCTGGATTCACTCAGTGTAATATATATTGGAATCCTTAGGCTCTCCCTTTTCTGTAGCCTGGTAAAGATCACGTGTGCTTCTAATTTCATATACTGATACACTGTATGGCCTCAAAATCACTGCTGCTCATAGCTGTGTAAGTATGCAAAATATGTCCATGGCTTCTATCCGTAATAATAATACATGTATTGGCCTCAAAACACCTGCGTCATAGCGTGTAAGAATGCAAATATGTCATGGTTTCTATCAGTTATAATAATACTTCGTATGGCCTCAAAACACTGATGTCATAGCAGTGTAGGAATGCAAAAATATGTCCATGGATTATATCAGTAATATTATTCATGTATGGCCTCAAAAACACCTCACAAGGCCTATCGAGCATCTCTTGAAATACTATACTCTCTATCTATATATATATATCTGCAGATAAATACACATATTAATCTAATGGATTCACCACATAAATATCCATCAGTAATTCTGGTACCAACCATATTCCCAGGTACACTCCGAAAAAAAACATGGCCACTACCATACTTCCCGTACACCCCCTGGGGACTCTCTGACACTCAAAATATCCTTACCCAGAACACCTCAGTCAATCACCTGTCCCGGGCAGCTGGGCAACTATCGCTTCACCTCACAAAATCTTAAACAAAATCATCTCACACGGGGACTCCCGTGAGATGTTAGCAGCGATTAACACGCTTCTTTTCTCGTTACATACGAGCAAAAAATTAGATGTTATATTTTTAAATCACTTAAACGAGCGAGGACAACAAAATCCGGCTGGTTTGTACTATGACTTCTCACAATTAATTCCTTGGCTAGGAGTGAGGTTAATTCAAGCCTGCAACAGCTTACAACCAACCCACCAGAAAAAATAAATTGATAAATCATTTTTTTTTTTGCAAAAATAGTGCATCACAAAATTTTGGAGTCAATGAATCTCTATTATCCAACTAGAAAACAATATTCGTTAAGTCAGAAAAAATATCACGCAGCAAAAAATATATGCATCAAATGTTATAGTAAACAAATGAGGCCTAGGCAAAAAAAATCTCAGATAACATATGGAATAGGGGAGGGAAAACCTCACCCAATATGATATGGTATCTAATATTCAAGTTTTAACAATAAATTGTCATATAAATTACAAACAATTATGAAAATTAGCTACGTTAATATTAATTCTTGTATCTACCCTACCATACAAAAAACAGATGGAAGTATAAGTAGAGTAAGACGAAAAAAGTACCCCAAATGAATTCAAAAGATACGCAGGCGAAAATCTGTAAAAGTATAATCCAAAATGAACTGCTAAGTGAGAAATCATAGCAGAAATGGAATACAATGAAGATAATTCGCAAAAAAAAAACAAGCGAAGATATGTATGTAGATGAAGATGGTAATAATACTTTCATAATTACCAAAGCAATATGATTAAACTACATTACCAACATATCATAAAGTATAAAAACAAAAAAGCAATGTGTGTGTGTATAACAAAACACAAAACAAGCTATAACTAAGATAAAGCATAGTAAATAAGTTTCCCTAGTTATAAACTCATCATACACATTAATGAATTATCATAGCAATATTGATATGAAATCGATAGCACACCAATATCATTAAATCTGGATGACTAGTTCAGTTAACTTCAAAACTACGCAACCATGAGATGCTAAGTAAAGGGAAAAAAAAAAATTACATTCATATATGTAGAAAATATTTTTCCAAAAGTATTACCACTACTACACTTGTTACAACCCTAGCGATAGTGATAGTGGTTGGGTACAAAAAATATTACAACTGACAGAACAATATTTTCAAAAAAATACAAACAAAAAATTTCGTACCCTATGTTACCGACAAATTGCATATTTTTTCTAAGTAATTTAAATCCAATGAATATATCCAAAAATGATATCGATTTTAACAAAATGTATTATTTCTAACAAAAAAAAATCATATCTTTGAGTAGATGCATAATAAGCGCCATACTAATTTAACACAATTCAACTCTTAAAAAAATTTAAATCATGGTACAAAACACCAGTTATCTGCTTAAACAAACTTGTAAATACATAAAAGTATATCATGTATTTATAAATAGCTGCTTTAATTAAACCTTTGGGATCAATCGATCAGTCCATCAGTAATCAGCTATCGCTGTTAACACTGTCCTTATTCAGTTTTAATTTAGACATATAGAGTATATGTAGGCTAATCATTGTTCCTAGTTAGAATATTTTATGCTAATCCTCAACTTTATATGAAAGATATAATTTTAAAGAAATCCAAGGATGAATAGTTACAATTAATTAATTTCCTCATGACGTGAAAATATAAGCATGGAATAAGAATTAAATCTAGAGGTACAAAATACTTTTAAGAAACTATCTGAAAGACATACTTACTGGAATTTTGACTAGCCAAAGAGTTTGTGTATATACACTGGAAATCTCTTCTTACATACCAACTATCCTATAATTTAAATGCTGGAGCTCATCAATATTTGATTTTAGTAGCTATCGTAGCCTCTAAGCTCACCAATGTAGCATAAAAGGTCAATCTTATTTGATCTAAATGCACCTAGCCATCTAACTAGCGTGAAAAAAATAGCATAGTCTATTGTACTCGCAGATGAACAAGAAAAAAAGATAGAGACATGTCACTTCACTCCAGTATATAGTAGCTACTCCTTATTCGCAATGATTATTTGTACTCTAATGTTTATCACAATACATCATGTGTGAAATAATTTGGAAAAAATCAACTGGGTGTTTAATCAAAGCGCCGCATAGTGATATAAACAAGAACTCTGTGTGTAAGTAAGCACATGCAATAAATATATACATACACCATGATTTTTTGTTTTAATACAATACTATTCATTACATCACATTCTACAATACAACTTCTATTATTTAAACCTAAATACACAAAATGTTAAAATATAATACAAATACCTCTCCGGTGTAGAAAATTTCAGCGACCGAAAAATACATAACTTGAAAATGGAAAGACTCGTTTTATCGTGTGATGTACATGCTGATCGGCTACTTCATCAATACATACAGTCGTAACGCCCAGCATAGACTCTTCTCATATAATGTGATACAAGAGCACTGCTTCTATTTTCAAAGGAAGTAGCTTGTGAATAAATACAAATGAAACAAATAATATTTAATGGACCGGTTGAATTCAAAGTTGCAACACGGAGAAATTAGGACGACTTTACCATTAAACCCGTGGTTTATGAAAGACCTACGGCCCCTTTATGTCCATCAAAAAAACCTTCCCTTCCTCACGTGGGAGACGACACAGAAGGCTTGGGGGAAGTAGCTCTCATCGTAAGTCAGGTTACAAGCCGTCTATGCTGAACAAAGTTTTAATTCAAAACAGCGGGAACACAGTAGTATTATTACAAAACCATTACCCTTATTATACTCTGTTATTGCTAACCTCCGTTTTGTTGAGCAAAGTAAATCTGGTATGCGATTTTTCACTTTAGAGATCTGTCCCATGTACCCATTTCTATGAGGAGATTATTGCTATATTGGAATTATATACTGCTTTGACGTCGCAGTTAGCGCAATTATGATTATTGTACACTCTTCGTTTGGGGGACCGTGTTATGTCTAACATCCCATATTAGCATTATTGTGCCTATCATGTTCTCATCTGATCAAAATATATTGCCTGATGGATTTCTGTGTCTTTTAGAACCATTATCATACACTGACTATCGTTAGTGTATTTATCTCTATTTGTTTTCCAAAATCCTTTAGAATTCGCATGTTGAGATTTTGTTAGACTGGTTTAGATTTCTAGGAGATGAACAATTACAATTTGAAAGACTCCTGGCCTTTCTATAAAGCTGAATTATTTCTCCTGTCATAATTGTTCCATTCTTTTTACTGTTTGCAGGTTGCTTAAACGCCCTGATCCCCCCCCCCCCCCCCCCCCCCACCCCCCCCAAATAACAGGAATAATTGAATCCTTATGTTTATACCAATAATAGGTTTTGTTTTTGGAACAGTACCACTCCTTTCATCCTTTGTCTATCAATTTAACAGAAATTCCTGATGGAAAGTAGGATACTCTTTTGATCTTCTGTAAAGTAACTTGCCAATTTATCAGGGTTTTTCTTTCCGTTATATCTACAGAACTGGACAGTTATCATAAGAGTTTACCTCTGTTTGGCTGACGCCAACATAATTCTTATCGCTGTTGAGTCAATGGAATAACGTGAAAAATTATATTTACCCCGCAAGGTTTTATGCGTCCCTCACGTTTAACTTCAGTGTTGGTATCGATGTTTGCTGCTGATCGATTACTTTACGGACGTGTTGATACCGTCTTTCATTTTTTTTTCTAAAAGCTGATTCTACCAAAACCTTCAAACCCGTGTTCTCAATCACCGATCTGAACATTTTTAAGTGAAATATCTTCACGTGTTTCTTAATTAAGTTGTCTCATGCTAAAACTTTACGGCTTTCCTCCGCTAGTAATTNCTCAATTCTANCCAANTTATTNTCCTCNATTGTNAACTCNTCCACTCTCTTNTTNTCCTCCTTTCTTATCTCACTATCATGGCTATTTCTAAGTCCATTAACTTTCTCCGGAGTTAAGTATTCATTTCTCTGATTCTGCGATTGAGAATCGAATTGTCCGATCAAATAGATAGTAAGTTTATTACTACAATTTCTCACCATTTCTTGCCTGATACTCTCAATTTGCTCTCATGTATCTCCTTCTTTTCTTTCAGTTGGCAACGAGAATATTATTATCATCAGCACGTCATGAAGCTTATTTATATAAGTCTCTTCACGAAAACATTTGTCATTCTTAATTTGTCATACATCTCATTTTTCTCTGCATTCTTTTCTGAGATTAGTAACCTCGACATCTTGTTCCTACTCTCGAGTTTTCATCTCTTTTGTTCTCGTTTAATGGCAGACTTCTTCAATGGCTGCTTGAGTGCCAGCAAGTTCTGAGTTTGATTTATTATAACTTCACTTTTAAGTCTAGTCACTGTTGTATTGTAGTTCGCTGTCTTTAGCAACATTTTTCTAAGAATTCTTCCTTTTGCTGCTTAGGCACGTCGTTTAATGACTTTCAATTTGCTCTTATCCTTCTAACTCCTCTTTCTGGGTCATCATGTATGCCATCGCGCAACATTGTATCGCATTACTCTTCAATATACTATCCACGTTTAAACTATCATCTGGGTGAATACAAAAACAGACGAAAGTCCATAACTATCAATTTCGATAATTCCTTAGCCATATTCAAATGAGGATTGGACTGAAATCTTTATTTTCAGGCACAAATCTCTTAGGCTGTCGACGCAGGACCAAAAATCGATCTATCCACGTGTCCTCAGTGCTGACCTTTCAAAATCCTCAAAGCTATCACTTCCTTCAATAAGTATTGCAAAATCAGTCCACATATATTCAGGTGTCTGCATCGGAACCATATCAAGGATCCATAGTGATTAATCACCAAGTCCACTATCTGTTTCTCCACCTATAATTATTATCTGTTTATGTCACTAGATTTTTTCCAGATTCAAATTATCAACCATATTTCTTCTCAAGTATTTTCTCAAGTGATCGAAAATATCAGTTACTCAATGTTACCATCGGTTCAAATACATGAACCCTTCTAAGTTCATTATAAAATATGGAACGATAAATGTATATTAATATGAAGGAGTGAAAATTGTATGTCTTATAGCCTTAAACACCTATGCTTACAGTCTACAATAAGTCTCAATCAATAACATTGATATAAAAAGTAAGAACACGATTCCAAAGACGAGTACTAAAGTGACAAACAATATACGTTCGCAGAGGTCAACATGAACACTAAGCGAACTATAAGCAAAAAATTTTCCAATGCATGACTGATAAAACTGCGGATCATTAACAAGGACAGTAAACAGAAACATGTAATAAAACGAAAATGTATAAAAAAATAATACGATAGAAAGAGGAAAGACACTCACGAATCAAATGAACTGAAAAAAAACTAAGGGGACAAAAGAAAATAATACTACAATAACAACATTGATACGTTACGTCAACACTTAAAGAACGCTTATGAAGCCCTGGGTAAAACTGGGATGTAATACTCATAAGTTAACATGAAACAGAGAATAATAGAAAACATATAACAATTCAATTAGAACAATAAAAACATAAGATCAGGATGGCTTTATTGATTTACATAAAAATGGCACAGTTTTCACAAAGATCACTTATCTTGAAAATTTCATCCTTCTCGCTTGACAAAACAATTGGTATCAATACGTCCGCTGGGGGGGAAAACAATCAATGCTTGAGAGCCGATGGAGCTGGTCGCCTTTTCGCCTCAGATCGTTGTTTTGACACGGTACACTATGTGCTCAGATTACAGCGCAACAAGCAGGACTGGAGTCACTGCAAACTGTCCTTGACACGGTATACTCATGTGCTCGATAACAGCACAACAAGGACAGGACTGGATCCACTGCAAACTGTCCACTTGCGTCAACGGCGTGTAGAAAGACTGCAAACATCTACTTGACATATAGCTGTATAGGAGGTAACCACAGTGGTTTAATAAATGTTGAGTTAGTTGTTGTCATTATGTGCTGCACAAAAGGAGGTAAATGTCATCAATAGATAATGCGAGATAGTTCTTTCTTGGACACTATTCACAAACACATAAAGCATGATGAGGAAATCACGTGTTAATGGTTACACCAAAGATTGTATGACAATGCGAGGTATCATCTCTCGATCACACAGGCTGTCCAAGTATTGCCATGTATATAAGCCGCTACCACCAGGTCTGTAACTGAAAATCGCGGGCAATTCAAAACCCGTAAGAAAGACTTGCGGGACTATGAATGAAATCTTGCATATCTGAAGCTAAAGCAGGCTTCCACGAGTAAAACATTGATGTTTGCCTACAGGGGCCCCACGCCGAACACAGCGTTACAGTAGATGTTGATTCTCAGGATAGATTAGTCGCCCATTGACCTACGGTTCACTGATACTGATGTTTGATTAAACACGAAACTGTTAATATAGTTGAACCAACTGTTAATCCCAAGTGGTTAGGGCTCAAGGCAATGTAATACGATGTTCCTTCTTAATCTTGTTGTTATTGATGGATATCTGACGCTGAGTGTAGGCCGAAAAGTTTGAACGTATATGTTCATGGGTTAAGGATCCAATGAATGGCCACCACTGATACCAGCTGAAAATGTTGTTGGCATTCCAATGATACATCCATGGTGTGTTACATCCTATTGATAAATGTTGTGTGTAAGGTCCAAACAGCAAGTAACACATTGGAGTCATGGATCGTTGGAAACCTTGGTGACGTTTTCTTTTGTCAATTTAATCACGCCACGATACGATGACCATCATATCATCGACAAAATACAGTTACCAATAAACTGAAATAATACGGCAAGTTCTTCAATGTTCACCCTGCATATGAACTAACAAATTCCACAGGTAAGTTCTCAATGTTCACCCTGCATACGAACTAAAGGCCTGTAATCTCTCCCGGCCTCGGGAACGTATCGTCAAGAACTTTAAGATTTTCATGGATCCTATCAGCGCTATCTATCCTGTAGTGTACCAACACCGCAGGCTACCAATTTGTTCCTGGTCCACTCAGTCGTAATATATATGGAATCCTTAGGCTCTCCCTTTCTGTAGCCTGTAAAGATCACAGTTGCTGCTACTAATTTCAATATGATACATTGTATGGCCTCAAAAAAACACACATTCTTGTCATAGCAGAGTGTAAGAAATGCAAAATATGAGTTCCTGGATTCTATCGTCGTATTATAGTAGATACATGTATGGCCATCTAAAAACACCTGAGCTTAGTAATTGCAGTTGTTAGAGTAATAAGCATAAAAGTATGTCCATGGTTTCCTTTTATCAGTAGAATAGATAATTACATGTAGGGTCCGCGCAAAACACCATGGTCTGTCTATAGCAGTTTGGTAAGATAGCAAAGATATGTCCATGGATGTACTGATCAGTAATAATAATACAGTATATGCCTCAGAAAACACCTTCCAAGGCTAGGCATCTGCTTGAAATGACAGATACTTCTCCTATCTATAATATATCTGCAAGATAAATCACATTTCTAATCTAATGCGAATTCACACATAAATATTATCATCAGTAAATACTGTCCGTGACCAACATATTCCCAGGTAATCTCTCGAAAATAAAAACATGGCCATACTAGTATCCTTATCCCGTACACACGCTGTGTCGTAGATTCTCTGACACTCAAAGATAACTCCGTACAAGCACCACCTCATGTCAATCACTGACCCGGGGCAAGCTGTGGCACTATCGCTCACCTCACAAAAATCTTAAACAAATTCATGCACCGGGATTCTGCAGTGAGCATGTTAAGCTAGCGATGTAACACGGCTCTTTTCGTACGACATTACTATAGCGAGCAAACAAGTAGAGATTATATTTTTTGAAATCAATTACGTGCGTGACAACCAAAATCGGCTGTTTGTACTAGACTTTCACAATTAATTTCCCTTGGGCTGGAGTGATGTTATTCAAGCTGCAATCAATCGTGTATTCATTTCATATTACAGGTTATCAGTGCCAATAAATACCTGAAGACTACGGTGGTCCATGTGTTAATAGGGCAGCAAGGATGAGAAGCACTGATACGAAGCCTATTGGAGTGCTATAGGTGACGGGTTTTTTGTAGGGGTAGTGAACTGTTTGTGGTTCTATAATTTTGTTCAGCCTGGTCTGTGATCTGCAACATAAAAATGTTCCGCTTGATGTTTTTTTTCTCCGTTTAAAATTAGTTGGCTGTACTACTAGTTTGCATATATGGAAACCTTATACATTGTAATGAAAGATTCTAAAGATGAAGTATCTGTAATATCTATATTTGTCTATTAATTTAATAATTAAACAAAACAATGATAATCAACTAAGAAATAAATGTATGAATCCTCAATGTCGCCGTTAGTCATCTGACATGGGTCTATGCGTCAGAGTTTTACGTACTTAAGTTGATCTCTATGATTTTTTTTTTTTGTTTCTTTCGTCTGAAATTATCTCTATTTGCTCTACACCTTTTTCTGTGGCTCATCGTTCATTCATTTCTGTCGATCTGCCGTTGATGTCTCATTGTTGGTCCCACCTTGGTACATTTATCGTATGTTGTCGCTGCTTTAAAAATCAAGATTGTCTAATTCTTACTGGGTCACTTATGGTTGTCAAGTCGCCCATCTTTGTATTGGATTATTGTAATCCCCGCTCTCGAATTTATTATCCATTTCTTGAACTCCAGTTCATGTACCTCCAGGATTTTGCAATAGGGTATGTGCATTCAGGAATATCGTTGTT
>JAMPIV010021436.1:0-36706 GCA_024509875.1 Oreohelix idahoensis
GAAAATCAACTACTCAACTAGCGAAAAAGAATGTCTTGCAGTAATATGGGCAATAAAGAAATTAAAAATTTATCTGTATGGGAAGGCATTTAAGTTGCAAACGGATCACAAACCTTTATCGTTTCTAGCCCAGGCTAGGCATGAGAACTCTAGGTTACTCCGATGGTCCTTACTTTTGGCTCCCTATAATTTTAGCATTGAGTATATATCTGAAAAAACAAATTTGGGAGCGGATTTTTTAAGCCGCCATCCGTGTGATGAGAATCACCGTAAACCCCAGAAAAAATAATAAATTTCTCTATGTGTATATAGAATAAAGGACTGACATATAATGTCTGTTTTAAGAGGGGAGATGTCGTGAATTATTCTAATCCCCATATATAAATTAAAACGTAAATGCAAAGCCTAACAAATAAATTTAATAAAAGGAAAGAAGAATGGTAAAGAACAGTGCTGTCACAATGACTGTACTCGAAATCCCCCTTGTTTTCTACTTCGTCTGCAAATTGTAACGCTTTCACGTTGACAGTAAAAGCCTACTGTATTATTACCCGCTTTCTTCAATGAAACGTGTACTGTATTTCTTGGAAAAACCTTGAGATACGCAAGCTGATCAATGACCTAAATTTAATATTTCATTCATTCCATTTTATACACGGCGTAACTAAAAGACAGATGGACTAAAGGATAGCGAGAAGGGAGAGGCAGAAAGCAGGGACACGTGCAACACTAAACACGCGTCGCGCGATACACAATTGCTGCCATCACGCGTGTAAGGCCACATGCACTAACTTTATTTCAAATCGACAGTGATAAAATTCACTACCCATACAAGAGTTAGGTTTTAAAATCCTAGAAGAAAATGCACATTGGCTCCATTAAATTCGTATATTTGGGTTCCTTAGGGTTTGCTGACAAAGAATATGTAAAACGTTACGCAAATAGTCTAGGAATTACCAAGTTATGGCCAAAATAAAATAGTGGGGGTGCCTGACAGCATGAAATCATTTCTGCTCATAAAATTTTTTTATAACGTGTTTGAAGAAACATTACGTTACGGAAATAGCCTACCATGTTAACTCCTATTTGATTGGAGCGCAACAAATGAAAGGCTAAACACGATTGGTCGGACTATAAATACTATCTTGTGTTGTCAGGGGAAACGTGAGAAAGGGGTACTTTTTTGAAAAGATGTGTAGACATGGTTTGATTGGGTAGAGCTGCGAATATACTCAATTCAGAGCGTCTGTTCATTGCCACATCTTGTAATAAACCTACTAAGAAGCAGTGCGTTGAGCACCAGTGTATATTTTTTATAAAATAAAGCCTGGGACATCGGCAGATCGGAGTTGTGCTATATTCATTGCCAGTCAACGAAACTGTTTATTATTATTTCCATGAATTGTGGTAAGCTTGAAATATTCAATATTTTTAAATGAAAATTGAATGTAAATTGATAAATTATGTCTGTATAGATGTGTGGTTCAGTAGCGAACATGATGTAAAGCCTATAGTGCTCCAGCCTGAACAGAAGGTGTCGGAGGAAAGTAAAACTGCATGGAATGGCCAAACAGTACACTGACACCTAGATTATTAACTAGAAAGAAATAATGCTGGAATTGCAGAGGCGTAGAACCATTAGGGAGGGAAATACTGGTATAAAGTATTTCAGATGAAGCTGACAGTTGGCCTAACGCTCTGAACTCAATGTTTGTGATGTATTGTGCTCAGTGTAGAAATGGAGTATAAATTAGTTCTGACGTAGAAGGTACAACCTTCTTGTTTCAGGGACCGTGGTCTTAAAGTTATTGAGCAGCACCTGGTCAGAGCTTTGCTGAAGCCAGAGGTGGACAGCATACTCCTTGGTCCATATAGCAACCAGTGGGGTGGCTCCAGAACTCATTAAAGTAATCGAGCAGAGGAGTCTTTTACTGCAGTCATCACGCAAGATAAGAGAGTGTGGCCATGGAGCTCAACATTATGTACCCCCATCTTAAAATGACACTGTAAACTAAAATTAAGAGGGGAATTTAATTGTTTTAATACCAGGAACTGAGAACATCTCCAATACTAGTTACAATAGAAACAAACTATTGAAGTCATGATGACAAATACCAACAGAGCTTGAACAAAACCAAACCAGTATTACCTCATATTACCACTACACAACTGACACACATAGGATACCAGTAATAATATATGTCACTACAAGAATCATATTAATAAATTCTGTACATATAACTTGTAATTAAAATTGATTGTGATTCCTGGTTCCCTTTGTATTTGAATCAGGACACATATACCTTCATGACAGCACTGAATACATATTGTTATTTGAAAAGTTATCAGTGACTCCTTTAAGATATCCTCTTAGAGTGTTATATGTATGTGAGTGTCACAGTGTTGTCAAGTGTGGTGGAATAAATTAAATTGTTTATCTGTCTGTTGTTGTTATTGTCGTGGAATATTCTAATCCACATATATAAATTATTAGGTAAATATGAAGCCTAACAAATAAAATTAATAAAGAGAAGAGCAATGGAAAAATAACAGTGCTGTCACACAGAATGTACTCGAAATCCCCCTTGTTTTCTGCTACGTCTGCAAATTGTAACGTTTCCACGTTAAATATAGGCCTTCTGCAACATACACGCGTTTCCCAAACACACAATAAAATGTGCTGCCTTTCTAAGAAAAACCTTGAAATATGCAAGTTGACCTAAATTTTAAATTCCATTCATGTCTTTTTCTACACTGCGTTACCAAAACGAACGATAAAGAGAGAGGGAGGGCTGAAAATCAGGAACGCAGGCAACACGCGTCGCGCGATACACAAATGCTGCCATCACGCGTGTAAGACTACATGCACTAATTTTTTTTCAGACGGACAGTGATAAAATACACTACCCTTCCCAGACAGCACATCTTCGAAACAGGAGGTAGAAAATACATATTTTGAACGCAGCCACGTAGCTCTTTTAAATTTGGATATTTGGGTTCCTTGGGGCTTGCTGACAAAGAATATGTAAAACGTTACGCAAATAGTCCAGGAATTAATAAATTATAACCAAAATAAAATAGTGGGGATGCCTGACAACACAAAATCATTTCTGCTCATAAAATTTTTTATAACGTGTTTGAAAAACCTTACGTTACATAAATAGCCTACCCTGTAAACTCCAAATTGATTGGAGCGCAACAAATGAAAGACTAACCACGATTGGTCGGGCTATAAATACTATCTTGGTTGTTAGGGAGACGTAGAAAGGTAACATTTTTTCAAACACTTGTCGAAACCTGGCCTCATTGGCTAGACTCGCTGATATACTCACTTAGGAGCGTTAGTTCGAGACCACTAGTGCAAATAAGCTTGATAAAGCGACAGTGCGTTGAAGCCAGCTCACATTTTTGCTAAAATAAAAGCCTGGAACATAAGCAGATGGGAATTTGTGCCAGTAATTGTGCCAGAATTCATTGCTAATCAACGTATCTGTGTTTATTTCCATGAAATTGTGGTAAGCTTGAACCATTCAGTATCTTGTAATGAAAATTGAATGTAAATTGTTAATTTATGCCTGTATATATATGTGTAGTTCAGTGGCAAACAAGAGATAAAGCCTATAATGCTCCAGCCTGAACAGAGGGTGTCGGAGGGAAGTAAAACGGCATGGAATGGCCAAATAGTACACTGACACCTGGATGATTGATTAGACAGAAATAATGCTGGAAGTGCAGAGGCGTGGTAACCATTAAGGAGGTAAATACTGGTATAAAGTATTTCAGATGAAGCTGACAGTTGGCCTAACGCTCTGAACTCAATATTTGTGTTGTATTGTGCTCCGTGTAGAACTAGAGTATCAATTAGTTATGAAGTAGAAGGTACATCCTTCTTGTTTTCAGGGACCGTGGTCTTGATGGTACTGAGCAGCACCTGGTCAGAGCTTTGCTGAATCCAGAGTCGGACAGCATACTCCTTGGTCCATTTAGCTATCAGTGAGGTGTCTCCAGAGCCCAGAGGAGAATTCGAGCAGAGGAGTCTTTCCCTGCCGCCATCACTCAAGATAAGCTGATTTGGCCAGCTGAGCTCAACATTATGTCCCCTCATCTTGAAATGACTTTATAAAAATAACATTCAGAGGGGAATTTAATTGTCTTAATATCAGGAACTGAGAACATCTCCAATACTAGTTTCCTTAAGACAAACTATTGAAGTCATGATGACCAATACCAACAGAGCTTGAACAAAACAAAACCAGTATTACCTCATTTTACTACTACACAACTGACACACATAGGATATTTTTAATAATATATGTCACTACAATATTCATATTGATAAAGTCTGTACATATACTTGTAATTAAAATTGATTGTGATTCCTGGTTCCTTTGGATTTGAATCAGGACACATATACCTTTATGACAACAATGAATACATATTGTTATTTGAAAAGTTATCAGTGACTCCTTAAGATATTCTCATAGAGTGTTATATGTATGTGAGTGTCACAGTGTTGTCAAGAGTAGTGGATTAAATTAAATTGTTTATCTGTCTGTTGTTGTGACTTACCCTTCATCATACACATACCCTAGACACATAACGTAGTCATCACACTATTCCAGAATAATTCTGACTGAGATATATAGATATGTGGTAGCAAGTAAGGTTATCTATAATACACTACTCTTAATAGATATAGATACCTTCACAGCTGATCTCAGTCAGTACACTAAGTCCCCTATAAATATTTATAACATCCCACTTCACCACATATATTGGGGTCTCGCTCTTGGGATTTTGAATCTTTCCCTATTAAAAATATTGGGGGTAATTCACTTCAGGGAATATAAGAATTAAAAGGTATCCTTGGGTGGAATTAAATAAGGTTGAGCTCACGGTGCCTGTGTTGTCCATTAGATATATTTAGAGATTAAATTGTTGGTTAGACATTGTATAAACTTACCTGATAGACAATGGCGGACCTGGCCAAGTTTCGATCTGCTGCTGTACAGACTGCAAAAGAGTTAGGATTAGATGGGCAAGTTATGGTTGCCTATGTCACTACGGAATGTGACAAATTTATTGAACGCGAAGAAAGAAGATTAGAAAAAGAAGCCGAAAGAAGGTTAGAGGCTGAAAGGGAAATTAAGAAGTTACAGTTTGAGGCTGAGGCTGAGACTAAGAGGTTGCAGATTGAGGCTGACAAAGAGGCTAAGAAATTGGAAGCAGAAAGGGAAGAGAAGAAATTAGCTGCAGAAAGGGAAGAGAAGAAATTAGCTGCAGAAAGGGAAGAGAAGAAATTAGCTGCAGAAAGGGAAGAGAAGAAATTAGCTGCAGAAAGGGAAGAGAAGAAATTATCTGCAGAAAGGGAAGACAAGAGATTAGCCGCAGAAAGGGAAGCAGAAAAGGAGGAGAAGAGATTACAAAGAGAACATGAGTTAAGACTAAGGGAGTTTGAGTTTCAAGGCCATGCTCCTGAAAATGGTGCCAGTCCCTTTGCCTCTGATGCTACGGTTACTCAAGGAGCCTCAACCTCAGCTATGAATTTTCATTTAGATCATTTTGTTGAGAAAGACGATGATATAGAGAGTTACCTAAATAGGTATGAACTATTAGCTACCACGTATGGGTAGAGAGAGAAAGGTGGAGCTTAAAGTTATCTCAGGGACTTCGTGGGGCAGCTTATGAAGTTTTTGCAAAAATGAGCAGAGGTGATCAGGAAAATTATGACATGCTAAAGCAGGCTCTTTTGTTAAGGTATGAAAAGAATGCAGAATTTTATAGGAAAAAATTTAGGAATGCTAAACTACTGTCAGGTGAAACCTATCACCAGTTCTCTGCACGAATAGAGACATACTTGGAGAAATGGACTTCTCTGGGGAAAACCCAAGATCTTAAGGAAATGGTCCTTATAGAGCAATTAAGAGAGTCCATGGCTCCAGACCTGAGAAAGTTTCTCATGGAACAAGGTGCAGAGAGGCTGGATGAGTTGCTAAATGTTGCTGAAAGGTATCAAGCAGCTCAAGCAGAGGTAACAGGTAATAAAAAGAAACAAGTGGATAACTTTAGGGCACCACAGAACTTTAATAAATTTGATCCTAAGGATCAAAATAAAGGTAAGCACCAATTTGATAGGCCACGGTATGAAAATAAAAATAAATTCCCACAATTCGATGAAAGGAAATATGATGAAAGAAAATCTTTCAACCAAGGAAAAAGGTGGTGTAAAAATTGTAAGATGAACAATCATGACACTGACCATTGTAGAAGGAAACCTCCTCATTTTGCTGCTATGACATCGGGGAAAAAGGAAAAGAAGGGCAAACCTGAAGAATTACAGGAACCATACCACCCCCCAGTGTGTGAAGATGTCATCTGTAATGGTGTCACTATAAGATGTTTATATGATACCGGTTTGGATTACGATTCCGTTGTGAGTTCTCACCTGGTGCAGGCCGATCAATACACCACAGAAACAGTGGAGATTCAAACTGCAACCAAGGATGTAGCTACCATGACACTTCCCGTCGCCCGAATAAAAGTGAAAACGCGATATGTGGAAGGAATCATAAAAGCAGCCGTGATAAATGAGCCAATCTACCCTCTAATATTGGGGTGTAGATATGTCTTCTTGGGGAATCCCAAGAGACCTGTGATATTGGCAACAGTGCAGACCAGATCACAGACAAAGAAGGAGGAGGATAATCCCATAAATACTCACCCAGATGAGATGAGGAAGGCACAGGCTGAGGACAAAACACTCAAGCCATGTTTCAAGAAGTTGCCCAAATCTCATACACCTCCAGGCAAGGGAGAGTTTTATATGAAGAATAAACTGATATATAGGAAGGCTGGATCTGAATCCAATGGTCACGGACAGCTGGTCCTTCCCACTTCATATAGGACTAAAGTGTTGGAACTAGGGCATGCGATTCCCTTCAGTGGTCATATGGGAATCAGCGCAACAGGACAGCGAATAGCTTGTCACTATTTCTGGCCAGGAATAACTGAAGATATCAAACGATATGTAAAATCCTGTCCAGAGTGCCAACGAGTAGCACCTAAACATTGGACTGCACCAGCAACTCTGGGGGAAATGCCCATAGTGGGAACACCCTTTGAGAGAGTTGCAGTGGATCTTGTGGGACCTCTCACCCGAACCAAGAGAAGGAACAGCTACATTCTGACTCTGGTGGACACTTGTTCTATGTGGGGAGAGGCAGTAGCCCTGTCATCGATTGATTCAAAACATGTGGCAGAGGCATTGCTCACAATTTTCACAAGGTTAGGCTTTCCCAATCAAATCTTGACTGATAATGGCTCTCAGTTCAAGGGGAAACTAACGGAAGAAGTTTTCAGGATCTTCCAGGCCAAACACTTCCATTGTAGTGTGTATCATCCCCAAGGGAACGGCCAAGTGGAAAGATTTAACGGCACATTGATGTCGATCCTGAGAAAGTTGGCACACGAAAAACCAGATACATGGGACCAGTACCTGCACGCCGCCCTCTTTGCTTATCGGGAGGTACCCCATAGTTCAACCGGTATGGCCCCGGCAACATTATTGTTTGGAAGGCCAATAAAAGGTCCACTCGAAGCTATGTTAAGAACGTGGACTGATGAAAAGGCAGAGGAAAACATTACATCTTCATACCAATATGTGAATGAGCTGACCACTCGGTTAAAAAACTGGCTGGAAACTTGCCAATGAAAATTTGAAACAAGCCAGGAAGAAACATGCTGCCTATTATAACAGGAAGGCGAAAGACAGAGATTTGGCTGTGGGAGAGAAGGTACTGCTTCTTTTGCCCGGGAGTCAGAATAAGTTACAAATTGGATGGCAGGGTCCATATACAGTTTTAGAGAAGGTGTCTAGAACAAATTATAAGATAGATAAGAAGGGGAAAGAAAAAATCTATCATGTGAATCTCCTGAAGAAATATTTGGAAAGAGAACATCAGGAAGAGACACACTTGTTGACCTTGTCCATCGCCATGGAGATGAAAAAGGAACCACTTTCCTCATTTGAATATCCATTACACCCCTGTGAGACAGCAGCACAGGTGAAAATCAGTACACATTTAACGAAAACTCAGAAAGAGAGAGTGCAACAGGTTCTAAATAATCATGCAGAGGTGTTAACAGACCGACCAGGGCATACAAACCTATTGGAATATGATATGAAACTAATAGACTCCACACCTGTCTGTATGAAACCATATTCGATTCCGTTTGCTAAGGAGAAAGCTTTGAAGGAAGAGATAGACTATCTATTGAAGGAAGGAATTATTTCGCACAGTGAGTCTTCGTATAGTTCCGGTGTTGTACTCTTAAGGAAGCCCTCTGGAGAACATAGACTCTGTATAGATTACAGGAGACTGAATGCTATTACAGAAGGACAGGTGGATCCATTGCCGGATACAAATCAGCTGTTTGCCAGACTAAATAAAGCTAAATATTTCTCAAAAGTGGATCTGAGTAAAGGATACTATCAGATTCCAGTAAAGCCTGAGGTTAGACCATACCTAGCTTTTAGTACCTCAGAAGGACACTATGAGTTTAATAGATTGCCATTTGGATTGAAGAATGCGCCTAGTGTCTTCTCTAGAATGATGAGAAAATTATTGGATCCTCTGAATAATCCCTGTATAACAAATTTTATGGATGATATCCTTATAGCAACAGAAACATTTGAGGAACACATTGACTCTCTGAACATGCTGTTTGATCGACTTAGGGAGGCAAATTTAACAGCCCGACCAACCAAATGTTGCGTTGGATGTAAAGAATTGGAATTTTTGGGACACACAGTTTATCAGGGAAACATGACCCCTGACCCAAAGAATTTAGAGAAACTACAGAAAGCCCCGAGACCACAAACCAAGAAGGACGTGAGATCCTTTGTCTCATTATGTGGGTTTCTACCAGAAGTATATCAAAAACTTTAATTCCATATGTGCACCGTTAACTGAATTGACACGTAAAGGACATCCAGATCGCATTACATGGACACCACAATGTGAAATGACTTACCAAGAATTGAAGGAAAAGCTCACAAGTAAACCCATTTTAAAATTACCTGACTTAAGTCAAGAATTCATAGTAAGGACGGATGCAAGTAATATTGGGTTAGGTGCAACTCTACTACAGAGATCTGATGCATTGGATGGGGAATTAAGCCCAGTGGCATATGCTAGCAGAAAGTTGAATAAAGCTGAAATCAACTACTCAACTAGCGAAAAAGAATGTCTTGCAGTAATATGGGCGATAAAGAAATTCAATATTTATCTATATGGGAAGGCATTTAAGTTGCAAACAGATCACAAACCTTTATCGTTTCTAGCACAGGCTAAGCATGAGAACTCTAGGTTACTCCGATGGTCTTTACTTCTGGCTCCCTATAATTTTAGCATTGAGTATATATCTGGAAAAACCAATTTGGGAGCGGATTTTTTAAGCCGCCATCCGTGTGATGAGAATCACCGTAAACCCCAGAAATAATAATAAATTTCTCTATGTGTATATAGAATAAAGGACTGACATATAATGTCTGTTTTAAGAGGGGAGGTGTCGTGGAATATTCTAATCCACATATATAAATTATTAGGTAAATATGAAGCCTAACAAATAAAATTAATAAAGAGAAGAGCAATGGAAAAATAACAGTGCTGTCACACAGAATGTACTCGAAATCCCCCTTGTTTTCTGCTACGTCTGCAAATTGTAACGTTTCCACGTTAAATATAGGCCTTCTGCAACATACACGCGTTTCCCAAACACACAATAAAATGTGCTGCCTTTCTAAGAAAAACCTTGAAATATGCAAGTTGACCTAAATTTTAAATTCCATTCATGTCTTTTTCTACACTGCGTTACCAAAACGAACGATAAAGAGAGAGGGAGGGCTGAAAATCAGGAACGCAGGCAACACGCGTCGCGCGATACACAAATGCTGCCATCACGCGTGTAAGACTACATGCACTAATTTTTTTTCAGACGGACAGTGATAAAATACACTACCCTTCCCAGACAGCACATCTTCGAAACAGGAGGTAGAAAATACATATTTTGAACGCAGCCACGTAGCTCTTTTAAATTTGGATATTTGGGTTCCTTGGGGCTTGCTGACAAAGAATATGTAAAACGTTACGCAAATAGTCCAGGAATTAATAAATTATAACCAAAATAAAATAGTGGGGATGCCTGACAACACAAAATCATTTCTGCTCATAAAATTTTTTATAACGTGTTTGAAAAAAACCTTACGTTACATAAATAGCCTACCCTGTAAACTCCAAATTGATTGGAGCGCAACAAATGAAAGACTAACCACGATTGGTCGGGCTATAAATACTATCTTGGTTGTTAGGGAGACGTAGAAAGGTAACATTTTTTCAAACACTTGTCGAAACCTGGCCTCATTGGCTAGACTCGCTGATATACTCACTTAGGAGCGTTAGTTCGAGACCACTAGTGCAAATAAGCTTGATAAAGCGACAGTGCGTTGAAGCCAGCTCACATTTTTGCTAAAATAAAAGCCTGGAACATAAGCAGATGGGAATTTGTGCCAGTAATTGTGCCAGAATTCATTGCTAATCAACGTATCTGTGTTTATTTCCATGAATTGTGGTAAGCTTGAACCATTCAGTATCTTTTAATGAAAATTGAATGTAAATTGTTAATTTATGCCTGTATATATATGTGTAGTTCAGTGGCAAACAAGAGATAAAGCCTATAATGCTCCAGCCTGAACAGAGGGTGTCGGAGGGAAGTAAAACGGCATGGAATGGCCAAATAGTACACTGACACCTGGATGATTGATTAGACAGAAATAATGCTGGAAGTGCAGAGGCGTGGTAACCATTAAGGAGGTAAATACTGGTATAAAGTATTTCAGATGAAGCTGACAGTTGGCCTAACGCTCTGAACTCAATATTTGTGTTGTATTGTGCTCCGTGTAGAACTAGAGTATCAATTAGTTATGAAGTAGAAGGTACATCCTTCTTGTTTTCAGGGACCGTGGTCTTGATGGTACTGAGCAGCACCTGGTCAGAGCTTTACTGAATCCAGAGTCGGACAGCATACTCCTTGGTCCATTTAGCTATCAGTGAGGTGTCTCCAGAGCCCAGAGGAGAATTCGAGCAGAGGAGTCTTTCCCTGCCGCCATCACTCAAGATAAGCTGATTTGGCCAGCTGAGCTCAACATTATGTCCCCTCATCTTGAAATGACTTTATAAAAATAACATTCAGAGGGGAATTTAATTGTCTTAATATCAGGAACTGAGAACATCTCCAATACTAGTTTCCTTAAGACAAACTATTGAAGTCATGATGACCAATACCAACAGAGCTTGAACAAAACAAAACCAGTATTACCTCATTTTACTACTACACAACTGACACACATAGGATATTTTTAATAATATATGTCACTACAATATTCATATTAATCCAGTCTGTACATAACTTGTAATTAAAATTGATTGTGATTCCTGGTTCCTTTGTATTTGAATCAGGACACATATACCTTTATGATACCCATGAATACATATTGTTATTTGAAAAGTTATCAGTGACTCCTTAAGATATTCTCATAGAGTGTTATATGTATGTGAGTGTCACAGTGTTGTCAAGAGTAGTGGATTAAATTAAATTGTTTATCTGTCTGTTGTTGTGACTTACCCTTCATCATACACATACCCTAGACACATAACGTAGTCATCACACTATTCCAGAATAATTCTGACTGAGATATATAGATATGTGGTAGCAAGTAAGGTTATCTATAATACACTACTCTTAATAGATATAGATACCTTCACAGCTGATCTCAGTCAGTACACTAAGTCCCCTATACATATTTATAACATCCCATTTCACCACAGTTATGACTTACACTTCATCATACATGTGGTGAAGTGGGATGGTATAAATATTTATAGGGGACTTAGTGTACTGACTGAGATCAGCTGTGAAGGTATCTATATCTAAGAAGAGTAGTGTATTATAGATAACCTTACTTGCTACCACATATCTATATATCTCAGTCAGAATTATTCTGGAATAGTGTGATGACTACGTTATGTGTCTAGGGTATGTGTATGATGAAGTGTAAGTCATAACAACAACAGACGGATAAACAATTTTATTTATTCCACTACACTTGACAACACTGTGACACTCACATACATATAACACTCTACAAGGATATCTTAAAAGAGTCACTGATAACTTTTCAAATAACAATATGTATTCATTACTGGCATGAATGAATATGTGTCCTGATTCAACTACAAGGGAACCAGGAATCACAATCAATTTAAATTACAAGTTATATGTACAGAATTTACCAATATGAATATAGTAGTGACATATATTATTACAAATATCCTATGTGTGTCAGTTGTGTAGTAGTAAAATGAGGTAATACTGGTTTTGTTTTGTTCAAGCTCTGTTGGTATTTGTCATCATGACTTCAATAGTTTGTCTTTAGGGACTAGTATTGGAGATGTTCTCAGTTCCTGATATTAAGACAATTAAATTCCCCTCTGAATGTTATTTTTACAAAGTCCTTTCAAGATGAGGGGACATAATGTTGAGCTCAGCTGGCCAAATCAGCTTATCTTGAGTGATGGCGGCAGGAAAGGACTCCTCTGCTCGAATTCTCCTCTGGGCTCTGGAGACACCTCACTGATAGCTAAATGGACCAAGGAGTATGCTGTCCGACTCTGGATTCAGCAAAGCTCTGACCAGGTGCTGCTCAGTACCATCAAGACCACGGTCCCTGAAAACAAGAAGGATGTACCTTCTACTTCATAACTAATTGATACTCTAGTTCTACACTGAGCACAATACTACACAAACATTGAGTTCAGAGCGTTAGGCCAACTGTCAGCTTCATCTGAAATACTTTATACCAGTATTTACCTCCTTAATGGTTACCACGCCTCTGCACTTCCAGCATTATTTCTTTCTAGTCAATTATCCAGGTGTCAGTGTACTATTTGGCCATTCCATGCCGTTTTACTTCCCTCCGACACCCTCTGTTCAGGCTGGAGCATTATAGGCTTTATCTCTTGTTTGCCACTGAACTACACATATATATACAGGCATAAATTAACAATTTACATTCAATTTTCATTACAAGATACTGAATGGTTCAAGCTTACCACAATTTCATGGAAATAAACACAGATACGTTGATTAGCAATGAATTCTGGCACAATTACTGGCACAAATTCCCATCTGCTTATGTTCCAGGCTTTTATTTTAGCAAAAATGTGAGCTGGCTTCAACGCACTGTCGCTTTATCAAGCTTATTTGCACTAGTGGTCTCGAACTAACGCTCCTAAGTGAGTATATCAGCGAGTCTAGCCAATGAGGCCACGTTTCGACAAGTGTTTGAAAAAATGTTACCTTTCTACGTCTCCCTAACAACCAAGATAGTATTTATAGCCCGACCAATCGTGGTTAGTTTTTCATTTGTTGCGCTCCAATCAATTTGGAGTTTACATGGTAGGCTATTTATGTAACGTAAGGTTTTTTTCAAACACGTTATAAAAAATTTTATGAGCAGAAATGATTTTGTGTTGTCAGGCATCCCCACTATTTTATTTTGGTTATAATTTATTAATTCCTGGACTATTTGCGTAACGTTTTACATATTCTTTGGCAGCAAGCCCTAAGGAACCCAAATATCCAAATTTAAAAGAGCTACGTGGCTGCGTTCAAAATATGTATTTTCTACCTCCTGTTTCGAAGATGTGCTGTCTGGGTACTGTTATGTTTTCAACCGTAAACCCATCTATTGTTATCTTTCCTAATAAGCGTTTTTTATGATTTTAAAACCTAACTCTGGGAAGGGTAGTGAATTTATCACTGTCCGTCTGAAAAAAAAATTAGTGCATGTAGTCTTACACGCGTGATGGCAGCATTTGTGTATCGCGCGAAGCGTGTTGCATGCGTTCCTGATTTTCAGCCCTCCCTTCTCTCTTTATCCTTTAGTCCATCTGTTCGTTCGTTTTGGTAACGCAGTGTAGAAAAAGACATGAATGGAATTTAAAATTTAGGTCAACTTGCAGTCTGCCTCTCAATGTTTTTCCAAGAAATACAGCACACGTTTCATTGAAGAAAGCGGGTCATAATACAGTAAGCTTTTACTATCAACGTGAAAGCGTTACAATTTGCAGACGAAGCAGAAAACAAGGGGGATTTCGAGTACCTTCTTTGTGACAGCACTGTTATTTACCATTGCTCTTTTCTTTATTAATTTTATTTGTTAGGCTTCATATTTACCTAATAATTTATATATGTGGATTAGAATATTCCACGACACCTCCCCTCTTAAAACAGACATTATATGTCAGTTCTTTATTCTATATACACATAGAGAAATTTATTATTATTTCTGGGGTTTACGGTGATTCTCATCACACGGATGGCGGCTTAAAAAATCCGCTCCCAAATTGGTTTTTCCAGATATATACTCAATGCTAAAATTATATGGAGCCAAAAGTAAAGACCATCGGAGTAACCTGGAGTTCTCATGCCTAGCCTGTGCTAGAAACGATAACGGTTTGTGGTCTGTTTGCAACTTAAATGCCTTCCCATATAGATAAATATTGAATTTCTTTATCGCCCATATTACTGCAAGACATTCTTTTTCGCTAGTTGAGTAGTTGATTTCAGCTTTATTCAACTTTCTGCTAGCATATGCCACTGGGCTTAATTCCCCATCCAATGCATCTGATCTCTGTAGTAGAGTTGCACCTAACCCAATATTACTTGCATCCGTCCTTACAATGAATTCTTGACTTAAGTCAGGTAATTTCAAAATGGGTTTACTTGTGAGCTTTTCCTTCAATTCTTGGTAAGTCATTTCACATTGTGGTGTCCATGTAATGCGATCTGGATGTCCTTTACGTGTCAATTCAGTTAACGGTGCACATATGGAATTAAAGTTTTTGATATACTTCTGGTAGAAACCACATAATGAGACAAAGGATCTCACGTCCTTCTTGGTTTGTGGTCTCGGGGCTTTCTGTAGTTTCTCTAAATTCTTTGGGTCAGGGGTCATGTTTCCCTGATAAACTGTGTGTCCCAAAAATTCCAATTCTTTACATCCAACGCAACATTTGGTTGGTCGGGCTGTTAAATTTGCCTCCCTAAGTCGATCAAACAGCATGTTCAGAGAGTCAATGTGTTCCTCAAATGTTTCTGTTGCTATAAGGATATCATCCATAAAATTTGTTATACAGGGATTATTCAGAGGATCCAATAATTTTCTCATCATTCTAGAGAAGACACTAGGCGCATTCTTCAATCCAAATGGCAATCTATTAAACTCATAGTGTCCTTCTGAGGTACTAAAAGCTAGGTATGGTCTAACCTCAGGCTTTACTGGAATCTGATAGTATCCTTTACTCAGATCCACTTTTGAGAAATATTTAGCTTTATTTAGTCTGGCAAACAGCTGATTTGTATCCGGCAATGGATCCACCTGTCCTTCTGTAATAGCATTCAGTCTCCTGTAATCTATACAGAGTCTATGTTCTCCAGAGGGCTTCCTTAAGAGTACAACACCGGAACTATACGAAGACTCACTGTGCGAAATAATTCCTTCCTTCAATAGATAGTCTATCTCTTCCTTCAAAGCTTTTTCCTTAGCAAACGGAATCGAATATGGTTTCATACAGACAGGTGTGGAGTCTATTAATTTCATATCATATTCCAATAGGTTTGTATGCCCTGGTCGGTCTGTTAACACCTCTGCATGATTATTTAGAACCTGTTGCACTCTCTCTTTCTGAGTTTTCATTAAATGTGTACTGATTTTCACCTGTGCTGCTGTCTCACAGGGGTGTAATGGATATTCAAATGATGAAAGTGGTTCCTTTTTCATCTCCATGGCGATGGACAAGGTCAACAAGTGGGTCTCTTCCTGATGTTCTCTTTCCAAATATTTCTTCAGGAGATTCACATGATAGATTTTTTCTTTCCCCTTCTTATCTATCTTATAATTTGTTCTAGATACCTTCTCTAGAACTGTATATGGACCCTGCCATCCAATTTGTAACTTATTCTGACTCCCGGGCAAAAGAAGCAGTACCTTCTCTCCCACAGCCAAATCTCTGTCTTTCGCCTTCCTGTTATAATAGGCAGCATGTTTCTTCCTGGCTTGTTTCAAATTTTCATTGGCAAGTTTCCAGCCAGTTTTTAACCGAGTGGTCAGCTCATTCACATATTGGTATGAAGATGTAATGTTTTCCTCTGCCTTTTCATCAGTCCACGTTCTTAACAAAGCTACATATGGACCTTTAATTGTGTGGACCTATTTGTCCATGCACCGGTATGGTCTCTTCCACTCGAAGCTTTATAGTGATGATTTTTCCTCCCAGAGTTATCATTCACAAAACGACCGCTACCAATTTTTCTTTTGGGGCTTTCTCCCCACTTAAAATTCTTGATGAGAGATTTCCTCTCTACATCCTCTTCCTCCAGTTTGTTTAAGTCCGATTGAGGGATTGTCGGCTTATCCTGGGGTAAGACATCCTTTTGCACTCTCCGCATAGTGGCCATTGTAAAACAGTTAAGTGAAGCTTGTCCGTGAAAAGGGGCTTCCCATTCCATTTGGTCCACTTTATCAAATCTATTTTTCTTTTTATTATCAGGCCTAATTTTGCCCCTTGGCGTGTCCAGGTCCTGATCAATGTTCCCACTTGTGGGTGTTCCCTCATGTGCTATGCTACACCTTTCTACAAAATTTTCAATGTCCCATCTTGCTTTGGGCCAATAATAATTGTGAGCCACCTTTTGAATGATGGTACCTATCTTCTCATGGTCCCCATCTGGTTTCACATGTAGGCTCCTTATTAATTCTGTCCTGTATCTTTTAGGAAGTACCAGTTGTCCCTGACCTTTGGATCTAGATCCAGCCTTCCTATACATCAACTTGTTTTTCATGTAAAAATCTCCCTTGCCTGGAGTTGTATGACAAGTTGACAATTTCCTGAAACAAGGCTTGAGTGTTTTATCCCCAGCCTGTGCCTTCCTCATCTCTTCTGGAGTGGTATCTAACATAATATCCTCCTCCTGTCTTGAGGTCGACCTGACCTGAAGGGTTGCCATATACACAGGTTTCCTTCTGCAACGGTCAGTGTCATGATTGTCCATCTGACAATTCTTACACCACCTTTTTCCTTGGTTGAAAGATTTTCTTTCATTATATTTCCTTTCATCGAAATGTGGGAATTTATTTTTATTGTCATACCGTGGCCTATCAAATTGGTGCTTACCTTTATTTTGATCCTTAGGATCAAATTTATTAAAGTTCTGTGGTGCCCTAAAGTTGTCCACTTGTTTCTTTTTATTACCTGTTACCTCTGCTTGAGCTGCTTGATACCTTTCAGCAACATTTAGCAACTCACCCAGCCTCTCTGCACCTTGTTCCATGAGAAACTTTCTCAGGTCTGGAGCCATGGACTCTCTTAATTGCTCTATAAGGACCATTTCCTTAAGATCTTGGGTTTTCCCCAGAGAAGTCCATTTCTCCAAGTATGTCTCTATTCGTGCAGAGAACTGGTGATAGGTTTCACCTGACAGTAGTTTTTAGCATTCCTAAATTTGTTTCCTATAAAATTCTGCATTCTTTTCATACCTTAACAAAAGAGCCTGCTTTAGCATGTCATAATTTTCCTGATCACCTCTGCTCATTTTTGCAAAAACTCATAAGCTGCCCCACGAAGTCCCTGAGATAACTTTAAGCTCCACCTTTCTCTCTCTAACCCATACGTGGTAGCTAATAGTTCATACCTATTTAGGTAGCTCTCTATATCATCGTCTTTCTCAACAAAATGATCTAAATGAAAATTCATAGCTGAGGTTGAGGCTCCTTGGCTAGCAGTGGCATCAGAGGCAAAGGGACTGGCACCATTTTCAGGAGCATGGCCCTGAAACTCAAACTCCCTTAGTCGTAACTCATGTTCCCTTTGTAATCTCTTCTCCTCCTTTTCTGCTTCCCTTTCTGCAGCTAATTTCTTCTCTTCCCTTTCTGCAGCTAATTTCTTCTCTTCCCTTTCTGCAGCTAATTTCTTCTCTTCCCTTTCTGCAGCTAATTTCTTCTCTTCCCTTTCTGCAGCTAATTTCTTCTCTTCCCTTTCTGCAGCCAATCTTCTTTCTTCTCTTTCTGCCTCCAATTTCTTAGCCTCAGCCTCAATCTGCAACCTCTTAATTTCCCTTTCAGCCTCTAACCTTCTTTCGGCTTCAAACCTTCTTTCTTCGCGTTCAATAAATTTGTCACATTCCGTGGTGACATAGGCAACCATAACTTGCCCATCTAATCCTAACTCTTTTGCAGTCTGTACAGCAGCAGATCGAAACTTGGCCAGGTCCGCCATTGTCTATCAGGTAAATTTCTACAATGTCTAACCAACAATTCAAATTCTAAATATATATAATGGACAACACAGGCACCGTGAGCTCAACCTTATTTAATTCCACCCAAGGATACCTTTTAATTCTTATATTCCCTGAAGTGAATTACCCCCAATATTTTTAATAGGGAAAGATTCAAAATCCCAAGAGCGAGACCCCAATATATGTGGTGAAGTGGGATGGTATAAATATTTATAGGGGACTTAGTGTACTGACTGAGATCAGCTGTGAAGGTATCTATATCTAAGAAGAGTAGTGTATTATAGATAACCTTACTTGCTACCACATATCTATATATCTCAGTCAGAATTATTCTGGAATAGTGTGATGACTACGTTATGTGTCTAGGGTATGTGTATGATGAAGTGTAAGTCATAACAACAACAGACGGATAAACAATTTAATTTATTCCACTACACTTGACAACACTGTGACACTCACATACATATAACACTCTACAAGGATATCTTAAAAGAGTCACTGATAACTTTTCAAATAACAATATGTATTCATTACTGGCATGAATGAATATGTGTCCTGATTCAAATACAAGGGAACCAGGAATCACAATCAATTTAAATTACAAGTTATATGTACAGAATTTACCAATATGAATATAGTAGTGACATATATTATTACAAATATCCTATGTGTGTCAGTTGTGTAGTAGTAAAATGAGGTAATACTGGTTTTGTTTTGTTCAAGCTCTGTTGGTATTTGTCATCATGACTTCAATAGTTTGTCTTTAGGGACTAGTATTGGAGATGTTCTCAGTTCCTGATATTAAGACAATTAAATTCCCCTCTGAATGTTATTTTTACAAAGTCCTTTCAAGATGAGGGGACATAATGTTGAGCTCAGCTGGCCAAATCAGCTTATCTTGAGTGATGGCGGCAGGAAAGGACTCCTCTGCTCGAATTCTCCTCTGGGCTCTGGAGACACCTCACTGATAGCTAAATGGACCAAGGAGTATGCTGTCCGACTCTGGATTCAGCAAAGCTCTGACCAGGTGCTGCTCAGTACCATCAAGACCACGGTCCCTGAAAACAAGAAGGATGTACCTTCTACTTCATAACTAATTGATACTCTAGTTCTACACTGAGCACAATACTACACAAACATTGAGTTCAGAGCGTTAGGCCAACTGTCAGCTTCATCTGAAATACTTTATACCAGTATTTACCTCCTTAATGGTTACCACGCCTCTGCACTTCCAGCATTATTTCTTTCTAGTCAATTATCCAGGTGTCAGTGTACTATTTGGCCATTCCATGCCGTTTTACTTCCCTCCGACACCCTCTGTTCAGGCTGGAGCATTATAGGCTTTATCTCTTGTTTGCCACTGAACTACACATATATATACAGGCATAAATTAACAATTTACATTCAATTTTCATTAAAAGATACTGAATGGTTCAAGCTTACCACAATTTCATGGAAATAAACACAGATACGTTGATTAGCAATGAATTCTGGCACAATTACTGGCACAAATTCCCATCTGCTTATGTTCCAGGCTTTTATTTTAGCAAAAATGTGAGCTGGCTTCAACGCACTGTCGCTTTATCAAGCTTATTTGCACTAGTGGTCTCAAACTAACGCTCCTAAGTGAGTATATCAGCGAGTCTAGCCAATGAGGCCACGTTTCGACAAGTGTTTGAAAAAATGTTACCTTTCTACGTCTCCCTAACAACCAAGATAGTATTTATAGCCCGACCAATCGTGGTTAGTTTTTCATTTGTTGCGCTCCAATCAATTTGGAGTTTACATGGTAGGCTATTTATGTAACGTAAGGTTTTTTTCAAACACGTTATAAAAAATTTTATGAGCAGAAATGATTTTGTGTTGTCAGGCATCCCCACTATTTTATTTTGGTTATAATTTATTAATTCCTGGACTATTTGCGTAACGTTTTACATATTCTTTGGCAGCAAGCCCTAAGGAACCCAAATATCCAAATTTAAAAGAGCTACGTGGCTGCGTTCAAAATATGTATTTTCTACCTCCTGTTTCGAAGATGTGCTGTCTGGGTACTGTTATGTTTTCAACCGTAAACCCATCTATTGTTATCTTTCCTAATAAGCGTTTTTTATGATTTTAAAACCTAACTCTGGGAAGGGTAGTGAATTTATCACTGTCCGTCTGAAAAAAAAAATTAGTGCATGTAGTCTTACACGCGTGATGGCAGCATTTGTGTATCGCGCGAAGCGTGTTGCATGCGTTCCTGATTTTCAGCCCTCCCTTCTCTCTTTATCCTTTAGTCCATCTGTTCGTTCGTTTTGGTAACGCAGTGTAGAAAAAGACATGAATTTAAAATTTAGGTCAACTTGCAGTCTGCCCCTCAATGTTTTTCCAAGAAATACAGCACACGTTTCATTGAAGAAAGCGGGTCATAATACAGTAAGCTTTTACTATCAACGTGAAAGCGTTACAATTTGCAGACGAAGCAGAAAACAAGGGGGATTTCGAGTACCTTCTTTGTGACAGCACTGTTATTTACCATTGCTCTTTTCTTTATTAATTTTATTTGTTAGGCTTCATATTTACCTAATAATTTATATATGTGGATTAGAATATTCCACGACAATACACATACCCTAGACATATAACGTAGTCATCACACTATTCCAGAATAATTCTGACTGAGGTATACATATGTGGCAGTAAGTAAGGTTATCTATAATACACTACTCTTATTAGATATAGATACCTTCACAGCTGATCTCAGTCAGTACACTAAGTCCCCTATAAATATTTATAACATCCCACTTTACCACAAACAAGTAGGTCGACATTTGTTTAGACAAGATCAGCGAGCTACCATAGCCGCATCGAAAGTCGGCTGCTATGGATCGCCACCATCTTCTGTCTTGTATCTTGATGGTACATTCTGATAGACTTGTTCCTGACCATCTCTTGATGTTATTTTCCCACTTGTAACGTTGTGTTTCTCTTGTTCGTTTGTCTTCCCCTTTCTCTTCTATTGTGGTAACGATATGTCTCTTTCTCTGATCAAAATATACAATCTGTCAAGTGTTGCCTCCCCTTTGCTCTGCAGTAGTGGTCCAAAAGTGCCAAAACCTAGAGTATCTAATGTGGGTCTTCAAAGGTGTCTACCTTCGCACAAGATTACACTTGGCAGAGTTGTAGATAGAAGGATAATAATGCTCCTACCTCAAGGGAGAATTCACAAGATATTCAGAAAGCAAGCTCAATGCTGAATGAGTGCCAGCAATGTTAACTTTAGTATCTCCCGTCAACTTTTGTGAAGGATTATGCAATTTAATTTTAGCTCGTACAACCCCTCAGCTGATTTAATACAGTGAAATCGTAATTATTATTTTATAACTTTGTTTAAGTGTATTTAAGAAATGGTCTGAGACATGCGGTTGTAGTACATTCAAAATGATTAAATCAACTTTAGATTTGACTTTATACAAGTAAAAAATGTAATAATCAATTATGTTTTAACAGTTATAAAAATGAATAATTCTTTATAGAAAAGTTATTGTTATGGCGTTAAAAATTGGGTAGTTCACTTGCCAGCTTTTATGTTTCTACTTAACTGCCAATGAGTTTGTCTGTTCTGCTCCAGCTGATGTTTGGTTCTTTGTAGATGGATGCCTGATTCACACTCGTCACTGGTCAAGTTTGAAAGTTGTAGCACGTTCCAAGAAGTGTCATGGAGTAACTCCCAAGCTGGTCCCGCATCTCTATGACCAGTCTGATGATGGTGTCTAACGTCGACTTCAGGCCACTTTTACTCTCACTTGCTCCAGAGATAGTACCCTCAGTTGGTACCACCGAGCCAAATTGACTTTGGGATCACAGACTGACTTCTGACTCAGAGATAGAGCTAAGGCAACTTGTTGAAGACGACTCTTACACGTGTTCTGGGGTTGTTGCTTTATAATAAGCTCCAACTTTGACTCCGTGTTTCTTCTTCTTCTTCTTTGATCCTTAGCCAGTGTTTCAGATTCCTCATATTCCGGTTTTCCTTGCTAAAAATGGTAGAGTTCTCCTGGGCTTTTAAGTCATCAAGACGCTCAAACAAGTCCGGTCCGATAAATGGATTCTGATTCTATTCTTAAATCTGGCAGGTTTAGTTGTCTCTTGACGAGTTGAATTTCACAGTGCTTTCAACCGACTAAAGTGTCAGGTTATATTGCAACTTTAGTCCCACGCACGTTATTGTTTACTATTAGACCAGACTCCAATAAGAAATGTTGTTATGTTTACATCTCGAATGCCAGCCAATAGTTACAATCATGCGTGGTTTGATGGCGTCTATTCAAAAACTTTCCTAATAGGAAAATTCGGCATGTTATTTAAAAGGTCATTTTCCGTATAATGATTTGTTATATCCATCGATTGGCGGTAATGATTGCACTACAGCTCCTTACATTATCACAAATAATGTCATTGTAACACTTCTGTCCGGAAGTTATTACAACATTTCCGCTCAGGTGTGACAGACTGATAATTATCACCCCATCCTTGTGCAAACAGCAATTCATCGTATTACCATCTGGGCTAAAACTTTACACTAGTCTTATCAGCGATAATCAACCTTTGGTGGCCGTTGTCCGTGTGAAACAGGCACCCAACTTTTGGTATACGAGAATTTTACCAACATGACTGTCGGTCAATCGAAAGAGAGGCCGACCAAAAACAAATTGGCGGAGAACTGTTGAAGCCGAGATGCAAAGAATGAACCAGAGTTGGGGCACTGTACGAAGGATAGCCGCCGACCGAGCAAAGTGGAATCAATTTGTTGCTGCCCTACAAGACGCCACCAAGCGTGACTGCCACTGACTGCTTTGATGGTTGGCAGCTATGGATCAAAGAAGAAGACTGTCGGTCAATATTGCATCACATGTCTACTCTCTCAGCAGTGATGGTCAGGTAAACAGACAAGATGAATTATTAAGGAGAAGAAGTGCAACCAATGACTCTAAAATAACAATACTGCCGGAGAGGAAAAGAGAGCGAACCCAATTTTGTGACATTATATATTTTATTTGTATCTGATCCGTTAATTTTTCTTATCTTTTCTAGTTATTACAACACTTATTTAGTGGCTTTCTTCTCTTTCTATGAGATGTGCCCCATTCTTCTTTACATCGATATTTGAAGGGCCTCAATTCTGTCATCGAACTGCTCCTTCCCTCTGTTCCCGCACCAGACAGTAATATATAACAATACATTCAAACTGTATTAATATAACAACATATTAGCAAGTTTATATTTGAATTTGGAAACGTTTATTTGTTTTCAACCATCAACCAGAAATGCTGACTGAAATTGTTCGATCAAGCAAAGAGACAACACGTGTGTATACAACACTCTTAAATTTCTTCTTATTATTTTATTGCTCTAAGTCAAGGGTCAACAACAGGTCGGTCTAGTCAACCGGTACATCCCATGGAATCATTTGATAGATCTCTAGACGCTCGAATCGGGAGAAAGAATTTATAACCTAGGTAAAATTCAGACAAGCCTTCTATCACCCGCATTTTAAAAGCACGATATCCCCAGGTTTAAATCTACTGCCCACGCATTCCCAATAACAATCCACAAATTAGCTGACTAAAAACCATTTTATTCGTGAACTGTACAACATAGAAAGCAGTATTTTTGTTTAAGTGAAGTTACCATTTGGTAAGCATATACAGATAGTGTTAATTGTCCACTCTCTTTTGGTCGGATGGCAGGAAGCAAGTAGGTCGTGCAGCAAAATAAAAGTTACGTATAGGCTGGACTTATTCCAAATATTGTGAAACCTGAAAAAAATCATGATTTTATCAAAGTAGATCTTGAGTCAGCTCAGTATTTCTAAAGTAGATCACCACAGCAGCTCGGTTGCCTTACCGCTGCTCAAAGTAGACATATTATAATGTACAGTATTCAGTAATACTTGTTCCTACTAAACAGAAAACGTGCATCCGTATTTACAATCTGTATGGCCCACCAAACAAGGATCTGTCACTTTCCTGCATGGAAATAAAGGAGACTCCGCAATGTCCACAACAGATTGAGATACCATCTATTCAACAAGCTGAAGATAGGAACTACCGATCAGTGTAACTGGCACTGATAAAATGAATGCTGAACATTTGCTTCAAAGTTGCCCCTTATATGTGGTACAGAGAAAGTGCATATGGCCGTCGCCAGTTCCTGTCGTGGAAAAGCTTTACGGGATTTCAAATAGCCTCAAACTGACTACTGCTTTCTTTGAGAACATTCAAGTGGACGACGTCTGAGAGTGTACGAAGAAGAAGAAGAAGAAGAAGAAAAAAAAAGTGTACTATACACTATAAAATATAAACAAAAATTTGTTTGGAGTCAGTTTAACATCTGAATGATACACTCAACACAAAGGACGTTTCCCTTTCGTCAGCCCCTATTCACAAACAGGCGGTAAAGACGAGTTGTACAGATAGGCTACTAGAAACAAAATAAAAACAATATAATGTACACTGCCAACACTTTGAACAAAACAAACAAATATAAAGGTAAGGTACCGCGACACGGAAAGATGAAAAGAAAGAACACCAATAACACCAGGAAGAAGAATTATTATTATTATATATAAAAGTCTCAACATGCACGTAACTCCTTTGTAGTGAAACAATAGGGCAAAGAGAGATACCGAAAACAGTAGAAAGGTCACACAACTAATGTACTTTGACGATAGGAAATAAATTAATAGATTTATTGTTCATTGAATGAATTCTGAACTATACAATAATTGTTTTCTCTCTCTCTCTCTCTCTCTCTCTCTCTCTCTCTCTCTCTCTCACACACACACACACAATTTGGGTTACGTTACAACTTAGTTTGAACCATTCACAATGATGCTTGCGTGTGCGACCGGCTATATGTTTCACTGAATATCCAATTAACACATCCACAAAACGTTGCACACAAAACACATATGTTTACTTTTTAAAAAAGTAACTCCAACAACCAACACTGTCAAACAGGCAGTATCTTTCATTTTATGTACTTTTTAACTAACCAATCAGCGCGCCAAGAGATCTGCATCATTTCGAAAAGAATGCCATGGCTGGACCCAACGTGCAGTCATACCGTCCCAACTACGACAAGTTCCAGCCAAAGGCTACGCCCATGAATGTCCCTGGGTATAAGGTGGCAGACAGCAACAAGTGGCAGAACACGTACGGCAAGATGCAGACCAATAGTCATCCAGACTTCAAGCCCATATATGGCCCGCAGGAGAGCAAGAGGCAAGGAAACTATTATGTTCGTGAAGTCACGGTTTACTGATGCACTCTCTCTCTCTCTTATTTCTTTCATGTTTTTGTCTTTCTTCATCTCTCTCTCTCTTTCTTTCTTTCATGTTTTTGTCTTTCTTCATCTCTCTCTCTCTCTCTCTCTCTCTCTCTCTCTCTCTCTCTCTCTCTCATCATCTCTCTCTCTCTCTTCTTGCTTTCTTTTTTTTTCTTTCTTAATTTCTCTCTCTCTCTGGCTTTCTCTCTCTCTTTAAGGTGCCTGAGAGCACTACTTCAGGAAATGAGTGTCACATCACATCATATGTTTGTAAACCTATGCACCATCCTCGCTATAGTAGCATCATGCGACATTTGCCAGCTGGGAGCAATGATCCTAGTCTGTCATGATCTGCTCAGTTCCCATCTTATTGGTTATTATCTTTCATAAAACCACATCTATTATTTCTCTCATAACGTTGACGGTCTATCTGTCTTTTCACATCGCCATACACTTTTCCCCTCACAGCTGTGCGCACACACACACCTGCCCACACACACACACACACCTTCTCGTCGATCTTAGATGGTGTGTATATGTTGCTAATTTTCTATCACTCCTTTGTCCCCTATTTCAATTTTCTTACAGAAACGTCTGTAACCAAAAAAATCCCATCAGCTTTTCGAGAAAATAAGGAAAAGGCGCGCACTGCCTCTTTAAAGCTAAGTTGTACACCTACTGCGCAAACTGCAATCTTTAAATGTTGCGTTTTCAGGAAAATATGCAAACATCACGTTCTGCACAGTGAAATCTAAGATTTTGGCGGGTTATCTGCTCATCATAATATATACTTGTGCAGCATGTGAGTGGTGCTAGACAACGTGTTTTTCCATACAAAATTCATAAAAGGCCTTATCTGAAGAAACAATGCCGACACGTACTAAAAGAACGGAGCTGCAGATAACCAGTTTGAAGACTTTCAATGTTCAAACAAAATAAGCAAACGCGCAGACTCAGGCTTAGCGACATCAGCTACTTTCAATTGCAGGCTAAACCATTTTTATTTATTAGTTATGAATTTAACATTGTGCTCACATTTGTCTCCTCTATTTTCATCCACATGTCCCTGAAGAAAGTCTTATGGCCTCAACGTAGGCTATTTCTTTATATTGTGTCCTACTGGGTGCATTACGTATTTTCGTGTGCCACGCCAGAGTCAGGCTAACAGTACAATAAGAGTGTTCCACGTGACTCATACTACGTCACTGTGACGGATTGCCTCCCCCTGCTTTGCAGTAGTGGTCCAACAGTGACCAAAACTCAAAAGTATCTCATATTGGCTTCCAAGGTATCTACCTGTGCGCAAGATTACTCTTGGCAGAGATGTAGATAGAAGATTAATGACACTTCTACCTTATGGGAGCTTTCACGAGATATTTCCAGAACCCACGAACAATTTTGCATTGGGCTGAACAATTGTTAACGCATTATATTTGGTCCGTCAACTTTTGTGAAGGATTTAAGCACTGGTTCTGGCCCGTTAAGCCCCCCCCCCCCCCCCCCAAGTTAGTGTAATCCAAGGAATGCCCTCTTATAAGTAATGGCTATATATATAAATATATATGTAATTATTAAATAGTCTTGCTCATACGTTTGCTTTCATACTTCTAATGACTGAATAAACAATTATTTGTTTACTTTAATATAACACACAACAAATTTAATAGTCAATTAGTTCTTCTTCTTCTTCTGCGGACGTCCTAAAAAGGACGTTTGTTACGTTGTGTCACCGTTTAAAGCAAAGCTGCGATATCTGTGCCTTTCGGCCCGACACATCCGTTTTCAGCATGGCATTGTTGGGACCGGGTTAGCCTTCCCTCTTCGATCCCTACTCTCTCAGCCAGACTGCAGTGATGCAGCCTGTTTCCAGGAACATAAATAACACATAAGGAAGGGAAACCCGAGGCCTGTAAACAGTAAATTAATATTAGACAAACATAAAGGTATGTTTTCAGGCACTCGTAAGAAATAAAGAAGTAGAACACTTGGACAACAGAAAAACAACAGACGTGAGTGGCTTACCCAGGGTTCGAACCCCGTACCTTCCGTACGACAACTCCGCCTAGCTATCAAGCGAATCACACTGACCCCACGGCCAGCTAAGCATCCCCCCAAAAAAAATGCTTTACTGGCTATTTATCAGTAAGAAACACAAGATAACACCGGAAGTATACCGTGGGCAACTCAGCCCCTTAATGACGCAATCACTTCTGTTGTTCCTCTATTAACAGTATGTGTCAGTCCAAACAAGACAAAGACCTTGATACTGGGTCCAGTAAATAGTAAAAGACTAAAGGACAATAGTATAGAACAGTTGGTAGGTTTCTGGTATTGTATGAACATAAATAACACATAAGGAAGGGAAACCCGAGGCCTGTAAACAGTAAATTAATATTAGACAAACATAAAGGTATGTTTTCAGGCACTCGTAAGAAATAAAGAAGTAGAACACTTGGACAACAGAAAAACAACAGACGTGAGTGGCTTACCCAGGGTTCGAACCCCGTACCTTCCGTACGACAACTCCGCCTAGCTATCAAGCGAATCACACTGACCCCACGGCCAGCTAAGCATCCCCAAAAAAAGATGCTTTACTGGCTATTTATCAGTAAGAAACACAAGATAACACCGGAAGTATACCGTGGGCAACTCAGCCCCTTAATGACGCAATCACTTCTGTTGTTCCTCTATTAACAGTATGTGTCAGTCCAAACAAGACAAAGACCTTGATACTGGGTCCAGTAAATAGTAGAAGACTAAAGGACAATAGTATAGAACAGTGGGTAGGTTTCTGGTATTGTATGAACATAAATAACACATAAGGAAGGGAAACCCAAGGCCTGTAAACAGTAAATTAATATTAGACAAACATAAAGGTATGTTTTCAGGCACTCGTAAGAAATAAAGAAGTAGAACACTTGGACAACAGAAAAACAACAGACGTGAGTGGCTTACCCAGCAAAATTTTTTTTTTTTTTTTTTTTTTTTCCTCGCTTGAGGTTGCATATTTTTTCCTCGCATGAGGTCGCATTGTCCCCGCCCCAAACCCGGCTTTTTTTTTCCCCGGTGTACAGGGAATTGTTACGGTATCTGTTATTAACGCCGTCTGCTAAAGGTTAGCAGACGTGCAATTGTAAAGGTTAAGACATTTAATATATTGCGATAGATGTTTCAATTATTGAACGCTCCATATACGATCGATTATGACGTGTCTAGCGTTGTTTGGGTCACAGTCGGTAACTAGGAGACGCTACCCTTTGTTACTTTGACCGTCAAGCTGAATAGCTGCGTTTTTCTAGCCTTCCAAATTAATGGCATTTGTCTTTGTCTTGTTTGGACTGACACATACTGTTAATAGAGGAACAACAGAAGTGATTGCGTCATTAAGGGGCTGAGTTGCCCACGGTATACTTCCGGTGTTATCTTGTGTTTCTTACTGATAAATAGCCAGTAAAGCATCTTTTTTTGGGGATGCTTAGCTGGCCGTGGGGTCAGTGTGATTCGCTTGATAGCTAGGCGGAGTTGTCGTACGGAAGGTACGGGGTTCGAACCCTGGGTAAGCCACTCACGTCTGTTGTTTTTCTGTTGTCCAAGTGTTCTACTTCTTTATTTCTTACGAGTGCCTGAAAACATACCTTTATGTTTGTCTAATATTAATTTACTGTTTACAGGCCTCGGGTTTCCCTTCCTTATGTGTTATTTATGTTCATACAATACCAGAAACCTACCCACTGTTCTATACTATTGTCCTTTAGTCTTCTACTATTTACTGGACCCAGTATCAAGGTCTTTGTCTTGTTTGGACTGACACATACTGTTAATAGAGGAACAACAGAAGTGATTGCGTCATTAAGGGGCTGAGTTGCCCACGGTATACTTCCGGTGTTATCTTGTGTTTCTTACTGATAAATAGCCAGTAAAGCATTTTTTTTGGGGGGGATGCCTAGCTGGCCGTGGGGTCAGTGTGATTCGCTTGATAGCTAGGCGGAGTTGTCGTACGGAAGGTACGGGGTTCGAACCCTGGGTAAGCCACTCACGTCTGTTGTTTTTCTGTTGTCCAAGTGTTCTACTTCTTTATTTCTTACGAGTGCCTGAAAACATACCTTTATGTTTGTCTAATATTAATTTACTGTTTACAGGCCTCGGGTTTCCCTTCCTTATGTGTTATTTATGTTCATACAATACCAGAAACCTACCCACTGTTCTATACTATTGTCCTTTAGTCTTCTACTATTTACTGGACCCAGTATCAAGGTCTTTGTCTTGTTTGGACTGACACATACTGTTAATAGAGGAACAACAGAAGTGATTGCGTCATTAAGGGGCTGAGTTGCCCACGGTATACTTCCGGTGTTATCTTGTGTTTCTTACTGATAAATAGCCAGTAAAGCATCTTTTTTTGGGGATGCTTAGCTGGCCGGGGGGTCAGTGTGATTCGCTTGATAGCTAGGCGGAGTTGTCGTACGGAAGGTACGGGGTTCGAACCCTGGGTAAGCCACTCACGTCTGTTGTTTTTCTGTTGTCCAAGTGTTCTACTTCTTTATTTCTTACGAGTGCCTGAAAACATACCTTTATGTTTGTCTAATATTAATTTACTGTTTACAGGCCTCGGGTTTCCCTTCCTTATGTGTTATTTATGTTCATACAATACCAGAAACCTACCCACTGTTCTATACTATTGTCCTTTAGTCTTCTACTATTTACTGGACCCAGTATCAAGGTCTTTGTCTTGTTTGGACTGACACATACTGTTAATAGAGGAACAACAGAAGTGATTGCGTCATTAAGGGGCTGAGTTGCCCACGGTATACTTCCGGTGTTATCTTGTGTTTCTTACTGATAAATAGCCAGTAAAGCATCTTTTTTTGGGGATGCTTAGCTGGCCGTGGGGTCAGTGTGATTCGCTTGATAGCTAGGCGGAGTTGTCGTACGGAAGGTACGGGGTTCGAACCCTGGGTAAGCCACTCACGTCTGTTGTTTTTCTGTTGTCCAAGTGTTCTACTTCTTTATTTCTTACGAGTGCCTGAAAACATACCTTTATGTTTGTCTAATATTAATTTACTGTTTACAGGCCTCGGGTTTCCCTTCCTTATGTGTTATTTATGTTCATACAATACCAGAAACCTACCCACTGTTCTATACTATTGTCCTTTAGTCTTCTACTATTTACTGGACCCAGTATCAAGGTCTTTGTCTTGTTTGGACTGACACATACTGTTAATAGAGGAACAACAGAAGTGATTGCGTCATTAAGGGGCTGAGTTGCCCACGGTATACTTCCGGTGTTATCTTGTGTTTCTTACTGATAAATAGCCAGTAAAGCATCTTTTTTTGGGGATGCTTAGCTGGCCGTGGGGTCAGTGTGATTCGCTTGATAGCTAGGCGGAGTTGTCGTACGGAAGGTACGGGGTTCGAACCCTGGGTAAGCCACTCACGTCTGTTGTTTTTCTGTTGTCCAAGTGTTCTACTTCTTTATTTCTTACGAGTGCCTGAAAACATACCTTTATGTTTGTCTAATATTAATTTACTGTTTCCAGGACCACCACTTGGAAGTGGAGTAGGGTCTTGGTCAGCTCTGGTTCGCTGACCCTGACGCAAGCAGTCAAGCTATGGGTCGCTTACCGCATTTCTCACTTTCGATGCGTCTTCGGTCCCAATTAGTTCAACAAGTTAAAATAAAGATTAAATGAGGGTGAAAGGTAAATTAAATTTTTCCTCACAGAGGCTGGATCGATGCGCTATCAATGTCCGTGTTTTGCTGTTGCCTGTAACAAACAAAAAACTTAACTCCAGATGAGTCCTGCAGCTGTGGTTCATCAATTATGTGATGACGGAAGCCTTCTCCACACTCTCTTCCACTGTAGACGGTTAAGGTGGATGTTTTTCCTTCACAATAGCGGCGTGAATACCACTAATCGTCTGATGGCTTGTAACCACGAACTTTAGACAAATAGAAAGAAACAAATGCCTGCTAAGTGCATTTGTTCGCCGCAAACTAACAGGCCCATTGCCATGCACTGCACTCACCAATGTTAACCTCTCAGAAGAATTAAATTCCCGAGCAAACAGTGTAACTCAGGGAATGTGATGAAAATTCTCCAATATCCTTCTGGGTGTTAACTAGGAAATTGCGTCTGGAGTGCGTGAATAATGATTTGCCTGAATTACAATTAAAAAGGGTACATAAATCGCACAAGATAATTTGTTACACCTTAGGCATGTGATGTGATTATCACTCATTACTCATCACTACTCCCGTCGGAGGTTGGGGACGTTCTGCTGTCGGGTTTCCCCGCACGACTAGCCAGAAACAATCACCAGCACTTTCTGTAGTGGTCTACGAATATACTCTGTTCATATGTTGAGGTTGCCAGCAACATTTATATAAACTAAGCAAGAAACGTGTCAAATTTCACATTAGTGAAATCACCTGGGCCTGGGAAAACTTCTGTTAAATTACTCTATGACTTGTGATCAAATTCTTAGGATTCCGGTCTTGTTAATTAAAGTCCTGGCCCCTTTAAGTTTCAAGTCTTGTATTAAAAATGCGGGTCTACTTGTGAATTCCAAAGTTGCCAAATACTCGATCTGTTACTTATAGTTGTGGAATTTCTAAGTCCAATGTCTCCTTTTTCTTTCTGGCTTTTAGGAGTCGCTGAAATGACTTGTGCGCTGCAGTCTCTCTGTGTTATCTGTGTCTGTGTTTTTTAACACTATATTCTCAGTTCTTAGTGAAAATCACAGATTGCACTTCCGACTAGTGTGAAAATAAAATACATTGTATATTTCAGCTCCTCACAATGAACCAATCCAATCGAATTTCGTTCATCACTACCTGGTTAAGGACGTTTTCAAATTTAAAAAAAATACCCTAACGTGTTTCAAAATATTAAATTTAATATCCACGCGTGACCTCTTACAGTGATGTCATATCGTTGCGTAAGACTTCCGGCTGCACCTATCTGCCTCTCACCATATTGTGACCCTGTGTTCCTGGCGTAACGTCTACAAATCTTGAGTTTCCAGACAGATTATCTGAGATAATTACACACAGGGATGGTCTAAGCGGAAACAAATTACGCATTACCACCTGTGTTTCGCTAGACCAGGGGTCGGCAACCTGTGGCTTGCGAGCCGCAATCAGCTCTTTGAGTCATCTAGTGCGGTTCTTGGCCCTCGGCTTCTAAACACTTAGCGTCCGTGCACTAAAACCACCTTTTGACATACACTTTTCATGGACTAAACTTTTGGGTGTTGGGGGAGGGAGTCCTTTAAAGATTTTGTCATATTTTTATTATTTTAAAGACAAGAGAAATGTTTTATATACCCAAATGTGCAGAATTGTTTGGGCTTTTTGACTGAACTTTAAAAACATTATATAAATATCAAAGAAAAAGAAACAATTTATTTTAAAATATTACGGCTGAAATAATCATTATGTAAATCCAACAGCAAAAGTCTCATTAAATTTCCTTACTTTTCATTTGTACATTTTATTGTATTATTATGTTACATTTTATCTGAATATTTGTTACTGAAAAAATTGTATTACTTATTGTGTATTAAAATGGCATTTGAAAAATTATGTTTATTATTTCAATTATACATATATATAAAACTGAATGAGGTATACCATGTGATTTTGAAAAGATGGTCAGCCTTATAATACGTGATAAAATATTATCGCTGCCCGGGTCAATAAACCTGGCGTATCATAAGCAGTTGAGGAGTGAAGTGTTAGAGACTTATCTCTACTGATCCAACGTAGAGAGTAAAAATGAATGACAAGGAAAAAATTATGCCAAATAAAAAGACGATCGGTGAAAGAAAAATGAAGAAAAAGAAGTGATACTGCCAGAGTGGATTAAAGAGCGAGAGCACACAAAAGTATATGCACAAAGTAAGACGTACTGTCACAGTCACACTATGGTTATACTGCTTATTCTAGGTTATCTTTATACGCACACTTGCGCTCCCTGTGGAGCTTGGAGTAACCACTACAACTGGTCTACTTACCGTAAGTTTATGTAGCAATTGGTTTTACATGATCAGCTTGCCAGCCTCATATCTTGTCCGTACACTCACAGACGTCTACTTGAATATTTTCAAAGAAAGCAGTGCTCAGCTTCAGGCTGTCTGCATGTCCATACAGTTTTTCTGAAAATACTACTGGTGACGGTCATACGTGCTTTTTGCATTCCTCATATGTTGGCCATCTTTGAAGCAGATGTTCAGTAATCATTTTATCGGTGCCACAGTTACACTCATCGGTAGTTCCTATCTTTAGCTTGTTCAACAGGTGGTATCCAAATCTGTTGTCGCCCAAAAGAAAGTCCAAAGATTTTCACTTGTTCTCTCCTGCTAAGCTCGTAATATGTATCATTTTTGTGTGTGTCTTGCATCCCAGTTGTATCTGTATCTGGTTCTGATAAAACACTTTGCCTCTTCGAAAGTTATGCTTGTATCAGGTTGAGGTAGCTTTCTACCTTCCTTTGCTAATCTGTCAGCCTCTTCATTGCAGTGAATGCAACAATGAGATGGGATTCATTGTATCACAACCCTTCTGAATCGTTGATATAATTTGTGCAGCACTACTCTTATCATCCAAATCTGCAGTATTCCGGCTCCTTAGCGTTGTAACTACTGATAGTGCGTCTGTAAAGAAAACAACTTGTCTCTCGGTGTTTTTCTCTGCAATTAAAACTGCTGCAGTTTTCAAGGCCTCTGCCCTAAAGTTACTTGAGAATGTTCCTGTTGCCACTGACATTTGTGTGTGCGTATGTACCAGTACTTAAGCTTAGAAACACAACTCCACCTTCTGTTGCATTTGTTGCTGATCTATGTGATCCATATATAACCTAACTTTAGTCGTCTCTTATGACATGCTTGAGATAACAGTAGTTCTATTTTTTCATAGTCTCCTCAGAGACCACAAAAAAAAAAAAAAAATGTATCCGCTATGGTAACGTACTTCTCTCATCCATATCATCGACAGACCTTACAACCAAATAATGGATCCATATAAGAACAAGGAAAAAGAAGACAGAAACAAATACGAAGATGAGGACAAAGAAAATGAGGTGAGATCCCCTAAGAAGGAGACTAAAGAAAAGAAACCACAGACACCAAAGAAACGAAACGAATCTCCAAACAAGGAAGAAGACCCGTATGATCGGCATCATGATTCACCGAAAAGAGAAAGCCCAACAAAACAAGAAAAAGAACCCAAACAGACTAAACAGCAACCAACAAAAGTGGACAATGATAAATATCAGCCAAGAAAGCAGTATCAAGAACCAATATATCAGCCAAGAAAGCAGTATCAAGAACCTAAAAGGTGAGTCTTTTTGTGGCTGTTGCTGCTGTTGTTGTTAATATATAAGATGGCTGTTGACTCACCATTTTTCTCTCCTAGGAAAAATACCAGATTTAGCACCCGGAACGTTCGTACGCTGAAAGAACAGGGAAAGACTGCACAGGTAGCAGCAGAAGCGTGAGATCAGCAATGTGGAACTAATGATAAGCACAAGTGCCAGTGGAACTAGAGGTGAAAACAAGTCACGGAATATACGAGTAGACAGGACACATAACATTACACAGCAATGCTTGTTCTGGAATTCTCAAGCTAAAAGAAGTAAAATAATAGGTAGTCCCATAACATATACTGCCATAGGGGAGTGAAGTGTTAGAGAATTCACTATACTAGGTACAGCAATCGAGAGGTGGGTGACCAATTTCTTTCCTCGCTGACTTTTCCTTCCCTAACTCAAGTGCAAATGCATGTACCCATTTACAGCTGGGTAGACTGAAGCGAGTCGATACTGTGAATAGAACGCAGCACCTTTGCCACGAGAGATCAGCGCTAAAAGTAATAGGAGACGAAAAAGAAATTAAGAAGACAAATGGGGACTTAATGAAAGGGACAGGAAACACATGAAAACATGGAAGGCACATAACAGGAGGACTTGGCATGAATGTGTTGAAGGCCTATGCTCCTTGGGGAGATCAAAATCAATGCATGAATAGCGTGTTTTTATTTGTCAGCAAGTATGGTGGACAATGCAAGCTTTTGTCTTTAAAAACAATTGTCAAGGTAGTACAACAGGTCAAGAGAACAATACGAAATTAATTATGAAACTTTGAGCTGCCTGTCTGTTATTTAACAGTTTCTAAAACGCCTGGTGCTTAATAACTTAATTCACATCCTTGGATTCTAAACAGTCATGGTGGTTTTGAAAAAGCTACCTGGCGGAGACCTGTGGAAGCAGAGATGCAAAGCGTGGACCAGAGCTAGGGCACCACACGAAGGATGGCTGCTGACTGAGCAAAGTGGAGACAGTTTGTTGCTGCCCTATAAGACGCCACCAGGCGTGACTGACACTGATTGCTTTGTCAGTCAGTGGCCAAAGACCAAAGAAGAAGCGGAAGAGATGGAGGGATGAAATGAAAGACAGTGGGATGTCTTCATGAACGTCGTCCAAATAATTCGCCCCTGTCGTTACGGTTAGGGTTAAGGTTTAGAGTAAGGTTTAGGATTACTAACATTAACCCTTACCCTTGTCACGCATTGTCTCCCCTGCTTTGCAGTAGTGGTCCAACAATGGCTAAAACTCAAGAGCATCTAAATGGGTCGTCAAAGGTGTTTACCTTCGCACAAGATTACTCTTGGCAGAGAAGTGTAATGGCGCTTCTATCCGAAGGGAGTTTTCACAAGATAATTCAGAAGTCAAGAACCATGCGGCACAGCGCTAAGCAATGGTTAACTTATATCTGTCCGTTGCCTTTTATGAAGGATTTAAGCAATGGTTTTTAGCCCGTTCAAGCCCCCAGCTGAGTTAATTCAGCGAATTTCTCTTATAATATATGTAGTGGATTTGATGGTACTGTATGGTTGTGATATTACCTAGTGTGATGCATGAGGGTCGAGCTGTGTGGAAATGGGCTTCCAGAGGATAAATTTAGCTGTGAATTTACAGAATGT
>JAMPIV010021437.1:0-50741 GCA_024509875.1 Oreohelix idahoensis
AACACATAGGTATTTCGCTACCAAGTCACACAGAAAAAAATGTATATGTAACAATAAGACCCGTAATTGACCCACAATTGAGTAGGACCCAATTTGGATTCAGGAAAGGAATGGGGTATACTGATGTTTTGTTCACCTTAAGACAGTTAAGTGAAAGAACGATCGAATATGACAGTCAACTAAATATAGTATTTATAGACTAGTAAAAGGCCATCTGAAATTAAGCACAGCTTTTGATATTTCATATTTATGTTTCAGAACTTTCTCAATTTTCTTTTGCACAGCTTTACTTACGTCTTCATTCACATTGTCTAAGTCACTCACTGTTTTCTTCATCAAATCTATCTGATCTACTAATAGAACTGCTGACTTCTCTAAGGAAGTAATGGCACCATCAGGAATCCCGAATTTGACTTTATGTAGGAAAATTTACCATTAATATTTGTTAAACGACATGAGGAAAACAGTAAAGTAAATGAATTTGTTTAAAAAAAAAAAAAAAAAAAAAAAAAAAAAAAAAAAACGAACAAAAAAAAAAGAGCAATAAGTCAGAACACGTTAACACTAAAAAATGCCAAAATATGCAAAATAATTACTTAAAAAATGCTTTACAATGACAGAAAAATCTTAAAAATGCCCCAACATGCCATAAAAAGGGTAAACAATTCAAAATAATGCCTTAACAAAGGCACTTAAATCATCTTTGTTTTTTTAAAACGCATCTGTCTTCAACTGAGGAACGTGCGATGCCCAGAAAAAGATACAAAAATCGTCAAAATACTAGTCCTAGTTATCATCAATACTGTTCAACATGTATATGGACAAAACAACATCAGAAGCAAACCTAGAAGACGAAGTAAAACCAGAAAATGAAGAAAACAACCAACTGAATGAGTCACATGTGTTTTTCACAGATGACCAAAGTCTAATGAGTAAAGATGAAAGCAAATGGCACAATCATACAAATGCACTTAATTTAACATTGAAAGATACCACGTTTAGAAAAGCACATCAAAAGCAGAAACTATAAAGATCAGATCGCCAGGTCCACTTAACACGCATGTCAACAACATCAGGTTAAGAACAGATAAAGAATTCAAATACGAGTACCTATGAAGCAGCCGTGAGTTGAATAAGAAATTATGTCACTTTCTAGCCTTTAAGACCGCCTTATCTTTGATTTTATCTCCTCCTCCTTTACTTCTAACTAGCGTCTGCGAATACAATGCCTGGCTACTGCAGCGTCACTCTTAAATTAGACAGCTGTAGCCCACCCTCTATCATGTGTTTTTCTTCGGCTGCTCAGAGAGGTCTGTAAATCTTTTTTTTTTAATGCTGGGAGCGGCGATCTTCTAAATATCTTTGAGTTAGGGAACAGCGGACACAAGTGTTGCGAACAAAGATGAATGGGATAGAGTATCTCCACTAATGTCGCGGGGTTCTTTACTATGCTGTTCAAAAAAAGAAACGCAACATTTTTGGTGTTACTTTTTTAAAAGATATTCGCTGATTGGACATCAGTCAACCTATCGACTGTGTCCACCTGGTCATTGACTTCTCGTGGTTACATGAATTGTACTCACCTCATGATTCGTGAGGTCATGAAAGAGGCCAAGGTCAAAACAACATTTTTGACAATAACTCGAGACAGGTTCATGAGAATCCCGTGAAACTTACTGAACACAAAACTCTCTGACCACGTTATTGAATGCCTATAAAAGATTGACGCTCCTCGAAAAAATTCAGTTGAAAATTCAATGCGCAAGTATGGCTCATCTCACTACAGAACAACGACTCATCATCATTGGACGTTTACAGACTGGACAGTCACAAAGTGTAGTGGCCAGACAATTTAATGTGGTTAGAAGCTCCATTAGTCGCCTTTGGAGGCGATTTCAAGAAACTGGCTCAGTGGCAGACCGGCCGCGCAGTGGAAGACCAAGAATCACAACTCCTGCCGAAGACCGCTTCATACGGCTGCGTCACCTCAGGAATCGACTTGCATCTGCGTCCTCCACAGTCCAGTCAATGTCAGCAGCTCGTCGAATTTCAGATCAAACGGTCAGGAACCGGCTGCACGACTCTGGTCTTTGGGCTAGAAGACCCTACAGAGGTCCTGTTCTTACGGACCGGCATCGCCAGAACCGACTGCAGTGGGCGAATCAGCATCGTCAATGGACCGTTGGGAATGACTGCAGACGGGTTTGGTTTAGTGATGAATCATTTTTTGTGCTCCAACGACACTATAGACGGAGAAGAGTTTATCGCAGAGTCCATGAGCGCTACGCCCAGAACAGCGTGATGAGGCTCCTCCAAATGGTGGTGAAGGTGTACTGATGTGGGGGGCGATCAACTTCATGGGAAGAAGTGACCTGGTGCAAATTGAAGGACGCCTGAACGCCCAACGATACGTCGCTGAAATTCTTCGTCCTCACGTCCTTCCACTTCTGGCTGCACGAGGGTCGATTTTTCAGCAGGATAACATTCGACCTCATGTGGCATAACTCACCACCCAGTTCCTCGCTGACAACAACGTCCAGACCATTCCGTGGTCAGCCATGTCATCAGACATGAACCCCATAGAACACTTATGGGATGAACTCGACAGACGACTGCGCCAGCGAGACGTGGCTCCAGCCAATCTCCGACAGTTGTCTCTTGCACTGCGGGAAGAGTGGGCAGCCATCCCACAACAACAGATCCAACGGCTAATCGGATCCATGTCAAGGAAATGTCGTTCTCTGATAGAGGCCAGAGGAGGCCATACACCTTACTGAAACGGAGGCCTCAGTCGCAAAGAATAAAAGTCCAAACCAAATTTAATGAACATCATTTCATTGTTAAAGTCTGAAAGTTTCTTCATGCCAAGATTGAAACATTAATTTCGTAAAATAAAATTTTGGTACAAGTTTGAAATTTGGTGTCCATTACCACTGCAATAATGTTGCGTTTCTTTTTTTGTACAGTATAAATTCTAATGTTGAGAAGGTGGTGTGAATCTTCCCGTGTTGTGTTAGTGGCCTGTAGGGTTTCTTGTCGTTTGGTGATGGCTTCTCTTGACTTAATGGTGTGTTAGAAGGTGTTCTGTGAAACTAGGCACTGCCCACGATAATACAGACTGCACAACACATCCGGAACACCACACTTAGATAAAATGTTTTCGGACGCCTGGCATAGACGACTTCTACAATTTATTGACGTAACACATGATGTTTCATCATACGACACATTACAGTTCCAAAACAGTTTACAATATATATTCGCCAATGTTAGCCAATATGAACGCTTGGCACTTCAGAAATCCTGCTAGTGATTTCTAGTAACATATGAACTTTGTGCGGATAGCACACGTAAGACTGTCATCTACTTGTACATAACGACTTTGCTACCTGAGCCTCTGTTCATGGGCGAATGCGCTCTCGTAGTTTATAGCACTGACACCAGACAGGTCTCAAGATATTTGAAACCGTAGTTTCTATGAAGGTAATGTACTTCGTTAAAGTATAACTGTTCTCTAACGAACGAACATAATGCAATCAGCCTTCACTGAGTGAATTACACAGCTCCTACCTTGAGCTTACATGAATGTATCAAACTCCAATAGAATTCTCACGTTGAGATATACATAATCCATAATTATTCCACATACACGAGTAGAATGGCATGTGCCACACACACACACCTCCAGAGGGCAGAACGCCTCTAGTTCGCTCAAAACCGAAAATCACATTGACTGTCCCTTTGTTCTACCAACGTCGTCAAAAAAGATACACGATCGTTGTGAACAGTTGTTAACCCGCGACTTCGTGAGCCGCCATGTCGTGACTAATATGAACATTAATATGAGCCCTTCTCATTTGTGTTAAACATCAACATCAACCATAGTATGAGAACATGTACTCATAGTTGAGCGGGTGTTCCGCCGTGCAAAAACTTCGATACCAAAATAAACAAAATATCCAAGCTGCTTCACACCGCGAAACAGTCCTCAATAACAAGCAAGGCGACATACTTTTTCAAGTGACCGGTTCGCGTTTCTCTAGGAGCCCTTTGAGATTGGGATCTCATCGGGTGAGTCGTCCGCTACTTCGCTAGTATCCTGTACGAGATCCTTTTCATCTCTGGTCGCAGGAGGAAAAACTCCCGATAACCGAATATCTTTGCCTTCATGTTTGTCTCACCGCTTGTCGTCCAGGTGTTCGCGAAATGTGAAGCGACCTGCGGTAGAGCCTGGCTATTTAATCTGAACTCAAGCAGTATTCGTTGCTTCTTGTTTCAGAAGTGCCGAAGGATCTCCTACCTGCACAGTGCAATTTATGCTGTTAAGCCTAATACCAGATGCATTTTAGAACGGAATAATTCTTGTAATGTCGGTAAGCACACTAAGTTATAAAATAACTGCGCTAACTTTTAAACTTATAAATAAGCCCAAGTTACTTCACTAAAGTTAATTTTCCTATGACAGTATAATATATTACTACTGACTTTATCACCAACTAAAATCACCTGGTGTCTATTTTCTAAAGAACAGATAAAGCTTGGGGTGAGTTGTACATTTATAATTCTATACTTTACATTATTAACACGTGAAACAATATTTATATATTGACATGTGAATATTAATATGTGAAAACTGCTAGTGGATGTCTAAGTTATACGAGGCTAGTAACCTCACCATATAGAATGATGATTTCATGAACCACCACTGTGAGGGCTAGTGACTGCTTTAAGCAAATTTCTTATAGAAAACCAAAAGCAGAAGTAGTGCCAAGTTCCATATGGAGCAGGGAGTTAATGATGAGAGAAATGATGTACATACTTATTATATTGTTAACCTTTTCAACCAATGTAGAGGTAAATGTAAACTTACTCAATCTAAATGAAATACAAGTTTCCCGCTCACTGGGATTAAAATTAATTCTCAGAGAGGGTACATTCTGAGGTACATGGGATGGTGGAATGAAAAGAGAGGGGCACATGAGTGTGTGTCGGGAAAACTCAATACTCAAGAGGGTATTTGATCTCTTCATTTGTGACACTAGTCGGTGGTACCAATTGAGGGTACAATATCTGGAACAATTGAGAGTATACAAGTAAGTGGATTGAAGTCGACGCTAGACACCATTGTCGTAAATTTATTTTGAGAGAAAGAGTCTTAGAAATAGTAGTCCGGTTTAGAGTGGAGAATGGTGGTGAAAAGCTCAGTGATAGAAAATGTAGAGAGTAAATAGTTGCTTCACAGAGTGCTGGGGAGAGTAAAGACAGACTTATTTACGACAAATCGTTTCTCTCAATCTTCTCTTCAGACTCTCCTGGTCAAACAATTATTTGCCAGTTTCCAGACACACATCTGCGCTCGCACCGATTTGGTGCTTCAAACACACAGACGCACGTGAATACAAGCTATATTAAACAAATAGGGGAAATGTTGGGCTTTGGGTATTTCCAACACAGTACTAAATAAGTTTATGATGTTTATTAACCAATTAAAATCAAATCACAAACAAATATCAAGTGTTACATACAATTATCATAAGTGCAGAAAATACAACTAACAAGGTTGGGGGGGGGGGGGGGGGGAAGAAGATTGGTATCGACTAAGCCCTTCCCGTTTGTATTAGACAAAGATAAACCCAGTCCAAAGATAGATAGTTATCAGGAACATAGGTAATGTAACCTAACAGTGAAGTTAATTACTCTGAAAGAGGGGTTACAAATCTTAGGTATGGGTGGTAGAAAAAAATCCTGTTATTCCCAATTGTTCTTCCATTTACTAAGCAAATGAAAGGGGGGGGGGGGGGGGGGGGTAAACAGCGTTAACAAAATATCCCAATTAAAGGAACAATGCAGGGTATACTGAAAATGTATTACCCGGTAGGCAAGTTAACAAATGGTTTTTTCAAACAAATTAAAATCTCCTGTCATTCATGCACGCGCGTGAGGATCCACACTCATATATTCACTCACACTTACCGATTGCAGGATCAGACAATCCATAGAATTATATAAACAGCAATTACACTCTAGACATGTGAAACTGTCTAGTACTTCGATGTCCCGCCCCAGATGTAGCGAGGTTTGCTGATAGCAAATATTCCCACTTATCGCCGGACTTGAAGCCTAAGAGTTCTTGTGTTTTATTATATAAAAAGGAGTCTATGGGATGGCACTGACACAGTTCGACACAGGGGTGAAAATGAAGTGGTGGTAAAATTCCTTCAATGCGTGATGATAGCAACTGACCGGTAAAGTTTTTAATCCAGTGAGGAAAAACTAGGCTCAGTCACAGTAAGGTAAATCGGTATTCTCTCACAGTAGAGCAGTAAATAAAATATCGCTACTGGCACTGTTCATCTTCCAGTTTAACTTACAGGTTTAAATTAAATTTTGATGATTTTTAAAATGTTCTTGGGTAGGCTTTCTTTCATGTAATTATGATAGCTAGGTCGCATCGGACCGCCACAAGATTAAATTTAAAAAAAATGTTTCATCAATATGTCTGGAAGTTTAAGAACCGAGTCTGAAACTCTCTGTATGATTTCTTTATGCTGGGATTGCAAAGGTGATCATTCTATAGAAAAAGATAGAAAACCCATGACAACATAATCATACCTCCAAAATCAAATAATATTCTAACGCGCGATAAATTTACCGTTAAGGCTATTATATACACTCGCGTATTTAATTATGTATTTAAGAAAACACGTCACGAGTCTAATGGTTAAAATACACATCTATATATATATAGGACTTAACTAAATTTATTAATTATAAATTCCTTCGCGACTTTAAAAAGTTACTTTAACATTAAAGCATCTATTATTTTTTTGGAAATATTATAATAGATATATCATTAAATTTACCGCTGGAACTTTTGGGATGAGTTTAATTAAATAGATTTAAATAAACACAAAATCCAGTGAAATAAAATGAAAGCACTAGACCACTGATTACTTTAACAAATATATTATATCGTGCACAGAAACAGAAATCACTCCAATGTAGCCACCAATTCAGATGGAAATCTAGCAGAATTTCTACAATAGCTAGTAAATCTTAAATCTCTGGCGACCGAATGATAACATGGCTTTCTACGTGGTCTGTATATATCTAGCTGAAATGCAAGATTGGTGGGACATGAGAAAATTGACACCTTTTTAGATCTCAGAAGACTTTTGGGATCTGACCGCCAGACTAAAGAGAGAAGCCGCCCCTGGTCTGACGTATCTCCGCTCGCTGCTTGCGCGTCGGCTTTCCCGTTCGCTCCCACTGCGATCGGTTTCGTGTTTAACACCGAGATGTGAAATACCGACAGGAAACTTGCGTCGCTCATTTCAGGGACCACTACTGCCTTTGATAACGCCGATAGTCTTTCCTGAGATCCCTCAGTCTGTTTGATCGTGTGCCGCTACTATCTGTTTGATTCTGGCACCGCCCCCACTGGGCCAAGTTAGTGAAAATACTGCATATGATTGCTCAAGAGATGTCCGTGGGCGTGATTTAATCTCTCCTTAAATCAATGCGATGACCAGAATGAACGGTAGATAAACTGTCCACATATTAATCAGCAAACGTGTTGACCATCTGTGTGGAACGGTTGCATAGCTAATGAGTCCAGGTGAAAAAAATCCCGTTTGACGAAAAGTTACCTCAGTATTCGGGGGCACTGATGCTATACGAAGGGGTCGTTACAAAGGGTCGTACTATATCATCCAACACTTCAGGGTCATTCAGGGTCAGCTGAGTTCGTCTGTCACAATCGTCCCCTCTTTTGAGACATGATAACCTCTTTTGATGTTTGATTTATGACAATGAAGCTGCCCTGATCGGTAGCTTTTGGTATCTTCAACTTCCTCCTCTTCCTCCGTAGTCCAGTTTCTACTCAGGAAATCCGCCCCGACATTCTGTCTTCCCGGAATGTATTCCACTTTGAAAGAATAAACGCTTAAAAGAAGGGCCCAACGCATGATCCTTGCGTTAAATTCTTTATTGGCACCGAGAAAGGCTAACGGAGCGTGGTCTGTTTGCACCGTGAAAGATGTACCACAGAGAAACCCATGATGGCGTCTGATACCGTCAATCAGAGCGAGGCATTCTCTTTCGACTTCGCTGTAGTTCCGTTCAGCTTTATTTAATTTCCGACTGCCATAGGCAACTGAAAATAGCATGTTCGGGTTACTGTCATCGGCTTGAAGCAGTGTTAACCCGATGCCCTGACCTGACGCGTCGACCCGCAGTACAAAAGGTTTCTTGAGGTCAGGCAACCTCAAAATGGGGTATGCAGACAACTGTCCTTTCAAAGTGCTGTACGCGTGTTCGCACTTTTGATCCCAAATGACCTTATCAGGACAACCTTTCTTTGTGAGGTCAGTCAGAGGTGCCGTCAGTCCGTTGAAGTTCTGGATGTACTTCTGATAGTATGCACATAGTGATATGAAGGAACGTACGTCTTTCTTCGTTCGGGGTCTTTTTGCTGCCACTATTTTCTCCACGTTCTTCTTAACAGGCCAACTGCATCCGTGAGAAATAGAATGCCCCAGGAAGTCGAACTGTTCAAACCCGATGAGACATTTGCTAGGTCTGGCTGTGAGACCAGTTTCCTGTAGTCTCCTGAGGAGCATAGCAACCGTAGCAATATGTTCTTCATAGGTTTCCGATGCAATTAATATGTCATCCATGAAATTATGGATATGGGGACTTTGCAAAGGTTCTAAAAGCTTCCTCATCATCCTGGTGAACACTCCTGGTGTGTTATGCAATCCGAACGGCATCACATTAAATGTGTAATGTCCTTCACTAGTGCTGAAATCTAACAAAGATTTAATTTCCTCCTTGACTGGTATTTGATAATAACCTTTACTGAGGTCAATCTTTGAGAAAATCTTTGCTTTGCTGAGCTTGGTGAACAACTCAGGAACCGTTTGGAGAGGTTCGGGCTGGAATTCCATAACAGCGTTTAGCAGCCGGTAATCTATACACAGCCGAACTTCCTTATTGGGCTTCTGCAACAGCACTACACTCGAACTGTAAGGAGATGTAGACTCACTGATAATTCCTGCCTGACGCAGTTTGTCTATTTCTCCGCGAAGTGCATCAGCTTTAGCGTACGGGATGGGGTAAACTCTGGTTCGAACAGGGGTCTCGTTTGTTAATTTCATATCCAATTCGATGAGATTTGTTCGACCAGGTACATCCGTTAAGACTGCACTGTACTGTTTTAGTAGAGCCCTGGTTTCTGTTTGTTGTTCTGGTGAGAGATTGTCGCCGAACTTGACATCTTTAAAGGATTCTGTGGGTTGCAATGGGTACTCCATGCAACCATCATCATCTTCCCCGTCTTCCGTTGCTATGGCGACAGCCAGGAGATGCTCGGAGGATGGCACCGGTCTTTCCAAATATTTCTTAAGCAGATTTATGTGGAAGACCTTCTCCTTTCCTTTGATGGAGATCTTGTAATTGGTATTAGCGCGGGCTTTCTTACGGTTGGTAGTAGCTAGATCCCATCCTAGCTTTAACCTTTCCTTGAGCTCAGATACATACTTGCTTGCGGAGACTACTGTCTCGTCAGCCTTTTGGTCTGTCAGGGACCGAAGTAAGGCTTCTAGTGGCCCCTTAATAGGTCTGCCAAATAAAAGTGTAGCAGGCGGGAATCCCGTAGACGCGTGGGGAACCTCTCGGTAGGCGAATAAGACAGCGGATATATATATAGTGATATGGTCTCTTTTTAGGTCACCACGTTAATAAAGCTGTTACTGGTGTAGATGGTCAACTCAAAACCCGGCACAGTGTTGGGCATACAGGTCACCTTGTCCAAAAACGTAATGAGGCCCCGACAAGGATGTAATATTGACTATGAGTGTTACTGTGAGTGTCAATACGCGAATGCATGGATTGTTCTGACGAGTTGACTAGAAGATCAAACACTCACTCACACGTAGCTAGAAGTTAATGATGCAGACTACTGTGGTCGTTTCATACTGTTTAATGGGACGCACACACTTGGACAGTACGAGTATAGTTACAGGAAAACAGGTTGACATATATCAGCATACGGTTGATCAATGGTCTACAATCTTAAGTTGGCATTCATGTTGAAGAACATTACAATGGAACGTCCGTAGACAAGCACTTAGATTTCCACTGTTTATAAATGTAATCATCAGGCCTTACTGACCGATCATGTCAGTTAATAAGTAATGTTCAAGCATGACTCCTCGACAGAACCTCTTTTCTAGCGAAGATTCCTTTAAGTAAAGTTCAGCAAATATTTCTGAAGACAATGTTAACCCACCAGTATTGGGTTTTCTTTATAACTGTGATCTCTTAATCATCCCCTGATAATAAGGGGGATCCCTGTTCTCTGATCGATGATCGACAAAAAATAGGATCCAAAATGCTTCTGGTTCCCTTTGAGCATCGCGCACTATATACAGATGCATAGTAAAGCTTCAATATAAGCTTTGTTCATGAACACAAATGTTTCTACAAGAATCAGCATATTCTTTCATCACAACTGCTGCATACAATCATATTCAGTGCTGCTAGGTAACATGTCATCCCGACATATTGATATAGATAATCGTCATGTAGACGTCTGCCCATCTAAGCCTAGGAAGAAAAAGTTCAGCAAAAGTTCTTTTACCTGGGCATGGGAAATACACTAGCAGAACACCTACGCCCTCTCCTGGCGTTATAGAATAAACACTGGGGAACTCATAGACTTAATAATCATATCAGAAATTATCTTCTTCCCCATAACAAATCACAGTGATCAACAAACTGAGGACTCGTCTCCGACATGGCCTTCGCCAGCCTCCATCATCACCGAAGACCCTTTTTTTCGTCTCCGCTTGCGCAGAAACTGCCTGACCCCCAAAGTTCGGTACAAGGAAAAATAGTCCCACTTAGACATACAAAGATATCACGATATAAGACCGAATCGTCTTTTAAATAGACAAGGAGTAAACATAGACTCGGACCATAAACATTCCTGCATAAACCTAAGCAAGCACAATCTGTTTCCGGCCCAACAAGGAACAGACGAACAAAATCTAGATTCATACGCCAAATTCGATATCCAGGGGAGATAACCCATATAACAAAAGTATCAATCAATCATGGGTGATATAACTTTGACCAGGAAAGCATTTTGATTCTAAAAACAAATACTTTCCCTCAGACAAATAAATATTATAATAACTACATACATTGCCACCAGTAATCTGTTGGTAACAGACTACCGCAACCCCCGGGGGAAAAAAATGAATTTTTTTTTTTCATCTGAGAGCAACATACAATAGGCTTACAACGCACGAATAATGCGCATATGACTAATAAGAGCAATTTATAATGTCAAATTAAGGTAAAGTCGAAGCATAGATCGACTTGTGAGAATATATCTCAACATCTCAGAGAAAGCATTTCTCTTAAGCATAAATATTTCCAGGGAGGTGCCCCCAACGTACACTACAATGCTGGCAATGACACAATGCATATAACAATTTCATATTTAAGCACTATAAGTACATGATTGACAAAGAAGAAAAATCATCAAAGAACAGCGGTGAATATATATCAATGAACGTAGTGATACAATCATTATATTACAAATTACAATGTGTATCTATCTTGATATAGAAAAGAACTATTATAGACTTAAATGTGTTAAGAAGTCCAAGACCCAACAGTTAGGTGGAATCATGTGGGCATCTAGACAAAATGTCTGCCATCACATTATCTGATCCACGGATAGCTCGTACCGAGAAATGAAAAGGTTGAAGAGCAATCGCATATTGAGTAGACCTCGAGCTCTTCAAATTCTTACTCGTAAGAGCTTTCTGGTCGGTTTCTACTATGAAATGTGCGCCTAGAAGGAATCTTTGTAGTTTGAGAATTGACCAGACCATAGCCAATAGTTCACGGTCTAAAACCGAGTAATTCCTTTCTGCAGCATTAAGTTTTCTGGAGATATACATTACAGGATGCAGAGTTCCAGAGTACTCTTGCATTAGTGCCGCTCCAATCCCAGTTGATGAAGCGTCACTACGAAGAACAAATGTCTTATCTGTAGTAGGTAACACTAAAATAGGTGGTGTTGAAAACAAATTTTTAATCTTATCCAAAGAGGATTGGCATTCCTGTGACCAGTGGACCATATTAGGCGACCCTTTCTTCAGTAGTGTAGAAAGAGGTGCCATGATAGAGGATAGATTCAGGATGAATCTTCCATAAAATTGAATAAGACCTAAGAGACTTCGCACTTGCTTTTTAGTCTTAGGAATAGAGATGTTAAGTATCTTAGTGATATTATGGTCATCTGTCTTTAGGAAACCATGACCGACTCGATGGCCTAGGAAAGAAATTTCGCTAAAACCAATGCAGGCTTTAGAGGGTTTCGCTGTCAGGTTATACTCGCGTAGAGTAGACAGTAATTCAACTAACCCCGAATAGTGATCTTCCCAAGTATTGCTGAAAAGACAGATGTCGTCTAGATACGCAATGACATCTGACCGATAAGATAGGATTCGACGCATCATGCGTACGAATGTAGCTGGTGCGTTCATAAGGCCGAAAGGCATGAAATTCCATTGAAAAAGGCCTTTAGGTGTAGAAAAAGCCGCAATTGGTTTGGCGCGTTCAGATAAAGAAACTTGCCAATATCATTTAGACAAGTCAAGTTTAGTGAAAAAATGAGATTTAGAAAGCCTAGTAAGTAGCTCTTCTAGTAAAGGCATAGGTTCAGCATCGAACTTCGTAACGTGATTTTATTTGCGATAGTCAACGCAAAGACGTATGTTATTGTCTTTTTTTCGAACAATAACCATCGGCGAAGAATATGCAGAAGTGGATGGTTCAATTATTTTTAAAACTATCATCTCATCCAACTCTTTCTCAACCTGTGCTTGAAAATGTATAGGGATAGGATAAGGTCTGACCCTAATAGGATTATGGTCAGTTAGAATAATGTCATGTTCAATGACATGAGTTTGTCCAGGGATGTCAGTAAGGACATCCTGAAATGTTTGTAACATAGCCGAAACTTGTCGCTGTTCTCCTAGAGATAAATTAGGAGAGACAGTAACATTTTTCCATGATTCACTAGAATGAAGTGGAATCATCGGAAGAGGAAGATTTACATCTGAAAAACTTGTTTCCTCATCATGTATTACAGACAGTGATGAGTAATGACCATGTTGGACTGGTGAATCGTCTGTTGCCTGGAAAATAGGCTGTAAATAATCCGGACGTTCATGGAATTCCGTAAGCATATTGATGTGGAAGGTTTTATGCTTTCCATCAATATCGACAATGTAGTCAACATCGGAAATTTTCGAGATTATATCGTACGGACCTTTCCAAGAAATAAGAAGTCTGTTTTCCCTACAAGGTAGCAAAACAAATGCTTTGTCACCAGGACAAAGTTGTCGTAAGGTTCTTTTCTTATTGGCAAATTGTCTTGCCTTCTGTTTAGCAAATTCAGAAGAAGAAGTTGCCAATTTGCATGCTTCGATCATCTTTTGTCTCAGCGCGATGACATATTCGTAAGAAGATTTTGTGTCATCGGTAATATTATCAGCGGTTATGAGATCATGAAGCAAAGACATAGGGCCGCGCGGTCGCGTGCCAAAGACAAGTTCAAAGGGAGAAAATCCTGTATGTTCATTGGGGACCTCTCTGTAAGCGAAGAGGGCCGCGGGTAAAACCCTATCCCAATCTTGAGGATGATCCTCAGTTATCTTCCCTAGTAAGTTTTTGAGTGTTCTATTTAGCCGTTCGACCATCCCATTGGACATAGGATGATAGATACTACTCAAAGATCTCTCTCTATCTGCAGAGTAGACATTACTTGAGACATGGTATCCGATATTAGTTGGGTGCCATGGTCTGATAATATCTCTCCGGGGAATCCCAGATGAGAAAATATAAGCCAAAGAGCATCTGCAATGTCAGCAGTAGTAATGCTCTTCAGATGAATAGCCTCTGGCCAACGTGTGCACATATCAACACACGTCAAGATAAACTGATGTCCTCTAGCAGATTTGATCTTAAATGGACCAATGATGTCTATCGCCATTTTCTGAAATGGTCGAATAGGGATGTCTGCAGCCTGAATAGGTGCAGCATGGCGTGGACCTTTGGATTTGACCTCTTGACATACTTTACAAGATCGACAATAAATCCGTATGTCCTTGTTCACAAAAGGCCAAAAGAAAGCCGCAAGAACTCTTGACTTAGTACGGGAAAAACCCATATGTCCAGCACACTGAGAGTCGTGAGCGTGCTGCAAAATTTTAACTCTCAAATTCTTGGGCACAAGAATCTGAGAATGACTTGATCTAGTGGAGTCTTGCACCATACGTACAAGTACGCCATTCTTCATTGTAATCCAAGATTTACGCTTTGTATCTTTATTCGGATCACCTTTTGTTGCAAGAGTGAAGAATTTCTTTAGAGTCGGATCATCCTCTTGCTGTTTTATAAACGAGTCACGAGAAATTACCAAGGGATCATCTTGGTTATGCACTTCATTATCTTCAGTAGATGAAGTTTGAGGCATATTAAGAGCTTGAGCTCTAGTGACTACATCATTAGCAGTTTGCATGTTTTGTTTTTCCCAAACGGAAATTTGTTGTGGAGTGCATTCTTTGACCATGTGAATACGACCGATGATAAGATCAGCGATCGGATTCGGCAGAAGACATGCGTGTACATCTCCTGTAAAGAAAGGAGTAGCAATCTTAATGATAGCAGTAGAGTATTTCTCTAAGGTGCCACCAAATGTTACACATTTGACTACTTTTCCTGTGGCACGAGAAGGATCTACAAGTGACTGCCTAACACCAATTGTGGTGCATCCAGAATCAAAAAGAACTGAGATTGGATTGTCATTTACTAAACCTTTATGTAAGACAAGAGAACCTCTTCCATCATGCGCGACTGACGCAGGAAGAGCGGGAAGAGGATGGTCACAACTTAGAGTGGACACCGTAGTTGGTTCAAATAGTGTTTTGCATTGGGGGCACTGAGATGCTCTCCCAAAATCAAAAGCGGAACATGCCATATTATTAGCGTCATTATTATCTTTAGTCTGTTTATAGGCTTCATGTGACTCTTGCTGTGCAGAGTTCGCCTGATAATGTGATTTATGTTTTTTGTATTGTGATCTACCTCGATTATTATTGCCTCTGTAATCATTATTGTTTCCTCTATTGTAACCCCTATTTGGGTTTGAGTCATAGTTCTCATGGTTACCATTATCATATTCATTATAATGAGTATCTCTATAATTATGATCTTGTTGTCTCCATGATGGATGACTTGGATAGTTTCTATAATGACTTCCTCTGCGGAAATTCCTATAATTGTGACCACCCCTAAATCGAGGGCTGTCGGCTCGTCTCCAGTTCTTCGAAGAAGAACCATGAAATGATTGGTTACCTTGGTTTTGATAACTATTATGGTTACCCTTTTTATCAAACCTGTTTTGTGGTCCCTGAAATTTATGTGAATAATTAGGGTTGTATGGTGTTGTCGAAGCAACTGGCATGCCTTCCTTAACCTTAGCATTGCTAAAAGCTACGTCTGGATGTGCCGTGACGTATTGGGTACAATATTCTTCCATTTCTTTTAGTGTCTTGGGTTTACGCTCATGTAGGAATTCAAGAAATGGTTTATTTACACTTGACATAATCTTGTCTCTGAGCAATAAATCCAGAAGGGCTTCATATGTCTTTTCTGTTTTGGACAACTCAATCCAACGATTAAATGTAAGACGTGTCCTTGCAATGAATTCTGAGAATTCTACCCCTGATTCAGGTACCATTTTCTTAAACAAAAGACGGCAACCTTCCTCTGTTAATTGATATTTTTTTAACAAGGCTGCTCTGATAACATCATAATTATTCTGGTCAGCCTCTTCTACCAAGCTTAAACTAGTCAGAGTGTCACCTTTCAGTATCTCTGATAACTGATTAGAATATTGTGATCTATCCACATTATGATTTCTACAAGAACGTTCAAATCTATCTAGCCAAACTGTTATGTCGTCACTGGATGGATTAAATGCTGGTAGCTTGATCTTGAAAACAAAAGGTTTAACATTACCACCAGATGACTGATTAATATTACCCATGTTTGTCAATTTCAATTTTTCTAACTCAAATGCTAACAGTTTTTCCTCATGTTCCCTTTTTGCTTTTCTCTCCTCGGCTTCAGCTTCTCTATCTAATCTCTTCTGTTCAGCCTCATCTTCTCTTTGTAATCTTTTTTCTTCTTTTTCCATTTCCATCTGGATTCTCTTTTCCTTCACCTGCATCTGCAATTTCTTTTGTTCAGCTTCCAAATCCATATTTTTTCCCCCTCAGCTTTTTGTTTTTCAGCCTCAGCTTCTCTTTCTAATTTTTTTTCTTCAGCTTTTTGTTTTTTCTCTTCCTCCTTCTGTGCTTTGGCATAATGAGAAAGTGCAAACTCTTTTAACTCCTCAGGAGTCATCCCAAGGGCTCTCCCTTGCTCAATGAAGTAGTCTAAAGTTGCCATAATATTTAATAATATGTGGCTATTATCACTGAAATAACAAATTTATTTCAACCAAACAGGAGCAAGTTTTTAACAAAAACTTGTATAATCAGCTCCCTATGTCCCAATCTCTGTGGGAAACAAGCCTTTAAATAAGGTCTTGTACAATAAACTGTGTACCTCTAATAATAGCAATTAATCATCAGTTGATTCTTTCTCATAAGTTCACTACACAGCTAGTAGTGTATGATCAAATATATTTTATATAGCGTATGTCAATCAAGAACACAAACAAAACAATTATAAAAGACAACATGAAAACATTCGCAGAAATCAAATAAGTTAAATAGAAAAACAGAAGAAAATAATCACAGAACCTGTGATGATAACTGCGCCGTAATAAACAAAACAAATAACCCCACAGTGTATAAATATAAAGTTGTAGAGAACTGAATTTTTGGAAAGGGTAGACCTACAAATACAAACAAATCAAAACAAAACCAAAGAACAGAAAAATATTACAAAAACAACGATAAGTACAGTCGTCACAGCTAACAAAAAATAGCAACAGATGTTGCATGCAAATTTTCAATTAAGAAAATTGCCCCCTACAGACCACTAATATAAGCTCTATGTTACTTGGGAAATCTTATATTAGTCACCTCACCAACCGCCCACGACATAGAACACAAATAATATGTAAACATTTAAACATAAATACATATATATCATATAAATGGGATGTGTTGTAGCGAAGGTGCAGCTGTTATGTAATGGCAAAGTTTCTAATGTAAATACAATAAACTGCCACTTTAATAAACACTAAATTTTGAACTAAACTATTACAAAGTTCAATGTATAGAGCAGTTCAAGAAGCTCCAACGTTGATGGTTCTAATAACTAACACACGTAGGACTTCTGACTTGTACTGTATTTTTTCCAAAAAAGTTAAACGTATGTTTGTAACTTGCTGTAATGTCCAACGAAAAAATGTCAACAAGCGCTGACCTAGTTTCAGTATTCGCTCGATAGGTCACGTGAGGAACTGTCGACAAATTGTAGACTCTCACTGCTGGTGTGTCGTATCAGGCGTCATGGAAACGATCTGGTATGAGTAGCTGACTTCCATGTAGTTTCTACTGTGCAGGTTAACCCAGAAAGCTGGCCTACCACGTTGATATGGTCTCTTTTTAGGTCACCACGTTAATAAAGCTGGTACTGGTGTAGATGGTCAACTCAAAACCCGGCACAGTGTTGGGAATACAGATCACCTTGTCTAAAAACGTAATGAGGCCCCGACAAGGATGTAATATTGACTATTAGTGTTACTGTGAGTGTCAATACGCGAATGCATGGATTGTTCTGAAGAACTGACTAGAAGATCAAACACTCACTCACACGTAGCTAGAAGTTAATGATGCAGACTACTGTGGTCGTTTCATACTGTTTAATGGGACGCACACACTTGGACAGTACGAGTATAGTTACAGGAAAACAGGTTGACATATATCAGCATACGGTTGATCAATGGTCTACAATCTTAAGTTGGCATTCATGCTGAAGAACATTACAATGGAACGTCCGTAGACAAGCACTTAGATTTCCACTGTTTATAAATGTAATCATCAGGCCTTACTGACCGATCATGTCAGTTAATAAATAATGTTCAAGCATGACTCCTCGACAGAACCTCTTTTCTAGCGAAGATTCCTTTAAGTAAAGTTCAGCAAATATTTCTGAAGACAATGTTAACCCACCAGTATTGGGTTTTCTTTATAACTGTGATCTCTTAATCATCACCTGATAATAAGGGGGATCCCCGTTCTCTGATCGATGATCGACAAAAAATAGGATCCAAAATGGCTTATGGTTCCCTTTGAGCATCGCTCACTATACAGATGCATAGTAAAGTTTCAATATAAGCTTTGTTCATGAACACAAATGTTTCTACAAGAATCAGCATATTCTTTCATCATAACTGCTGCATACAATCATATTCAGTGCTGCTAGGTAACATGTCATCCCGACATATTGATATAGATAATCGTCATGTAGACGTCTGCCCATCTAAGCCTAGGAAGAAAAAGTTCAGCAAAAGTTCTTTTACCTGGGCATGGGAAATACACTAGCAGAACACCTACGCCCTCTCCTGGCGTTATAGAATAAACACTGGGGAACTCATAGACTTAGTAATCATATCAGAAATTATCTTCTTCCCCATAACAAATCACAGTGATCAACAAACTGAGGACTCGTCTCCGACATGGCCTTCGCCAGCCTCCATCATCACCGAAGACCCGTTTTTCGTCTCCGCTTGCGCAGAAACTGCCTGACCCCCAAAGTTCGGTACAAGGAAAAATAGTCCCACTTAGACATACAAAGATATCACGATATAAGACCGAATCGTCTTAAATAGACAAGGAGTAAACATAGACTCGGACCATAAACATTCCTGCATAAACCTAAGCAAGCACAATCTGTTTCTGGCCCAACAAGGAACAGACGAGCAAAATCTAGATTCATACGCCAAATTCGATATCCAGGGAAGATAACCCATATAACAAAAGTATCAATCAATCATGGGTGATATACCTTTGACCAGGAAAGCATTTTGATTCTAAAAACAAATACTTTCCCTCAGACAAATAAATATTATAATAACTACATATATTGCCACCAGTAATCTGTTGGTAACATATAGGTCCCAGTCTTCCGGTTTCTCCTGACCCAGCTTACGTAACATGGTGGTGAGGCTGCCATTAAAACGTTCCACGAGCCCATTTCCGGCCGGATGGAAGGGACTTGTGTGGATATGTTTGGCCCTCAAGATCTTAAAGATCTCCTCCATTAACAGGCTACGGAATTGGGATCCATTGCCCGTCAAAACTTGTTGAGGAAATCCCAACCGTGTAAAAATTTGCACGAGGGCTTCTGCGACATGCTTGGAATCTATGCATGTTAGCGGTACAGCTTCGGCCCACATAGTGCAAGTGTCGACTAAGGTCAGGATGAACCTGTTCCTTCTTTTGGTCCTTTCCAGGGGTCCAATGATGTCGATAGCAACCCGTTCAAATGAAGTCCCTACTATTGGCATTTGCCCCATGGTTACTGGGGGTGTCAAGTGCTTGGGTGCTACCCGTTGGCACTGGGCGCAGGATTTCACGTACCTGATATTGTCAGAGTTCATTTTTGGCCACCAATAGTGGGTTTTTATTCGCTGAATAGTGACGTTTTGTCCCATATGTCCGCTAAAGGGAAGAGAGTGCCCCATTTCTAAGATCTGGCTTCTGTACTGCGTCGGTACTAGGAGCTGGTTATTCCCCGTGTCCGGGTTGCCCGTTCTACGATACAATACGCCATCCTTAGAAAAGATGTCTCCGTTGTGTCTGGGGTCCTTAGCCATGGGCAGTTTTCTAAAGCAGAGCTCCAGAGTAGGGTCCTTTTGTTGCGCCTCCTTCAGTTCATTCGGCAACAAATTTGGCGCAGGCTCCCTCTCCTTCTTGGCTTGCCCTCTTGTGGTTACCGCTGCCACAATCGGCTCCTTAGGTCTCCCAATAAACACGTATCTACATCCCAGGATAACTGGGTAGATCGGATCATCCATTATGGCCGCTTTAATAACACCTCTGACAAAATCAGAGTGTATTTCTACCAGTGCGATAGGAAGCGTCCTGGGTGCATCACTCCTGAAAACTCCACTAAGTTTGACGGTTTCCTCTGTCTCCTGACCTGGTTTGACTAGGTGCCTAGCGACAATACAACTAAAGCTTAGTCCAGTGTCAAAGAGACAAGTAGTTGAGGTACCATTCAAAATTACAGTTCCTCGCGTTGAGGGTCGGTCCCCCTCAGGTTGAGAATCACTGACATTGACTCTACCTTTCGAGGCTGTATGCAAACATCCGATGCGGTTTGGACCGGTTTGTTTGCCCTGATCAGACGCTCCTGGTGTAGGGTTCTTCCCTTTTCCTTGACCTTGGTGGCCGCGCTGCCACGTAGGCTTGGTGGGTTGATCAGAATTATTGTGTGGGGAAAATCGGGTTTTGTAGAATTTCGATTTTTCCTGGGGAGGTCTCTGGGTATTATTTTCTCGTTGGTTATAGTTCTAAGAGGAATTAGAGGAATAGGATGACTGCTCTAGTTTTTGTTTACGAGATGGCTCATCTGTGGGTTTACGTTTCGTGCTGGGAAGTTCGGCCATTGCATTGGTATAGCGTTCTGACTTATTGAGGATGTCATCAAGCCTGACTGCGCCATGTTCAGCCAAAAATCTACGGGTTTCGTTTGACAAAGTTGACTTTATCTGCTCCACAAGAGCAAGTTCAAGTAGTCCCTCATATGTAAGAGGTAGGTCAGATAATTCAATGCACTTTGTCAAATAGCCCGTGAGACGTGAAGAGAACTGCGGGAAAGTTTCCGTGCTCTCTTTCCGGCTGTTTCTGAACATTTGCAGAAATTTTCGGGCGGTCATCTCAAACCGTTCTAGCAAGGCCTTCTTCAGCATGTCGTAATCATGTTGGTTGGTTCCTAGCTTTGTGTACACGTCATACGCATTACCTTTCAACGCAGTTGAGAATTTAAGTGCCCCACGGGAACTCTCTAACCCATACAGATTTGCGAGCCTCTCGAATTTCTCTAGGAAGGTGTCTATTTTTTCATTGGGGCTGGGAAAAGACTCTAAAGCAAAAGACATCGCCGTTAATTGGGCAGATTGAGTGCTGGAGAGATCCATTGACTGAGACTGGGGCGAAGACGGTTCTCCGTTATTCGAAGTAGAGGCGCCCCGACTCTCTAAAGCCTTAAGCGCCAGTTCATGCTGTCTTTCCCTGTCTCTCTCTCTCTCTCTCCCTGCGAGCTTCTATCTCTGCCTCAATTTTCTTCTGCTCCAATTGACGATCGTCCGCTTCTTTCTTCTCTGCTCTATCATGTGCTTCTTTCCTCTCTGCTCTCTCTTTTTCTTCCTTCCTCCTAGCTTCTGCTCCGCGTCATACCTTTCAAGTTCCCTGCTGACAAACAGGTTCGCGGCTTCTCCTTCTAATCCTGAGTCCTTGGCCTCCTGTCTTAAAATGGATCTTATCCTTATTCTCTCTGCCATGCCAAAGAACTGGATGCTTCTAAGACTAGAGAATAGTAAGAAAAACCAAGGAGGGAAAAAAACTAAAAGCCGCTACGAGAAAAAACACAAAGTATAAATTTACTTGTGGTACCTCCTACTCTGTAATGTGCAAACTTATCGCCGCTATTATTGTCACTTAAGACTCTTAACGCAAGCGACTATGCCACGTTAAAATGGTAAGTTACACTAGAAAAGAATCTACTTTTACTAACAGTAGAGAAAGATTTATATTAAACAATTTAAAAGGAAAAAACAATTTTCCCTGAAATTTTAATTTTCCGTCAACAAAACTCCGTCCCTGAAGTCAATTTATGAGAAGAGACGATGTTAACTAGACTTAAAAAGTCAGAACAAGGCGTCTTTAGCTAAGCTCAACTCTTTTTAACTTCAAAAACCTTTAGTGACTGTAAAAACAATCACGCAATCCCAGCAAATCCTATAAAGAAAAAAATTAATTTTCTCTGCCAGAGGATAATTTAGCTAACCGAATTTATGATTATCCGTACTTTCTACTGCTGTGGAAAGAAAACAACCTGTAAATATGCTGTGTGGACGACCCAAATACAAAAAGGCGTTGTCTAGGGGTGTAATTAATTATTTTATTATTTCCCTAAATCACAAAGACAGATCATTCACACTCTATCTAGTTAGACCCAGACTTAATCAGACTCAAAAATATCTTTATCCCGGCTATGCGATTGCCTCAAATGTAGCTCAAGATCCCGGACGAGCCCCCAAATATTGTCGTAAATTTATTTTGAGAGAAAGAGTCTTAGAAATAGTGGTCCGGTTTAGAGTGGAGAATGGTGGTGAAAAGCTCAGTGATAGAAAATGTAGAGAGTAAATAGTTGCTTCACAGAGTGCTGGGGAGAGTAAAGACAGACTTATTTACGACAAATCGTTTCTCTCAATCTTCTCTTCAGACTCTCCTGTTCAAACAATTATTTGCCAGTTTCCAGACACACATCTGCGCTCGCACCGATTTGGTGCTTCAAACACACAGACGCACGTGAATACAAGCTATATTAAACAAATAGGGGAAATGTTGGGCTTTGGGTATTTCCAACACAGTACTAAATAAGTTTATGATGTTTATTAACCAATTAAAATAAAATCACAAACAAATATCCAGTGTTACATAAAATTATCATAAGTGCAGAAAATACAACTAACAAGGTTGGGGGGGGGGGGGGGGGAAGAAGATTGGTATCGACTAAGCCCTTCCCGCTTGTATTAGACAAAGATAAACCCAGTCCAAAGATAGATAGTTATCAGGAACATAGGTAATGTAGCCTAACAGTTAAGTTAATTACTCTGAAAGAGGGGTTACAAATCTTAGGTATGGGTAGTAGAAAAAAATCCTGTTATTCCCAATTGTTCTTCCCGTTACTAAGCAAATGAAAGGGGTGGGGGGGGGGGGGGGGGGAAAGAGCGTTAACAAAATATCCCAATTAAAGGATCAATGCAGGGTATACTGAAAATGTATTACCCGGTAGGCAAGTTAACAAATGGTTTTTCCAAACAAATTAAATCTCCTGTCATTCATGCACGCGCGTGAGGATCCACACTCATATATTCACTCACACTTACCGATTGCAGCATCAGACAATCCATAGAATTATATAAACAGCAATTACACTCTAGACATGTGAAACTGTCTAGTACTTCGATGTCCCGCCCCAAATGTAGCGAGGTTTGCTGATAGCAAATATTCTCACTTATCGCCGGACTTGAAGCCTAAGAGTTCTTGTGTTTTATTATATAAAAAGGAGTCTATGGGATGGCACTGACATAGTTCGACACAGGGGTGAAAATGAAGTGGTGGTAAAATTCCTTCAATGCGTGATGATAGCAACTGACCGGTAAAGTTTTTAATCCAGTGAGGAAAAACTAGGCTCAGTCACAGTAAGGTAAATCGGTATTCTCTCACAGTAGAGTAGTAAATAAAATATCGCTACTGGCACTGTTCATCTTCCAGTTTAACTTACAGGTTTAAATTAAATTTTGATGATTTTAAAAATGTTCTTGGGTAGGCTTTCTTTCATGTAATTATGATAGCTAGGTCGCATCGGACCGCCACAAGATTAAATTTAAAAAAATGTTTCATCAATATGTCTGGAAGTTTAAGAACCGAGTCTGAAACTCTCTGTATGATTTCTTTATGCTGGGATTGCAAAGGTGATCATTCTATAGAAAAAGATAGAAAACCCATGACAACATAATCATACCTCCAAAATCAAATAATATTCTAACGCGCGATAAATTTACCGTTAAGGCTATTATATACACTCGCGTATTTAATTATGTATTTAAGAAAACACGTCACGAGTCTAATGGTTAAAATACACATCTATATATATAGGACAACTAAATTTATTAATTATAAATTCCTTCGCGACTTTAAAAAGTTACTTTAACATTAAAGCATCTATTATTTTTTTGGAAATATTATAATAGATATATCATTAAATTTACCACTGGAACTTTTGGGATGAGTTTAATTAAATAGATTTAAATAAACACAAAATCCAGTGAAATAAAATGAAAGCACCAGACCACTGATCACTTTAACAAATATATTATACCGTGCACAGAAACAGAAATCACTCCAATGTAGCCACCAATTCAGATGGAAATCTAGCAGAATTTCTACAATAGCTAGTAAATCTTAAATCTCTGGCGACCGAATGATAACATGGCTTTCTACGTGGTCTGTATATATCTAGCTGAAATGCAAGATTGGTGGGACATGAGAAAATTGACACCTTTTTAGATCTCAGGAGACTTTTGGGGATCTGACCGCCAGACTAAAGAGAGAAGCCGCCCCTGGTCTGACGTATCTCCGCTCGCTGCTTGCGCGTCGGCTTTCGCGTTCGCTACCACTGCGATCGGTTTCGTGTTTAACACCGAGATGCGAAATACCGGCAGGAAACTTGCGTCGCTCGTTTCAGGGACCACTACTGCCTTTGCTAACGCCGATAGTCTTTCCTGAGATCCCTCAGTCTGTTTGATCGTGTGCCGCTACTATCTGTTTGATTCTGGCACCGCTCCCACTGGGCCAAGTTAATGAAAATACTGCATATGATTGCTCAAGAGATGTCCGTGGGCGTGATTTAATCTCTCCTTAAATCAATGCGATGACCAGAATGAACGGTAGATAAACTGTCCACATATTAATCAGCAAACGTGTTGACCATCTGTGTGGAACGGTTGCATAGCTAATGAGTCCAGGTGAAAAAAATCCCGTTTGACGAAAAGTTACCTCAATATTCGGGGGCACTGATGCTATACGAAGGGGTCGTTACAAAGGGTCGTACTATATCATCCAACACTTCAGGATCATTCAGGGTCAGCTGAGTTCGTCTGTCACAACCATCATCAGACGGGTCTTAGAGACGCTGGACCAGCTTTGTGATTACTCCCTGATACTTCTTGGGACGTGTCACAACTTTAAGACTTGACCAGTGACGATTGAATATATTGTCGCAGAGAGTTTATTGATCATAAATTGCCTATATCCTCTTCTTTTTCTTCCACTCGTATCCTCTTTTTTGTTATCACTCTTTACCTTTTTCCTTTATTTTTCGCATCCATTCGTTTGCGAAAAATAGTGTCTTCCCCATTCTCAACTTTACCGTTTTCTTTCTCATACTGGTAAACGCATTTATGACATAACGTGTCGGAGAGAGAGAGAGCGTTAAAATGCATTCTATTGCATTAGGTGTCAGTGGACGAAACTGTGAATATATTCGTCTGGCCAGACATAGGAGCAGACATATGTCTACAGCATTCCCTGCACCAGACGAAATACACTGCGAATATTCGCTTTCGCCAGACCTATAGGCGACAAATTTGTCTGCATTTTCACCTGCCACAACGAGTTGCATCGGCTGAGCGCTTAGATGAGGCGCGATAGCCGACATCTCCTCGGCGCAGTTTGAGACATTTGTCTGGAAATCCCAGCTGACAAGGCACTCACTGTTGGCCTGGTCAGCGTGAGGTGTGAAAACGCACGAGTGTCAGTTCATGGTAGTCTTCTAGTGTATGTAAGGTGTTTTAGACGGAAAGGGGAAATTATTTCGTTTGGCGAAATAAGTGGGACCCTTTGTCTGGTAATAGATATAACCAGAATGTTAAACTTTATTTTCATTCAGTCCTCAAAATTCGCAGTAGACAGGTTGTTCGTGAATAGAATAAGCTGTATAGCGAAGCCCTAGTTTGTTCGGAAATTTACCGAGCTCTAGACTTCAAATAAATATATCAGCGTATAATTCTAAAGTGTGCGATTACCTGTAGTTCTGTGTGTTGAGGTATATATTATAATAATTATCTAATATTTTGTGAAGTGTTTAAAGTGATAATCGCTTATTTCATATTTCACTAGTTAGATTTGGTGCAGAGTGCTTAATTTATATAGTCTGTATTATTTTCTAGTGACGGGTTTCAGTGGAAAGCAGAATGAATTATAATTTCTAGCTGAAACAACAATGTAGCTATAATGAATTTAATTTAACTGCTAAATAATCAGACGGGAACAATTTTTCTAAACTAACTTATAAATGCTAGATGCCTCATGAGTGTTGACGGAATACGTATGTATTCCTAATTCATGAGGATTGATGATTTTTAAATATATAACTTATTGCACGGGAAGTTTTAAATGATAAGCCAAGCTGTACGCTTGCATTTTAAAAACGTAAGTTATATTGAGTACATAATATGTAACATATTTCATGTGTTTTTTTTCTTTATTCAGTGAATACTGGGGTAACCCAAACTTTGCCGGCGTTTTGTACAGAGACATACCTAATAAATGCTTATACTGGGCCTTTGAGCCAGTGCATATTTCTACACTAACTCTAATGTACATGCTGCCTTGTGGCGAGAAAAAATTACAGAAATCTAAAACATTAACTTTCCGACATTGTTGACAAGTGTGTGGTGAACCAAGATTATCTGTTGAGAGAAGTTGTCCACCGGTCATCTTCCTAATTAAGGGAAACCTCGTGTTCTGACATTGTGTGCCCGCTTAAGCCTAATCCTTACCTCGTGAGTCAAGTGACACTAACTTTAGTCTGAAATAACTATTGCATGAAGCAGACGCTCCCCGGATCCATTTTGATGAAACCCACCAACAAATCTGCAGAGCTGGGATCCGCTTCAGTAAACGACAGTAACAGATAAAAAGTGTGTTAGTGTCCCAAAGTTTGCGCCAGACGGCGAAACAACAGCACGACTGTAAGTATATCAGGGCCCTGATGAAAGAACCGAATGAAAGTAGACTGAAGGATGTTCCTTGTTTGAGTCACCCACGTTGTAACTTCCTTTATGCAAGTTATTGCTAACAATATTTACCCCTAGAATAAAGCAGAGTATCAAGTCTGTCCATACCTTAAAAGGGGGAAACCATAGACTCAATCATATGTATCTGTAAGTCTTTGGGGTTATCACTTTCTTCTAACGGGACTGTGAGCTATATATCCAGGGGAGGACCATACAAACGGGTCTATCACTATTGTAGCCTTCCTTGATTTTTATGACTATGTGTATGCTTTTGATGTATTTTATATGTTGTGATGTAAGTTTACTATGATAATTAAACTATACCTACATTTATTTCAGTGTGGTGGTCAGTTCGTTCCCATAATATCTATATAATCTTTGTTATAGTTTTCCCACGTCTGTGTGTCTAACTGTTGTCAATTGCATGTGCGTGCACGTGAGTGGATAGATATATATTAATATATATATTTTTTATAGACTGTCTGACTCCTCTCGATCTGTTGTAGAAGATAGGCGGAAAGAGAGAGAGATTCTCGATTTCTGGGACAGCCTCTATAAATTTATACCATCTCACTCGTGGAACTCTATTTCTATTATCACATCTCACTGTGGCTATCACTCACTCTAACCTATTCAGAAGGGACCAACCCAAGTCTTAATTTCCCTGTCAAAAATCTACGACATATATATATATATATATATATATATATATATATATATATATATATATATATATATATATATATATATATATATATATATATATATATATATATATATATATATATATATATATATATATATATATATATATATATATATATATATATATATATATATATATATATATTTATATATTTATATATTTATATATTTATATATAAATATATAAATATATAAATATATAAATATATAAATATATATATTTATATATTTATATATTTATATATATTTATATATTTATATATTTATATATATGTTCTAAGCGAATTTACTTACTATTTCACCTATCACCTGAATGTTGACCTGTCTTGTCTTACTGTGATAGTTATCTCATCTCAGAGAGAAAGAATGCACGTCTGACATTTAAAAGTGTTGCGAGTATGGCAGGATATAAGAGATTTAATATACATACATATCTATCTCCTCTGGTGACTGTCATACACCACTCTCTATTCATATTCGTGACTCTATTTCTATCTACTATCACACATCTCACTCAGAATTTTTATAATATCAGACATATTCTTCAACCACCTCGCGGCAGAAGCATTTTTACAGAAAATGGAAAACCTGAGAGAGAAAACGTTACAATATGCCAAAAGCCACTGCATTAGCTCACCAACTGCCCCTACAACACAAACATCATAATATCAGCTTAGCAACTTAACGGCAGCTGATAAATGGTATATTCTTACCAACGTTTTGCTAAACAGCAGCTGATAAATAGTATATTCTTACCAACTTTATGCTAAACAGCAGCTGCTAAATAGTATATTCTTACCAGCATTTTGGTAAACAGCAGTTGATAAATAGTATATCCTTACCAACTCTTTGTTATCAGTCTCAAACAAGTCAAAGTGCAGGAAATAAAAATCACATCCTATGAGATGAGATGCATTCAGATTTGCCATTAATGTTACCAGGAGAGAGAGAATGAAGAATGATGATATCAGAAAAATTGCAGGTACTACTGTACATCCTGCACCAAGAAGAGAGACACAGAAAATTTAGTGGTTTGGTCATTTCATGAGAATGGACACCAATAAATTATGACTACGCGCCTACAAAGCAAGATCAGGTTTCAGGCACGGGAAAGACCAAGAGGCAGATTAGGTTGACAACATCACAGAAATCTTGGGTCTCACAGCAGCCAGTGCGACACACTTGGCTCGAGAACGCAAAATTCAGCTCCACACTTCAAGCTTAACGGGCATCAGTAGAATGAAGAATTACAAATACAGTAAAGAAGACACTTTTATAAACGAGGACTCGCGCACAATAGACAGAATTTACAGAATAGAAGCGTCAGAATAGACAGAATTGAAAGAATAGAGGCGTCAGAATAGACATAATTGACAGAACAGAAGCGTCAGAATAGACAGAATTGACAGAAAAGAAGCGTCAGAATAGACAGAATTGACAGAATAGAAGCGTCAGAATAGACATAATTGACAGAATAGAAGCGTCAAAATAGACATAATTGACAAAATAGAAGCGTCAGAATAGACAGAATTGACAGAATAGAAGCGTCAGAATAGACAGAATTGACAGAAAAGAAGCGTCAGATTAGACATAATTGACAGAATAGAAGCGTCAGAATAGACAGAATTGACAGAAAAGAAGCGTCAGAATAGACAGAATTGACAGAATAGAAGCGTCAGAATAGACATAATTGACATAATAGAAGCGTCAGAATAGACAGAATTGACAGAAAAGAAGCGTCAGAATAGACAGAATTGACAGAATAGAAGCGTCAGAATAGACATAATTGATAGAATAGAAGCGTCAGAATAGACAGAATTGACAGAATAGAAGCGTCAGAATAGACATAATTGATAGAATAGAAGCGTCAGAATAGACAGAATTGACAGAATAGAATCGTCAGAATAGACATAATTGATAGAATAGAAGCGTCAAAATAGACCGAATTGATAGAATAGAAGCGTCAGAATAGAAAGAATTGATAGAATAGAAGCGTCAGAGTAGAAAGAATTGATAGAATAGAAGTGTCAGAATAGACATAATTGATAGAATAGAAGCGTCAGAATAGACGGAAATGATAGAATAGAAGCGTCAGAATAGACAGAATTGACAGAATAGAAGCGTCCGAATGGGCAGAATAGAAGCGACGGAATTGACAGAATAGAAGCGACAGAATTGACAGAATAGAAGCGACAGAATTGACAGAATAGAAGCGACAGAATAGAAGCGTCACAATAGACAGAACTGACAGAATAGAAGCGTCGGAATAGACAGAATTGATAGAATAGAAGCGTCAGAATTGACAGAATAGAAGCCACAGAATTGACAGAATAGAAGCGACAGAATAGACAGAACTGACAGAATAGAAGCGTCAGAATAGACAGAACTGACAGAATAGAAGCGTCAGAATAGACAGAACTGACAGAATAGAAGCGTCAGAATTGACAGAATAGAAGCGACAGAATAGACATAATTGAAATGATGTAACAAGATAATTAACGTGGAACTGATGGGGGAAAACAAGACTAGTACCAGTGAAACAAAAAATGTGAAGAAAAGCCGCTAGCGTTGGATAAGACACGTAGAGAAAACCTGTTGGTAGCATTACAAGGAGGTTGTTGGAGCAGCTAGCAAGTAAGCCTTCGGATACTTGAAAATTGTCATTAATATGAAACATTTTAAGCAATCATAGCTGCGGTTGCACAGTGGTTAGTGCAATGGCTTCCTAGCTCGGTGGTCCATGGTTCAATCCCCAGTTGAGGTGGGTTTTTTTAGACCGCAAACGGCTCCGGGGTCGACCCAGCCTCATGAATTGGGTACCAGAGCAACTGTGGGAAGGTTAAGGCGGCCGGTGTGATGCTGACCACATCAACCTCTAGTGTCTCAGGTTTATGACGATGCGTGACCAGTTTCCAGCCTTGCTGCCTTGGCCTTCCCTAACTTAATAGCAGAGTCAGGTACATATTTACAGCTGGGTAGACTGGAGCGTGCGGTAAGAAATCTCGAACCCGAAACCCCCCCGGTAACTTTGTTCCGAGAAACGAGCGCTCTAACCACTCAGCCAATCGGAAGCTTTAGTACGAAGTGTCCTACCTATTTAGTTCACCCCACGGAATTTTACATAGTGCGAAGCGAAAAGGGACCTCTGTGATAAGGAACACGTGGTATATCACAAATCGATAGGCAGGTGCGGTGTCGGAAGATTGTTGCTGTTTTTGTCAATACATGCTAGAAGTAAATCAAAATTAATGATTATAAAATCGTCTGTATGATAACTTCAGCGACTTGAAGTTGATTCGTGTATGTTTGTGTGTGTGTGTTTCTGAAAACTGTAAATTCTCTACTTAAATTATCATGGAAAAGAAATTTGTCTGATTATTTTTATTTCGTCCTCCGACCCGAAGCTAGGTCTGTTGATTAACATACGTCTTAATCTCATTTTTGTATTATCTTTTTCGTCAGGATACACACAATGCAATTAAGCAATGTTTTGGCCGTGTTTTATTTTAGTTATTTTGTTTTAACCCCTTTGCTATAGGTTCGCCCATGGAGACATATTTGTCAAACAACAGAAGTGATTGCGTCATTAATAGGCTGAACTGCCCATGGAGGACTTCTGGTGTCGTGTATTGTGGTTCGCACTATTGACCTGCCATTGAAACTTCATTTTTTGATGATGCGTAGATGGCAGAGCGGATAGTGTGATTCGCTTGCATGGCTAGGCGGGGTTGTCGCACGGAAGGTCCAGTGTTCAAATCCTGGGTAAGCCACTCATGTCTGTTGTTTTTCTGTTGTCTGGTGTTCTACTTCTTTATTTCCTGCGAGTGCCTGATAACATACCTTTATATTTGTTTCATATTAATTTACTGTTTACAGGCCTCAGGTTTCCCTCCCTTATTTGTAATAAATGTTTGTACAATACCAAACCTACCCACTATCCTGTTCTCACTGTTCTAGTCTACTATCATTTACTGGACACAGTATTAAGGTCCTAAGGGTCTTGTTGGATTCGGCCTATACTGCTTGATAGAAATACAACAGAAGTGATTGCGTCATTAATAGGCTGAACTGCCCATGGAGGACTTCTGGTGTCGTGTATTGTGGTTCGCACTATTGACCTGCCATTGAAACATCATTTTTTGATGATGCGTAGATGGCAGAGCGGATAGTGCGATTCGCTTGCATGGCTAGGCGGGGTTGTCGCACGGAAGGTCCAGTGTTCAAATCCTGGGTAAGCCACTCATGTCTGTTGTTTTTCTGTTGTCTGGTGTTCTACTTCTTTATTTCCTGCGAGTGTCTGATAACATACCTTTATATTTGTTTCATATTAATTTACTGTTTACAGGCCTCAGGTTTCCCTCCCTTATTTGTAATAAATGTTTGTACAATACCAAACCTACCCACTATCCTGTTCTCACTGTTCTAGTCTACTATCATTTACTGGACACAGTATTAAGGTCCTAAGGGTCTTGTTGGATTCGGCCTATACTGCTTGATAGAAATACAACAGAAGTGATTGCGTCATTAATAGGCTGAACTGCCCATGGAGGACTTCTGGTGTCGTGTATTGTGGTTCGCACTATTGACCTGCCATTGAAACATCATTTTTTGATGATGCGTAGATGGCAGAGCGGATAGTGCGATTCGCTTGCATGGCTAGGCGGGGTTGTCGCACGGAAGGTCCAGTGTTCAAATCCTGGGTAAGCCACTCATGTCTGTTGTTTTTCTGTTGTCTGGTGTTCTACTTCTTTATTTCCTGCGAGTGCCTGATAACATACCTTTAGATTTGTTTCATATTAATTTACTGTTTACAGGCCTCAGGTTTCCCTCCCTTATTTGTAATAAATGTTTGTACAATACCAAACCTACCCACTATCCTGTTCTCACTGTTCTAGTCTACTATCATTTACTGGACACAGTATTAAGGTCCTAAGGGTCTTGTTGGATTCGGCCTATACTGCTTGATAGAAATACAACAGAAGTGATTGCGTCATTAATAGGCTGAACTGCCCATGGAGGACTTCTGGTGTCGTGTATTGTGGTTCGCACTATTGACCTGCCATTGAAACATCATTTTTTGATGATGCGTAGATGGCAGAGCGGATAGTGCGATTCGCTTGCATGGCTAGGCGGGGTTGTCGCACGGAAGGTCCAGTGTTCAAATCCTGGGTAAGCCACTCATGTCTGTTGTTTTTCTGTTGTCTGGTGTTCTACTTCTTTATTTCCTGCGAGTGCCTGATAACATACCTTTATATTTGTTTCATATTAATTTACTGTTTACAGGCCTCAGGTTTCCCTCCCTTATTTGTAATAAATGTTTGTACAATACCAAACCTACCCACTATCCTGTTCTCACTGTTCTAGTCTACTATCATTTACTGGACACAGTATTAAGGTCCTAAGGGTCTTGTTGGATTCGGCCTATACTGCTTGATAGAAATACAACAGAAGTGATTGCGTCATTAATAGGCTGAACTGCCCATGGAGGACTTCTGGTGTCGTGTATTGTGGTTCGCACTATTGACCTGCCATTGAAACATCATTTTTTGATGATGCGTAGATGGCAGAGCGGATAGTGCGATTCGCTTGCATGGCTAGGCGGGGTTGTCGCACGGAAGGTCCAGTGTTCAAATCCTGGGTAAGCCACTCATGTCTGTTGTTTTTCTGTTGTCTGGTGTTCTACTTCTTTATTTCCTGCGAGTGCCTGATAACATACCTTTATATTTGTTTCATATTAATTTACTGTTTACAGGCCTCAGGTTTCCCTCCCTTATTTGTAATAAATGTTTGTACAATACTAAACCTACCCACTATCATGTTCTCACTGTTCTAGTCTACTATCATTTACTGGACACAGTATTAAGGTCCTAAGGGTCTTGTTGGATTCGGCCTATACTGCTTGATAGAAATACAACAGAAGTGATTGCGTCATTAATAGGCTGAACTTCCCATGGAGGACTTCTGGTGTCGTGTATTGTGGTTCGCACTATTGACCTGCCATTGAAACATCATTTTTTGATCATGCATAGATGGCAGAGCGGATAGTGCGATTCGCTTGCATGGCTAGGCGGGGTTGTCGCACGGAAGGTCCAGTGTTCAAATCCTGGGTAAGCCACTCATGTCTGTTGTTTTTCTGTTGTCTGGTGTTCTACTTCTTTATTTCCTGCGAGTGCCTGATAACATACCTTTATATTTGTTTCATATTAATAGACATATTTGTCAATCAATGCCTCAATTTTTTTTTTTTAACGCTGTCCGTGAGCCGACATCTCTATACTTTTGACGCTTTATTCTCATTCTTTAACCTGGCATCATGCAACCATTTATTTATGCTAGTCTGTTCAAAAAGAAATGCGACCCATTGTGTCCTCTCTGCATTTTGCTAGTTCAAACTCCTCCCTTGTGGACATCTTCGATGTCTGATGCAGTTTTCAATATCAAATGTTCTTTCTTGAAAAGTTGACACCATTTTTGGATTTGCGAATTCCCGAGTCTGAAAGAAAAATACTGAGTGTCAATAATATGTACATTATACATGGGTTGAGTCTCGTTTTGAACACCCCTTTATTATGCAGTTAACTTCACGTTTCGAGTTATTCGGGTAATTGGCAACCGGAGATTAAATTTCACACGTACACCCCCAAGCGTCCCACAACAATAACCTCACCCCACTCACGCGCCCCATCCTTAGATATAGAAGGCTTGAGACATTGTGATCTAAGGTTTTTGTACAACACTTGAACCACCTGTATCAGAAGTTCCAGACAAGGATTCTGTATTAATATGAAAGATTTTAGAGTGTCCATGCAAAGCTGGTGTACGTCACCGGAAATCCTAGACGTTCGTTTACAAATCTTGAATACGTGATAGTTGACCAGAAATACACAATTTATTTTCTTCATAACAAACACGTCTGACAGAAAATCTCGATTTTCCTGCACCAGCTGCATTAGTTTTATCATTAAAGGTACCTAGAAAAACTAATTTGAAAAATACAGCCAAATCTTTTGATCTTGTAATGATTATCCGACGGGCTCCGGAGATATAGTTTCTCAGACGCCAGCACGATCGTTTCAAACGCGTCCATGTATACGATGGTTACCTGTTATGTCCCTTTTTAAAACAAACAAATTGGCATCATTCATATGGTTTAGTTGTTTATCAAATAATTTATTTACTTAACATTGACACAACACTTAGCGAAACTTCTGGTCTTTCTCTACCTCGCTCCTTTTGTTTGTACTGTCATTGTCTAGTATTATTTATTTGTGTGTTTATTTTGTTTCCTTCGATCTGTCCTTTGTTTTTGTTTTTTATAATTAAAAATAGAACTTGTAGTATAGTCAGAGACTTTGTCCGTGGCACGGGTTGTTACATTCTTCCGGGAGCATGTAATCCCATAAAGGGAAAAGAACATATGTCAGGAGTAAACATTCTGAGGAAAACTGAATATTGGATTATTACCTACAGCAATAATGAGAAAACCGGCGGTGGGGTGTGAGAGAAAATGAGACACAGAACAGAGGGACGCATGGGGGTGACACAGTGAAAAAAATAACACACTGAGAAAAAGTGGGCACTGACTTAAAAAAACAAAACACACACAGAGAGAAAAGCGATGTAGTGGCAAATAAAAAAAATAAAAAAAGAACAGAGAAAATCGAGGGAGGAGGGGGAATAAAGTGACAAAAAACACACAGGGAAAAGCGAGATGGTGACACAGTGAAAAAGGGTACAGAGAGAAAAGCGAGGTGTTGACATAGTGGAAAAAAAAGACCAATCAAGGAAAAGACTCTAGAACACAAATCATTCATTCAAGATATACCGTGTGCAAGAAAAAGAGAATGTGGCAGGAGACGAACTGAGTGAAAGTACTATGTCATCACCATGTACACACGGGGGAGTCAAAGTTATTGATTAACTGATTATACATTGTTATTATTATTGTTGTTCAGAATCGACATCATTGCACTCCAGGCAAACCTACAGGTGTTCAGTCTCCTTCAGCAAACGTCGAAGGATATGCATGCTAATTATTCCTGTTGCGCGCTGGTTGTACATACGCCGGATGCATCCTCTCATACGTTCATCCCTGCCAGTCTTACGCCAAATGCCAAACTCCAGCAATCTTATCCTTGATAATTCATCGATTGCAGTGTCATTCTCTAATAGACAAACATTAATTGTCCTGACTATCTCTCCCTTGTCCATATTCAGCGTTACAATGTACAAATGTTTAAGTCACGTGATTATGTTCTTCTGCCTTCTTCAACTGCTCAACTTTCTTCTATTTAACGGCCATTGTGTTTCTCTTTCTTTTCCCCTTCGTATTTCGATCTTTCTATTCTTAGTTACATCTTAAGTATTATCTTTTCATTATTTTCTATTTTTTTAAACAGATTTAGCACGATTTGCCTATTCGTCCTTCCTTCATTTCCTTGTGTACATTTTATTTGTTTTAGGCTTCCTGTACTTCTTCTGGTTACCCCACCTCATTAACCAGTACCTAGTAAATTGAAGTCTCTAACACTTGACTCCCCTATGACAGTATCTATTACAGGAGTGCCTTTACATTTTTGTTTTGACCTTTCCTAGTAGTAGTAGTAGTAGTAGTAGTAGTAGTAGTAGTAGTAGTAGTAGTAGTAGTAGTAGTAGTAGTAGTAGTAGTAGTAGTAGTAGTAGTAGCCCCATCAGTCATCACTGACTATGGGAATGCGCCCCTGAGGTGACATCCCTCAGCTGCCTATTTTCCTGGTGTTCCTTTCGACGTTTTCTCCTCTCCTCTGCTTGCCGTGTGAGCTTCTTTTCGCCCAATCTGAGGTGGCGCCGTAGAGAGCATCACCACTTGGTGCTATCGGCATCTTCATCCTCCCAGGTTGCTGAATCTATGTCCAGTGCCCTCAGTCTCTCTTGTACACATCTTTGAACCTCAGCTGTGGTCGCCCAACTGTTCTTTTGCCATCTTCCTAGTTGTTCGTAGAAAATATCTTTAGGAATGCGACCATCTTCCATGCGGCGGACATGGCCAAGTTTTTCCTATTATTTGTGTTTATTATTTGTATGTCCAGTAATACATCTCATTGTCACCCTGTCCTGTTCTTCGATAACAGGCATGGATAGGGCAAACAATAGTCGAAGTGATACACAATTCGGGAACCATTACTGCAGAGAAATACTCTAGGGATTTGAATGGTTTCTATATGCAAATTAGCGTGTAAGCTTACATGAGAGAAGATTGTTGTTGCGAGAGAATTCTATGTTATTATTTGTGTGGAGGTGGTGACTGTAGAATTAAGCAGATCGTGCTGGAAAACGCGAATATCGTAGGCTTAATAAATAGAGTCATTCAATGCAACTGGCACGCCATTCAAACTGGTAAGTTCAAAATAGTCAACCACAACGCCAATCAAATCCAGTCCACAGAAAAGACATTTATTTGGCTCCATAGTTCCAAGCATGTAATAACATCAATAATACGTTGCATTCAGACACGTCCAGTGTCTGTCAGTTGTAGAGGTATATAACAAACATGGCATGCAATAGCAGAATACATTTCAATTCTGGCCGTTATGACTAAAGGTTCGGACACGACGTGAACCAGGTTTTGCGGCATTAATAGTTGCTGACGATATCGTTGCGAAATACTTCATTAAACTGATTACTATACTTCTCTGTTAAGACAGTAAACCATAATGACCTATTGTGGTGGATTTTGATGTTATGAAATGTTGTTGATATGTTTCCCTATTGTACTGAATGAGGCCAGCTGTGAAGGTCCCTGATTCTAACAAAATTAGGGTTGAGTTATCAGGGTACCTTGCTGCTACCACCTTATGGCCTCAAGCAGACTTATTCTTGGCTAGTATGAATGATAGTTACGTCTAATGTCTAGGGATATGCAAGTGTGGTGTGATGGTACTTTAACAATAATACACATCTATACAAACAAGTATTAAAGTCTGTGATTAAAGGAAATAACACCTGGGATAAATTTGTACAATTAATAATTTTCTGTAGGATTTATTTGGTCCTGAACCTAGTATTCTTCTGGTCAGGACTTTAGAATGAACAGAATTCAAGATATATACAAAATGTTAATTTTAGACCCAAAGGGACAAGTGTCCAAACAAATACTGTTTAACTATACTAATAGTTTTAATAAAATTTGTCTTTTACTGGTTTCTAACACTGGATGGCGGTTTGGGATTCTATAATCACTCCCAGTCTCTTTAATATACAATGTCACTGTTAAGTTCTCTGGGGAAATAGTTTATTCTTGTTATACAGGGGTGTACTGGTCTTAAAGCTGATGTACAGTTAGGGTGCCAGATATTTTACTTATCTGGGCACACTTGAACAGTTCTGTAAACTTGGTGTCACACGATTTCGCTATGATAATGGCCAAAAGTAACAGGGTAGACTCTGCAGGTCCCTGTCACTACTGTGCATGAAACGACTTCTCACTGCTTCTCATAGACATCTGGCACCGGACTAGTGCCAGATAAATACCATGTAACAATTAAATAATGTCTCCTTGTTGAAATCTTACTTCAACTGTGTTTTATATATACAAAAGAGAATACATAAGAAATAAAGAGCTGGGTCATATCTAATGGACCAATCCAGCACATCCATTCCACAGTGTACCAGTGTTGTTCACATGTCTCTCCTACAAATTCGGTATTGCATCTGCAATAATATTATTAATCTGTCTTTTGTGCCATACAATAGGATAGGTGAGCTGTGTCCCTCTGGTCAAGTAAGAAAACCTTTTTATTTCACAAAACATGTGCATTTACAAAACTGGCAATGTGTTATAGCCTAATTATACCTTCAGGCCCTGCCTAAATCAACTTGGGACCTGATTACTTACAGTCGTGATGGCAGCATCTCTCACTCACATTTTTAAACAAAATATATATGAATAATGTCGGTCTTACCAGAAATTCAATGAATAAAAACACAGGTACGTTGAATAGCAGACTCCAGATATACTGCTGGCTGAACTGTGATGCCTATTACTTTAATATATATTTGTTTTAATAAGGCTAATCACTTTTTCACAGAAATACACAACGTCCTGCTCTAGGGACTATCTTCTACAAATGGCGTCAAGCCTTTGAATGTACTCAATAATATGAAATGTTTTGACCAATGGGATCTACTACTAAGATTTTCCATTCAAATTTTTTAATCTTAGGTCCAATTTCGGTCCAATGTTAATGTACTTCTTTCGGTCTGTCCGTCCGAACTTGGCATTTACCAAAATTAAACTTGGTTTTGGCCTAACACTACCAAAAAATATATTCAGTTTGAGCCATCCCATAACTTTTTCTCCCCTTGTCTACCCCTTTCTACGTGAACCCTTTCTTGCCTTTTTCAAGGACGCGTCAAAAAATGTTACCGTTAGTGCAAGTCCAAACGAGCATGTGTTGGTCTGTCTGTACGAACAAATACAGTCTTTTGTCCATAACTTTATTTCTATCTGTCGGATTTTTTTATTCAAAAGCATATTTACCCAACAGGACAAGACCAGCTCTAAGACCAGCTAATTTTTATGATCTTAAACCCAATAATAAAGAATTCAATATATTTTCCATTTTGGTGTTGGTTGTTTTCTAAGTTTCAACTACTTGAATGTTATAAAAAATCATCGCAGATCTTCCTTTTTCCCGACAGGAAGTAATTATGCGTGTGTGTATATATGATTCTACAGTGTGCCTTTTGTTAGAAAATGTATTGGACTTTGCGGTTTATTTTTAAATTTTAAACATCGTTTTCGACACAAGCTAACGGCATCGTCTCGCACTGTCGGCCCGAGTAGCTAATTCAAACTTCTAACACTTGACAAGCCGGCAGCATGTGTCCGCTCTCTCAATCTTATGCGTTCGTGTGTTTTATTCTTTCTATCTTTCCTGGAACCACTTCGCTTGTCTTTTTTCAAATTTTTATCGTTAACCCTTGACGGGCGCGTTATAAAGTCCAATACTACTAGCGCTGCAATAAGGCTATAGACTACGTTCTATCCTACCTATATCAATGCGTTTTCTGGCGCAGGGAAGAAGACGCGTTACAACTTTACTAATTCTATACATATTATCATGACTTTATTACATGTAATTAATGATTTTATCGCTGTATCAATGTACTTCATCACACATCTCCCCACTTAAGAACATGCCTGATGCTAGTTCCAAAACAGTGATACACATAGATAAAATTAATTCCCTACGCCTGCTGAATACTCTGATTTGGATCACAGGGATGCCTACTAAGGAAATCAGCACCCACGTTCTGTGACCCCGGAATATATTCAATGATAAATTGATATGGCTGTAATAATTACGACCATCGTAATAATCTGGCATTTTCATGCTTGGCCTGTGATAAGAATACGAGAGGCTGATGATCCGTTTGGACCACGAATGTTCTACCATATAGATAGATCTGGAACTTTCGTATCGCCCAGATCAAAGCTAGACATTCTTTTTCGCTTGTTGAATAGTTTTGCTCCGCTTTGTTTAACTTGCGGCTAGCATAAGCGACTGGGTTTAGCTCTCCCTCTGGTGACGATGACCTTTGCAACAACGTAGCCCCCCGGCCCACATTGCTTGCGTCACTTCTCACCACAAATTCCTGACTCAAATCAGGTAATTTCAAGATAGGCTTGCTAGTAAGTTTTTCCTTTAACTCTTGGTAGGCTGATTCACATTGGGCTGACCAAACAATTCTATCAGGATTTCCTTTGCGAGTTAAATCTGTCAGAGGAGCACAGATAGAGTTAAAATTTTTGATATATTTCTGATAGAATCCACACAATGACACGAAAGATCTCACGTCTTTCTTTGTTTGTGGCCTAGGTGCTCTCTGCAATTTTTCAAGGTTCTTGGGGTCAGGGGTCATTCTACCCTGAAACACAGTATGTCCCAAGAACTCCAACTCTTTACAACCAATACAACATTTTGTTGGTCTAGCCGTCAAATTAGCCTCTCTTAGTCTATCAAACAGCATAGTCAAAGAGTTAATGTGTTCCTCAAATGTTTCTGTAGCAATGAGGATGTCATCCATAAAGTTTGTGATGCATGCGTTATTTAGTGGATCCAATAATTTTCGCATCATCCTAGAAAATACACTCGGAGCATTTTTCAACCCAAAAGGTAACATGTTGAATTCATAATGTCCTTCCGAAGTGCTAAACGCCAAATAAGGTCTGACCTCAGGCTTCACTGGAATCTGATAATAGCCTTTGCTCAGATCCACGTTAGAAAAATATTTTGCCCTCTTTAGCCTGGCAAATAATTGATTTGTGTCAGGTAATGGATCCACCTGATTTTCTGTGACAGCATTCAGTTTCCTGTAATCTATACACAGACGATGTTCTCCAGAGGGTTTTCTCAGCAAAACCACACTGGAACTATATGGAGATTCGCTATGAGAAATGATTCCTTTTTTCAATAGGCACTCAATCTCCTCTTTCAAAGCTTTCTCCTTGGCAAACGGGATTGTGTAGGCTCTCATACAGATCGGTGTTGGGTCTACTAGTTTCATATCATATTCCAACAAATTCGTGTGCCCCGGTTTGTCCGTTAACACGTCCGTATGATCAATCAGAACCTTTTGAACCTGTTCCCTCTGTTTTTCCGTCAAGTGTTTACTGACTTTTACATGTGCAGGTGTCTCACATGTTTTCAAGGGATACTCATGGGAGGTGAGCAGTTCATTCTTCATCCCTGTTGCTATCGACAAAGACATTAAGTGTGTTCCTTCCTTGATTTCCCTGTCCAGATACTTCTTTAGAAGGTTCACATGTTATATTTTTTCTTTCCCCTTCTTGTCGATTTTATAATTTGTTCTAGACACCTTCTCTAGAACAGTATATGGACCTTGCCATCCAATTTGTAGTTTGTTATGGCTGCCGGGCAGTAGAAGAAGCACCTTCTCTCCCACGCATAATTCTCTATCCTTAGCTGTCTTATTAAAATAGGCAGCATGTTTTTTCCTGGCTTGTCTGAGATTATCATTTGCAAGTTTCCAGCCAGTTTTAAGACGAGTGGTCAGCTCGTTCACATATTGGTATGATGAGGTAACAGTCTCTTCTGCCTTCTCATCTGTCCATGTTCTGGGGTAAAATCACTCTTTGTACTCGATGCAGAGTTGCCATTCTAACACATTCAAGTGAAGACTGTGTGTGAAAAGGGGGTTCCCATTCCACTTTGTCTACATTATTAATTTTATTTTTCTTTCCATTTTCAGGCCTAAGTTTGCCCCGTGGCGTTTCTAGGTCCTGATTATTATTGTCTCCACTTGTGGGTGTTCCCTCATGAAAGATGCCGCAGGCTTCGACAAAATTCTCAATTATTATCTTTTCATCTGGCCAATAATATTTTTGAGAAACCTTTTGGCAGATGGTACCTACTTTCTCGTGGTCCCCATCTTTTCCAACATGTAAACTCCGTATTACGTCTGCCCTAAACATCTTGGGAAGTACCAGTTGTCCGTGACCATTTAAACTAGTTCCGGCCTTCCTATATAACAATTTATTCTTCATGTAAAATTCTCCTTTGCTTGGAGGTGTGTGGCATTTAGGTAATTTTTTGTAACAAGGCTTGAGTGTCTTGTCCTTAGCCTGTGCCTTCCTCATCTCCTCTGGATGAGTATTTATAGGTTCATCTTCTTCCTTTCTGGATTGTGATCGAGTCTGGACGGCTGCAAAGACCACAGGTCTCTTGGGATTCCCCAAGAAGACATAACGACACCCCAATATCAGAGGGTAGATGGGTGCGTCGATCACTGCTGCTCTGATTACTCCTTCCACATAGCGAGTTTTCACCGTTATCCTGGCAATGGGAAGTGTCATAAGTGGTATGTCCTTGGTCGCCCCTTGTATCTTCACAGTTTCTTTGGTATACTGATCTGGGTTCACCAAATGCGCACTCACAACAGAATCAAAATCTAAGCCTGTATCATAGAGACACCTAATAATGACCACATTGCAGACTACATCCTCACACACTGGGAGGTGATAAGGTTCCTGCTGTCCAGTAGGTTCGTCCTTTTTTTCCTTGTTTCCCATCTTCATAGCAGCAAATCCAGAAGTTTTCTATGACAAAATTTGATGTCATGACCTTCCCTCTTCTGCCATTTACAATATAATCTACCTTGATGAAAAGGTTTTCTTTCATCATATTTCCTATCATTGAATTGTGGGTTTTTGTTTCTAAAATCATTGCGTGGCCTATCAAAATTGTGCTTACCTTTGTTCCCCCGATCTTTGTTATCAAATCTATTAGAGTTTTGTGGAGCCTTAAAATTGCCAATCTGTTTCTTTTTAGCGCCAGCTACCTCTGCCTGGGCTGCCTGATACCTCTCAGCGACATTAAGTAACTCACCCAGCCTCTCTGCACCCTGTTCCATGAGAAACTTTCTCAAGTCTGGAGCCATGGACTCTCTCAATTGCTCAATAAGGATCATCTCTTTAAGATCTTGGGTTTTCCCCAGAGCAGTCCAATTCTCCAAGTACGTCTCTTTACGTGCAGAGAACTGGTGATAGGTCTCACCTGACAGTAGTTTGGCATTTCTAAACTTTTTCCTGTAAAATTCTCCGTTCTTTTCATACCTTAGCAAAAGAGCATGCTTTAACATGTCATAATTGTCTTGGTCGTCTTTGCTCATCTTGGCAAACACTTCATAAGATGTTTCCCTAAGACCCTGAGATAACTTTAAACTCCACCTTTCCCTCTCAAACCCATAGGTGGTGGCTAAAACCTCAAATCTAGACAAAAATGACTCAATTTCATCGTCCCTCTCAACAAAATGGTCTAAATGGAACCCCATAGCTGAAGTTGAGGCTCCCTGACTAGCAGTGGCATCGGAGGTAGAAGGGCTGGCACCATTTTCGGGAGCATGGCCTTGAAATTCGAACTCTTTTAGTCGTAGCTCGTGCTCCCTCTGTAATCTCTTCTCCTCCTTTTCAGCTTCCCTCTCTGCAGCCTGTTTTCTTTCCTCAGCAATCAGTCTTCTTTCCTCGGCTTCTAACTTCTTCTCTTCATACTGGAGCCGTTTTATTTCAGCCTCCCTATCCGCCTCCAATGCCCTAGCCTCTTTGTCATCCTCAATCTGCAACCTTTTAATTTCTTTCTCAGCCTCTAATTTTCTTTCTGCTTCTAACTTCCTATCCTCTCTATCACGTGCAATAAATTTATCAACCTCTGAGGTTACATACTGGACCAACTCTGGTCCATCCATATTCATCTCTTTTGCAGCCAGCACAGCAGCAGATCTGAACTTTGCTAGGTAAAGGTAAAGGAACCCGTTACACGCCCATTGAGGCATATTGGGAATATGGTGTTAGGCCCATATTATCTTGACCGTCGGCACACGAGGGGTGATGTGGTCGGCATCACGCCGGCCGCCTTAACCTTCCCAGAGTAGCTCTGGTACCCGTTTGGGGCTGGGTCGACCCAGGAGCCGTTTGTGGCCTAAAAATTTTCCGCCTCATCTGGGGATCGAACCATAGACCACTGCGCTAGGAAGCCAGTGCACTAACCACTATGCTAGGTCTGCCATAATATCAATCTTTAAAATGTTCTAATATAATTTTCAAAACTCTTAATTAACAGAGTACTAACTCTAACTAATTAATTAACCAATTAATTAACTAATTACTGGCTCTTAACAGTTCATGAGCTTTTATTTTCCCTTTTAAATACTTTTATAACTTTTGGGGACACTTGTGCTACAATATTTAAATTTCTAAACAACTAACAAGTTCAAATCCCGGACGAGCCCCTCCATTTATTGTGAGGGATTTTGATGTTATGAAATGTTGTTGATATGTTTCCCTATTGTACTGTATGAGGCCAGCTGTGAAGGTCCCTGATTCTAACAAAATTAGGGTTGAGTTATCAGGGTACCTTGCTGCTACCACCTTATGGCCTCAAGCAGACTTATTCTTGGCTAGTATGAATGATAGCTACGTCTAATGTCTAGGGATATGCAAGTGTGGTGTGATGGTACTTTAACAATAATACACATCTATACAAACAAGTATTAAAGTCTGTGATTAAAGGAAATAACACCTTGGGATAAATTTTTACAATTAATAATTTTCTGTATGATTTATTTGGTCCTGAACCTAGTATTCTTCTGGTCAGGACTTTAAAATGAAAAGAATTCAAGATATATACAAAATGTAAATTTTAGACCCAAAGGGGCTAGTGTCCAAACAAATACTGTTTAACTATACTAATAGTGTTACTAAAATTAGTCTATTACTGGTTTCTAACATTGGATGGCGGTTTGGGATTCTATAATCACTCCCAGTCTCTTTAATATACAATGTCACTGTTAAGTTCTCTGGGGAAATAGTTTATTCTTGTTATACAGGGGTGTGCTGGTCTTAAAGCTGATGTACAGTTAGGGTGCCAGATATTTTACTTATCTGGGCACACTTGAACAGTTCTGTAAACTTGGTGTCACGCGATTTCGCTATGATAATGGCCAAAAGTAACAGGGTAGACTCTGCAGGTCCCTGTCACTACTGTGCATGAAACGACTTCTCACTGCTTCTCATAGACATCTGGTACCGGACTAGTGCTAGATAAAAACCCTGTAACAATGAAATAACGTCTCCTTGTTGAAATCTTACTTCAACTGTGTTTTATATATACAAAAGAGAATACATAAGAAATAAAGAGCTGGGTCATATCTAATGGACCAATCCAGCACATCCATTCCACAGTGTACCAGTGTTGTTCACATGTCTCTCCTACAAAGGCGGTATTGCATCTGCAATAATATTATTAATCTGTCTTTTCTGCCATACAATAGGATAGATGAGCTGTGTCCCTCTGGTCAAGTAAGAAAACCTTTTTATTTCACAAAACATGTGCATTTACAAAACTGTCAATGTGTTATAGCCTAATTTTACCTTCAGGCCCTGCCTAAATCAACTTGGGACCTGATTACTTACAGTCGTGATGGCAGCATCTTTCACTCACATTTTTAAACAAAATATATATGAATAATGTCGGTCTTACCAGAAATTCAATGAAAATACACAGGTACGTTGAATAGCAGACTCCAGATATACTGCTGGCTGAACTGTGATGCCTATTACTTTAATATATATTTGCTTTATCAAGGCTAATCACTATTTCACAGCAATACACAACGTCCTGCTCTAGGGACTATCTTCTACAAATGGCGTCAAGCCTTTGAATGTACTCAATAATATGAAATGTTTTGACCAATGGGATCTACTACTAAGATTTTCCATTCAAAATTTTAAATCTAAGGTCCAATTTTGGTCCAATGTTAGTGTACTTCTGTCGGTCTGTCCGTCCGAACTTGGCATTTACCAAAATTAAACTTGGTTTTGGCCTAACACTACCAAAAACATATTCAGTTTGAGCCATCCCATAACTTTTTCTCCCCTTGTCTACCCCTTTCTACGTGTACCCTTTCTTGCCTTTTTCAAGGACGCGTCAAAAAATGTTACCGTTAGTGCAAGTACAAACGAGCATGTGTTGGTCTGTCTGTACGAACAAATACAGTCTTTTGTCCATAACTTTATTTCTATCTGTCGGATTTTTTTATTCGAAAGCATATTACCCATTAGGACAAGACCAGCTCTAAGACCAGCCAACTTTTATGATCTTAAACCCAATAATAAAGAATTCAATATATTTTCCATTTTGGTGTTCGTTGTTTTCTAAGTTTCAACTACTTGAATGTTATAAAAAATCATCGCAGATCTTCCTTTTTCCTGGCAGGAAGTAATTATGCGTGTGTGTATATATGATTCTACAGTGTCCTTTTTGTTAGAAAATGTATTGGACTTTGCGGTTTATTTTTAAATTTTAAAGCTCGCGACATCGTTTTCGACACAAGCTAACGGCATCGTCTCGCACTGTCGGCCCGAGTAGCTAATTCAAACTTCTAACACTTGACAAGCCGGCAGCATGTGTCCGCTCTCTCAATCTTATGCGTTCGTGTGTTTTATTCTTTCTATCTTTCCTGGAACCACTTCGCTTGTCTATTTTCAAATTTTTATCGTTAACCCTTGACGGGCGCGTTATAAAGTCCAATACTACTAGCGCTGCAATAAGGCTATAGACTGCGTTCTATCCTACCTAAATCAATGCGTTTTCTAGCGCAGGGAAGAAGACGCGTTACAACTTTACTAATTCTATACATATTATTATGACTTTATTACATGTAATTAATGATTTTATTGCTGTATCAATGTACTTCATCACACATCTCCCCACTTAAGAACATGCCTGATGCTAGTTCCAAAACAGTGATACACATAGATAAAATTAATTCCCTACGCCTGCTGAATACTCTGATTTGGATCACAGGGATGCCTACTGAGGAAATCAGCACCCACGTTCTGTGACCCCGGAATATATTCAATGGTAAATTGATATGGCTGTAAAAATAACGACCATCGTAATAATCTGGCATTTTCATGCTTGGCCTGTGATAAGAATACGAGAGGCTGATGATCCGTTTGGACCACGAATGTTCTACCATATAGATAGATCTGGAACTTTCGTATCGCCCAGATCAAAGCTAGACATTCTTTTTCGCTTGTTGAATAGTTTTGCTCCGCTTTGTTTAACTTGCGGCTAGCATAAGCGACTGGGTTTAGCTCTCCCTCTGGTGACGATGACCTTTGCAACAACGTAGCCCCCAGGCCCACATTACTTGCGTCACTTCTCACCACAAATTCCTGACTCAAATCAGGTAATTTCAAGATAGGCTTGCTAGTAAGTTTTTCCTTTAACTCTTGGTAGGCTGATTCACATTGGGCTGACCAAACAATTCTATCAGGATTTCCTTTGCGAGTTAAATCCGTCAGAGGAGCACAAATAGAGTTAAAATTTTTGATATATTTCTGATAGAATCCACACAATGACACGAAAGATCTCACGTCTTTCTTTGTTTGTGGCCTAGGTGCTCTCTGCAATTTTTCAAGGTTCTTGGGGTCAGGGGTCATTCTACCCTGAAACACAGTATGTCCCAAGAACTCCAACTCTTTACAACCAATACAACATTTTGTTGGTCTAGCCGTCAAATTAGCCTCTCTTAGTCTATCAAACAGCATAGTCAAAGAGTTAATGTGTTCCTCAAATGTTTCTGTAGCAATGAGGATGTCATCCATAAAGTTTATGATGCATGGGTTATTTAGTGGATCCAATAATTTTCGCATCATCCTAGAAAATACACTCGGAGCATTTTTCAACCCAAAAGGTAACATGTTGAATTCATAATGTCCTTCCGAAGTGCTAAACGCCAAATAAGGTCTGACCTCAGGCTTCACTGGAATCTGATAATGGCCTTTGCTCAGATCCACGTTAGAAAAATATTTTGCCCTCTTTAGCCTGGCAAATAATTGATTTGTGTCAGGTAATGGATCCACCTGATTTTCTGTGACAGCATTCAGTTTCCTGTAATCTATACACAGACGATGTTCTCCAGAGGGTTTTCTCAGCAAAACCACACTGGAACTATATGGAGATTCGCTATGAGAAATGATTCCTTCTTTCAATAGGTACTCAATCTCCTCTTTCAAAGCTTTCTCCTTGGCAAACGGGATTGTGTAGGCTCTCATACAGATCGGTGTTGGGTCTACTAGTTTCATATTATATTCCAACAAATTCGTGTGCCCCGGTTTGTCCGTTAACACGTCCGTATGATCAATCAGAACCTTTTGAACCTGTTCCCTTAGTTTTTCCGTCAAGTGTTTACTGACTTTTACATGTGCAGGTGTCTCACATGTTTTCAAGGGATACTCATGGGAGGTGAGCGGTTCATTCTTAATCCCTGTTGCTATCGACAAAGACATTAAGTGTGTTCCTTCCTTGATTTCCCTGTCCAGATACTTCTTTAGAAGGTTCACATGTTATATTTTTTCTTTCCCCTTCTTGTCGATTTTATAATTTGTTCTAGACACCTTCTCTAGAACAGTATATGGACCTTGCCATCCAATTTGTAGTTTGTTATGGCTGCCGGGCAGTAGAAGAAGCACCTTCTCTCCCACGCATAATTCTCTATCCTTAGCTTTCTTTCTTAAAATAGGCAGCATGTTTTCTCCTGGCTTGTCTGAGATTATCATTTGCAAGTTTCCAGCCAGTTTTAAGACGAGTGGTCAGCTCGTTCACATATTGGTATGATGAGGTAACAGTCTCTTCTGCCTTCTCATCTGTCCATGTCCTTAACAAGTTTACATATGGACTTTTAATTTTTCTGACATATTTTTCCTGGCACTTGTCAGGTCCTTTACATTAGAAGCCTTATGTTGAGGACGTTTCTTCCTTGTGTCATCACACAAGAATCTACCACTACCTATTCGTTTCCTGGTTTTTTTCTCCCCACTTTAAGTTCCTTGTGAGAGATCTTCTCTCTTTTTTACCTTCACCCACATAATTGCGACCGAGGGACTGTCGGATTATTCGGGGTAAAATCACTCTTTGTACTCGATGCAGAGTTGCCATTCTAACACATTCAAGTAAAGACTGTGTGTGAAAAGGGGGTTCCCATTCCACTTTGTCTACATTATTAATTTTATTTTTCTTTTCATTTTCAGGCCTAAGTTTGCCCCGTGGCGTTTCTAGGTCCTGATTATTATTGTCCCCACTTGTGGGTGTTCCCTCATGAAATATGCCGCAGGCCTCGACAAAATTCTCAATTATTATCCTTTCATCTGGCCAATAATATTTTTGAGAAACCTTTTGGCAGATGGTACCTACTTTCTCGTGGTCCCCATCTTTTCCAACATGTAAACTCCGTATTACGTCTGCCCTAAACATCTTGGGAAGTACCAGTTGTCCGTGACCATTTGAACCAGTTCCGGCCTTCCTATATAACAATTTATTCTTCATGTAAAATTCTCCTTTGCTTGGAGGTGTGTGGCATTTAGGTAATTTTTTGTAACAAGACTTGAGTGTCTTGTCCTCAGCCTGTGCCTTCCTCATCTCCTCTGGATGAGTATTTATAGGTTCATCTTCTTCCTTTCTGGATTGTGATCGAGTCTGGACGGCTGCCAAGACCACAGGTCTCTTGGGATTCCCCAAGAAGACATAACGACACCCCAATATCAGAGGGTAGATGGGTGCGTCGATCACTGCTGCTCTGATTACTCCTTCCACATAGCGAGTTTTCACCGTTATCCTGGCAATGGGAAGTGTCATAAGTGGTATGTCCTTGGTCGCCCCTTGTATCTCCACTGTTTCTGTGGTATACTGATCTGGGTTCACCAAATGCGCACTCACAACAGAATCAAAATTTAAGCCTGTATCATAGAGACACCTAATAATGACTACATACAGACTGCATCCTCACACACTGGGAGGTGATAAGGTTCCTGCTGTCCAGTAGGGTCGTCCTTTTTTTCCTTGTTCCCCATCTTCATAGCAGCAAATCCAGAAGTTTTCTATGACAAAATTTGATGTCATGACCTTCCCTCTTACACCATTTACAATATAATCTACCTTGATGAAAAGGTTTTCTTTCATCATATTTCCTATCATTGAATTGTGGGTTTTTGTTTCTAAAATCATTGCGTGGCCTATCAAAATTGTGCTTACCTTTGTTCCCCCGATCTTTGTTATCAAATCTATTAGAGTTTTGTGGAGCCTTAAAATTGTCAATCTGTTTCTTTTTAGCGCCAGCTACCTCTGCCTGGGCTGCCTGATACCTCTCAGCGACATTAAGTAACTCACCCAGCCTCTCTGCACCCTGTTCCATGAGAAACTTTCTCAAGTCTGGAGCCATGGACTCTCTCAATTGCTCAATAAGGATCATCTCTTTAAGATCTTGGGTTTTCCCCAGAGCAGTCCATTTCTCCAAGTACGTCTCTAAACGTGCAGAGAACTGGTGATAGGTCTCACCTGACAGTAGTTTGGCATTTCTAAACTTTTTCCTGTAAAATTCTCCGTTCTTTTCGTACCTTAGAAAAAGAGCCTGCTTTAACATGTCATAATTGTCTTGGTCGTCTTTGCTCATCTTGGCAAACACTTCATAAGATGTTCCCCTAAGACCCTGAGATAACTTTAAACTCCACCTTTCCCTCTCAAACCCATAGGTGGTGGCTAAAACCTCAAAGCTAGACAAAAAT
>JAMPIV010021438.1:0-175596 GCA_024509875.1 Oreohelix idahoensis
GGTTTGTTTTTTTGAGTTGTATGGGGGGGTTTGGGGTGGGTGTTTTGGTTTTGGGTGGGGGTGATTGTGGGGGGTTGTGGTTTTGTTAGGGTGAGTTGTATGTTGTGTTAGGTATTGGTGGAGTTTTGGTTGTTAAGGAGTATTTTGGTTTTGGGGGATTTTTTTTGTTTGGATTGGATTTTTGGGGTTTGAATGTGTTTTGTTTTTTGTTGTGTTTTTATAGGGTTTTTTGTGTAAATGGGGGGTTGATTTGGGTGTGGTGGTGATTTGTTGTTTTATTGTGTGGGGGTGAAGTTTTGGTGTGGTTTTTTTGTGGTTTTTTTTGGTGGGTGTGTTTTATTAAGTTTTTTTTAATGATGTTGTGTTTTGTGGTTGTTGGTTATTTATTGTCTTTGCTTTGCGTGGTGATTGTCGGGTAAAGGATAGCGTCAAGGTTACTGGCTTTGCATGCCGATGTGTGCTTCGTGACAAATGCGAAATGTCTTTCTCTTTTTGTTCTTCGTCGTTTCGCTCTCAAATTATAAACCTTTAAGTCCGTCTCAGGCTTCTGTCATGACAGTACAGTTTGTTCATCAGTTTAGTTGAAGAAGGTCTTGCTGCTTCCACCATGCTCCTCTCGTGGAGCCGGCAGTTTGGGAGTATGTGTTCTGTCGTTTGTTTGTCCCTCCCCACATGGGTACATAATCTATCTGTCCCTCCCCACATGGGTACATAATCTATCTGTCCCTCCCCACATGGGTACATAATCTATCTGTCCCTCCCCACATGGGTACATTATCTATCTGTCCTGTTTTTAATTTGTTGTACAGATGGTATCTGAGTCTGCAGTGGCCAGTTCTTGATCTGAAAATGATCACTTGGTCTCTTCTTAATAATGAATAATATGGTTCTCCTTTATGGGATTATGAGTGTTCCTTATGCACATATAACCATATGTGCCTCTCTTGTGAAGCTGGCAGTCCGTCTCAGGCTTCTCGTCACTATACAGTTTCTCCTTCCACTTAGTTGAGATCGACTGTTTGTTTGTCCTCCCCACATGGACAAATCCGTCGGTCCGATGTTTCGTTTGTTCAACAGATGGTATCTGCGTTTGCTGTGGCCGGGTTCTCATATGAAAATTATCACTCGATCTCTTCTAAGTAAAGTGTAGTGACACATACCTCTGAATTCTTTGCGGGGTATAAGCGGAAATATATCGCCATCGAGTCTTAGTCACGTTCCCAGTTGAGAATTCCCTGTAAAAGCTTACAGTCTTGAACGTAAACACGAAGGGATTGCCTCTTGTACAGAATTCTTAACTAAAAGGGGGGGGGGGGGGGGGGGGAGGGGGGGTGGGGGGGGGGGGGGGGGGGGGGGGGGGGGGGGGGGGGGGGGGGGGGGGGGGGGGGGAAAGTATTTTTAAATATACAAGGTGTTTCATAAATTTATATTGGGGGGGGGGGGGGCCTTCCCAATAACAAGCAGTTCCGTCATATTATATTACCCGCACCCCTTTAAAAAAAATTCTTAATGCAGGTGAATAGTAGTTACGCTTTTGTGTTACTGCTGTCAGTCTTGTACTGTTTCCTAACTGGCAGATTATCAAGGTATGCATCTTTATCAGACACGAAGACAAGAGGATTCAGCCTGTCTTGCGTAGCTCGCCGTTATAATTCAGATATTGTAATGGTTTGTTTGTTCGATTACACAGGAGACTTGATAGAGGATAAGGGCAGGGTTATGGGTGAATGATTGCCTATAGAGCTGGGGTGTTCATAAAAAAATAACATTGATGGATATCGTCAATTTTTAAAAAAAATATCTGCAGCAGGCATTGTGTAACGCGCTTAGATGAAACACTGTGTGATCCGTTTACTGTCGGTGCAGTAATTTACGTTATATATGTCAGTCCAGGAATAGTCTGTTGGAATGTGCATTATGAAATTCTTAACGTGCAGTTATTGTTAAACCAGTGTGCGTGGTGTTGGTAGCTCCTCATCGTGTAAAACAGATTGCTCCAGAAATGACTGCTGCTGTAGTATATGAGTGCTGTGGGGTAGGCTTCCAGTAAATGGGGGTCAGCTGCAGTGATGGCTGTATGCTCCGTAGGAAGCGAAAAGCGAAATAATGAAGAACGATAATTGTTATAGAGAGTATTGGAGAGGTGGGAGTCGCATATATGTGCAAGCTGACATGGATAAAGGTCGTTTGCTTGGAATCTGTCGGAGAAAAAGGTCAGGGGTCAGCTGTATACGTATACGTGAAGAGAACCAAGGACTCAAAGAGAAGCAGTTGACTGTGCTCCACAAGCACATAGAGGAAAGTGTTGACCAGGGAACACACACGGATGAACTTTTAGGTGCAGAACTCACAAATGCAAGAGATACGGCAGGCAGAGAGAGAGAGAGAGGCCAATGATCAGGTTTCGTTGGAAGGTTTTAGTCTCTGTATGTAATATACGCCGCTGCCATAGTTATCACAACATTGATAATGTTAATATCAGAAGTTAATCACGTACAGTAGACCCAATATAACGTGGACGGCGGTGTCCTAACTTTGACACCGAGTTATAAGTGAGTCTGCAATGTGTCGGATTTCAGTATAATGACGTAAATTGATCGACGTCTGACAGAAATTAGCAGTATAAGTACAAACAGCTATCGTCACACATGAAGATGTCATAACACAAACCCCAGATCTAAGGGTCTTTTATGTTTGGACATGCGCCCTAATATAACCGACTAGGTTGAACGGGACGCGCCTCGCCAAAACTTAAAAAAAAAAAAACACATAACGAGAGAAAACAAGTTACAGATTTATTAATCGTGTACATTATTATTATTATTTTTTTTAATGCTGAAAGTAAAGATTTCACTTCAGTGTTTTTATTTTTATTTCATCACTAAATTCGTGAATCTTTCCACCTTTGACCGCGGTATAAGCGTTCCCGCTGATATCGAGCTGCGTTATATCAGGTCTACAGTGTAATTGCCTTGCTATGTCTGTGGTGAAGCGAGCGAGCGAGCGCAGCGCGACGCTGACCGAGGGAGACAGTCTAAATCCAAGCAAGGGCAAACAACAATATCCCTTGACAACAAAATGTTCGTTGTTGAACGCGCTCATACGTCAACCTGTATGTGGTTGCAAGAAGCAGTAGTCAGCTGAATAATATCTTGATCAGTATATTTTGACATTTTTTAAAACAATTATTTTAATTACCACTGTATTGTCATTATAAGAATACACGAATATTACTTTATGTTACGTATTTCAAAAAAGTACTCCATGCTTTAGTAGCCTTCCATACAGACGTTCTCAGGCGGGTTACTTGGTAGTTAAAGGTAATCAAAGCCCAATAGCAGAAACTGCCGTTGGGGAGTGGGTTTAGATTCAGCTGTATGAGGCGTGACAGGTAGATTTTATGCAGGAGCCAAATATGACCTTGAACCTGTCTGTGATCTCAACTAGGAGGAGTTAAAGAAACAATCACTAGTCTGAAATATGATTAAACCTGGCCTATGAACTATGAGGACACAGAGCAGTGGAGGACCCTGTCTGCTGATGCTTCCACCATGGCACCCCTACGACCCATGACGGGTTGAGATGAGATTATGATGATGAAATAAGAATGGGTCATGACCTGTGGAGTTCCCGGGGGTCTTTGAAGACACAGAAAGAATAAGGCTACTGTATCCTCGTGCAAGGCGACTAATATATGGGGGGCTGACAACTTCATCATATATAACTAATTGCTACAGAAACCACTTCTACAAGAGTATGTGACTGTTTAGTGTAAGCTTTACTGCATTGGTGACTCCATGCTCCGTATGTAGGGCAAATGAAAGATGACGTTGGCGGTACTCAAGCGGTTGTAATCAGTTTTGTTAATACTCGATTTCTACGTCTCGGATTTCTAAAGCAGGATGGAATCGATTCCGTATCGTGAACACACATATTATTACACATTGTATTGTTCGGTTAGTTTTGTAAATTAACGATTGTATTTGGACAGCCGCTACATATGCAAGCAGTTAGCAGGGTCTACTCAGACGGCATGTCTATGGGGCTTGTCGATGGATCTACAGGTTAACAGTTGGTTGTGAAGGTCAAGCTTCGCAGCTGTGGTACTTCTCGTGCTCTGGTGACAGTGGGTGGAAGGTTACACATGACCTGCTGTGTTTGTGAACTATGAATGGGAGTTTCTAATCACGTTTAATACGTTTAATTGCACGGGCAGACTTTCCACCCCCTTTTTCAGTGAGGTGAACTACGTAAACGTAATTATGTCATTACCCTTCAGCTATCGTGGATCATGGGCCCTTGTGACGGTATTGCCTCCCCTACTTTGCAGTAATGGTCCAACAGTAGTCAAAACTCAAGAGTATCTAATATGGGCTTCAAAGGTGTCTACCTTCGCACAAGATTACTCTTGGCAGATTTGATAATAGAAGGGTAATGACGCTTCCATCTCAATGGAGTGTTCACAAGATATTCAGAAAAACGAGAACAATGCTGCATTGGCTGAGCACGTTAATTCTAGAATCTGCCGACAACTTTTGTGAAGAATTAAGCAATGATTGATCTTAGCTTGTTCAAGCCCACACCCCTGATTTACTCAGTGGAATTCTTATTATTCTGGTATAGCTCTGTTTAGAGTGTGTTTAGTAAATTGACTAAGACAAACGTGCAGTACGTTTAAAATGATTAAATCGAAGTTAAATTTGTAAAATTACAAATAAAATTTAATAATCACTTAAGTTTTAACAGTTTGAAAATAATTGAACAGTTTAAAAGAAAAGGTTGTCATCATTGAGTGATAGTAGGTTCTATGAACATAAGTTCACTTTGACAGCTGATATATTGCACTTAGCTGCCAGTTGTTTCTGCTCCCGCTGGGTTGGTTCTTTTTACACTGCTCACGCTCGTCGCTGGTCAAGGTTGTAGGGTGCAGCTCGTTCCCAGGAGTGTCAGGGGGAGTCTACAAAGTTGGTCCCTCGTCTTAAAGCTCAGGCCATGGTTCCCTTCTTGTTCCAGAGATACTACCCTTCAACTGGTACCACCACCAACTATGGTAAAAGAGAAGAAAGAAACGCTCTCGTGAGTATTGCGTTTCTCCTGTTCTATCCTCCCATTTACTCAGAATTTACCCTCGATGAGAATTAACTTTAATCTCTTTTGTATTAACTTTACATTTAAATGAAAAGGTTAACAGTACGGATAGAATATGCTTACATTTACATTTCCACTGATTGAAAAGTGTTCACCAAATAAATTGAATATGTTTTCATTTACATTTACACTGATTGAAAAGTTTGAAACTTTCATTAATTTTAAAGTGAATATGTTTATACAGACATTTACACTAGTTTGAAAATGTAACTATTATACTTAGAATGTACATCATTTCTTTCATCTTTCCCTCTGTCGTAAATTTCCGATGGGTGATTAAGAACAATGTTAGGTCCTGTCTGAATAGAACTGACAAAGGTGATGACTCAGTGTGAGATAAGGTAAACAGATAGATTTTCACTAGTGAGTTGGGGAAGGGTAGAGTCTGTCCCTGGATTTGAGAAGCTACTCTAGTCCAACCTACCGTGTATATATATATATATATATATATATATATATATATATATATATATATATATATATATATATATATATATATATATATATATATATATATAAACCACTCACATACACACACTTAGATAAGTGACGACAGTTAGACGCACGAACGTGAAAACTATAGTAATGGAATAGGGATATTGGGACGAGCTGACCGACACTGGTAATAAGTTTTATGTTAATGTTTATTTATCATAAAAAGAAACTTCACAACAGTTATTATAAGGTATCAAAAAAATACAAAAATCATAGGTTACAGACTTAAAGAAGTAGACCCACTAAGTGTACCTCCCTCTGTAGAGACAAAATCCCACAAATAAGAAGTTAATTAACCCACAAAAGGTCAAAAGAATAGCACTAGGGTTTAGGACTTTACTATACTGTAAAGAGCAGTGTTTCTACGTTATTCTATTCTGAAAATGAACAGTATTAGAAAACGAAAAGAAAGGCATAAACAAAGTGAGTATAATGGTTATACAATATAAGAATTATTCATTCCTTCTTACGCTCGCTCTGACAGACAAGTGGCCACCTTTCAATCGTGCTTACCTAATTTGTTGATTAACATGTCTGGAACAGAACTCCTGAGTAAGCGCCACAGTGTTGGTTTTATTTGGCAAAACAAGCCCCAGTTTTCCCAAATTTACTGATTTAATCCTCTGATTTGGGGAAACGCTTGCTTTGTTACTATTTTATTGAATCTGTTTGTTTCACCTCAGTTTGTCTAGATAGGTAAATATTCACGCGTTCTAGTGTTCACAGTGTCATTAGCTTGAATTTTTTTCAATACTTAACGGGATGTCAGGTATGTAAATCTGTTCTGTATATAAAAATGGAAAAAAGGAAATCTGGATATCTATAGATCCAGTTACAAGTAATTCTTATTGTCTGTTGTTGGTACTCGCTCTCGTTCTGAGTAAACCAAGAGACCGAACAGGTAAACCTTAAAGACCCGCTCTTAGCTGAAGAATGTTTGTATTTGCGTCTGTTAGACGTAGACTTGGACCCGTTTTCTCAGATTTATATGGAAGCCATACAGTTAGTTAGATTAACGCTACAGCCGGAACAATTTGGCTATAGATTATTTTAATTCTGCTTGTCAATTAACACACAACAAAATCCTAGTGAAATATAATTGACGGACCTTAACCAGTAAATCATTCTACACAGAAAAATCTTAGTGAAATATAATGATGGACTTAACAATTAAATCCCTCTAGTATAATATTTACCGCAAACACAGGAATTAGAACTTCTCCAATCGAAAATACTAAGAAATCCACTTTAACAATGGTCTAGCAATCGAAGCTAGTTGGTTCTGAAAAATCCTGTGGGTACTGAATAATGGTTTTTAAATGACGCGGTATATATCTTAACTAGGTAGAAATTCACTAGCACTTGCTAGTCTTGACACCTTCGCTCAGATTTCAGAGATTTCTCCGGTTGCCCTGACCAATGTCTACCGAAAATACGTGTTAACTTCATTAGCTTATCTCCCCCTTTGCCAAAAGTACGACTTTTTGAATAGTCGCCCTTGGTTCTCTACAAATCTACCACCCCGTCCCCTCTCTATGCGTTCCGTCTACCTGTCACTATTACAACGGTCTGATTGTAAACGTTCCTAGTGCCTATTAGACAGTAGAGAAAGAAAGAAAAATATAGGCGTGGCTAAATTAAGAAAGAGACAGATATCTAAGTGTAGGAGGGTTTTACGTTAACAAAACGCGCATAACTAATAAGGAAGCTCGGTGAAAACCAGGTGGAAGAAAAATGTAGATATATGAAATCTATTTTCATAACCTCTGTCACACCCTCCCTGCTCCATATGGAACTTGGGACTACCTTATGCTTTTAGTTCTCTTTAAGAAACTAGCGATAAAGCTGTCATCAGCCTTGCAGTGGTGGGTCATGAAATCATCATTCTATATGCTGAGGTTGGACATCCATTAGCGATTTTCACATATTAATATTCACATGGCAATATATACATATTAGTTCACATGTTAGTAATGAAAAATATAGAATGTAAAATGACAACTTACACCAATCCTGGCTCACAGCCTTTTTGCTCTGATGAATAAAGTTAAGGCACTTGATTAGGCCTCTTACACGTGTTCTTGGGGGTCGTTACTTTTATAAGATAATTCCCTCTATGACTCCGTGTGTTTCAGTTTCCTCAGACAGTTGCTTTCCTTATTAAATTGATAGAGTTTCATGGGCTGTTTTGTAAGTCCTTATGAATACTCTAATAAAAGGTGTCCGGTCTGATAAGTTGGAATTCTGATTCTAACACCTGGCAAGTCTGGTGTCTTTGGCAAGCGATTCTCAGTGAAATAACACTGAAACGTGTCAGGCTATATGCCTGTCCTCCCTCCGCATCTGTTTGTTATGCAGCTGCTCAGGGCTCCAATCATTTGAAACAAAAATGTTGGGTGGGGTAATTTCAAAATATTCCGACACTGAATAATTCTGCGCGTGATGTAGAGGTCACCTCTCCCATATACGGTATGAATACATCCGATTGCATGGCAGGCGAACTCACCAACACATCTGTAAACTCATACGACAATGTGTTTCAGTTGTAACATATTATTACTATTTTAAGTAATCTTGTCATAAGTCGGACAGGAAGCGATTAGGTCACCCTTGTCTGTCCAAAATATGTCACGAAGACAAGTAATCTATTATCTGCCGCCTACCCTGGCTTTATCAACAATTAGACAAATACGCCGGCGATTTTCGTGTTAATCGGTGGCGGCCAAGGTTGGGTACACAAGAATATGCATGTCGTTTTAATATTGCATCACCTGTCTACTATTATCAGCAGGAATGGTCAGGTAAAAAGAGACAAGAGGAAGTAGATTGAGGAGTTGGCAAGAGGGGCAGAAGATGCTGCAGCCAAAGGAAATATGAGAGAACTGTATAGCAGCACAAAGAAGCTAACAGGAAAATACAAGCAAACAAGTTGCCTCATAAAAGACAAGAATGGAAAATTGCTCAGCAATATACAAGAGCAAATGAAGAGGTGGACGGAATATTTTGGTGACCTTCTCAATAGACCAGCTCCACAAAACCCCCCGGACATTCAGCCAGCAGAAGAAGAGCTACAAATTAACGGTGAAAGACCAAAGAAGGAAGAAATAAAGAAAGCCATAAAGCTTCTAAGAGATGGAAAAGCTTCTGGACCTGATGGCATTCCAGCAGAGGCCATCAAAGCAGGTATCGACACGGCTACAGAGATGTTATATAAATTACTTGGTAAAGTCTGGGATAAGGAAGAGATACCAGCAGAATGGAAGGAATGATATATGGTTAAGTTGCCTAAGAAAGGAAATTTACAAGAGTGCACAAATTATAGAGGAATAATGTTACTATCAGTGCCAGGAAAAGTATTAAACAGGATTATCCTTGAGAGATTAAAAGAGTCCATAGACAAGAAACAGAGATGAACAAGCAGGTTTTCGACAAAACAGATCCTGTACAGACCAGATAGCCACTTTGAGAATAATAGTTGAACAAAGTCTGGAATGGAATTCACCACTATACATCGGATTTGTGGACTACGAAAAGGCATTTGACAGTGTAGACAAAGAATCACTTTGGAAATTGATGAGGCATTATGGAGTTCCCCTGAAGATCTTTAATTTAATAAAGAAAACATATGAAGACATGACATGCAGAGTTCTTCACGAAGGACAGCTTACAGAACCGTTTGGGATAAGAACAGAAGTGCGACAGGGGTGCCTCTTGTCTCCATTTCTTTTCTTACTAGCAATAGACTAGGTTATGAGATCATCGACAACACACAACAGAAATGGAATCCAGTTGACTGACTAAGCAGTTGGATGATCTGGATTTTGCTGATGACTTGGCTCTTCTGTCCCATAACCGTAATCAGATGCAGGACAAATTGAAAACACTCGATGAGAGGTCACAGCAATTGGGTCTGAAAATACACAGGGAAAAGACAAAAATAATGAGAATAAATGCAGGTAATGATAACAGGGTTGAACTTGAAGAAATACCAATACAAGATGTAGAATCGTACACATCTTGGCAGCAATATAGACAAAGTTGGAGCAACAGGACAGTGATATCAAACTAAGAATACAAAAAGCAAGAGGAGCTTTTATTGCATTGGGAAATATATGGAGATCAAGAGAAATCGGATCCAACACGAAAATAAGAATCTTCAACTCAAATGTGAAGTCAGTCCTATTGTATGGCTCTGAGACATGGAGAACAACAAAGACAACAACCAAAAAGCTACAGACTTTCATAAATGGGTGCTTGCGTAGAATAGAGGGATTAAAATGGTATGACAAGGTTACCAACGTGGAACTGATGACAAGAACTAGACAAGTGCCAGTGGAACAAGAGATGAGAAGATGGCGATGGATAGGACACACACTGAGGAAACCTGTTGATAGCATTACAAGGCAGTCCTTGTTCTGGAACCCCCAGGGCAAGAGAGTCAGAGGTAGACCAAAAAGCACATGGAGAAGAGAGCTGGAAACAGAGGTGAAAATGATGAGGAGAACGTGGAAAGAACTTGAGATGATGGCATGTGACAGGAGGACTTGGCATTTGTTTGTTGAAGGCCTATGCTCCTTTGGGAGTGGAAGGTTATGATGATGATGACAAAGAAAGAAAGAGGGTGCCGGTCACTGAAACACGTAAATAATCAATACAACAAAGGTTCAGGATACGGCCGTAGTGAACAAGAGAGCGACAAGAGAACGACCCAAAAGTCATATTGTGACAATCATTAGGATGAACATTCATTTTTCCCAAGGAGCTTAGGATTTCAACAAACATTTTGGTCGTATACTAATCAACTTATGCTAACAAAGTGTGCTGCTAGATTTGTCATGTACGTTCTAATCGAGTTACATCGCACTATCAGGTTAACTGACGTTTAACACATCGTCCGCCTTATGTCTCCTTTATTCCATCTCCACTTATTGCCAAAATTGCCCCGAGTCAAGAAATCGACATCATATATTTTAATATATCATCCTACACAATATCTTACAGTTAACAGTTTGCATCATCATTCACAATAGTATTTATGTTTGACTAGTAACTCAAAAACTTTGAAATAGTTTTTTCTCAGCAAATTGAAGTTGAGATGGAATAAATAAAAAAAAGTACTAATGCGACGATGTGTTTTTTGCCTCGTTTTGGCGAGGAGCGCCAGGTTCAGCCTAGACCAGAGTCCGTTGGTTATATTAAGGCGCATGTCCAAATAGAAAAGACCTTGCGATCTGTGTCAGTGTTATATTTAAGACCGTATTGGATGCCTTGTGTTTTCACTATTTACTACTCCACGCCCTTGCGCCTGATTTATATTTATGTGATTATATATTTGTAAGTATTTGTCTGAATATTGTTGATTGATAGCTACGCTTACTCAGCAGGGTGCCATTGCGTCGTTACAAACCGCTGCCAGGAAAAACAAATGGTCCACTATATTTCAAGACGTGCAGTATGTCTGTGCAAATACTTGACTTGCCCGTCATTTTTGACTCTCATTCACTCTCTTGTCACCTTAAATCTTACAATCGATTTTTTCAATCACTTCCAGATGAGCAATAGCTCTGAAACTTGGCATAGTAGTGTACTCCCCATGACAATACAATAATCAGTCGTAAAAAAAAAAAAATAATATTAATTTTGTTTGTTTGTGTTGTGTCATCAGTGAAATGGATGATTACTGCAAATAATCTAGGTGTATTCTTTCCAACTAAATTGTCTCTCTTAAAAGAGTTATATAAATAAAACAAACCCAATTTCGTAGTGAAATTTTCGTATTCGGTATCCAAGTGTTAGAGGCTTCGCCATACTAGGTCCAGCACCAAGAGGTGGGGTGACAAGTTCCCTTCCTCGCTGCCTTTTTCTTCCATAACTCAAAGTCCGATACCCATTTACAGATGGGTAGACTGGAGCTTGTCGTTACCATGATTTGAACCCAACACCTTTGCCGCGAGAGACCAGCGCTCTATCCACTCTGTCAATCGGACGCTCGGATATACCTATTATCTTGTTTTAATGTTTCGATTGTGAGCACTTAGCGACCACCTACAACAGAGACAACCAAGCTAGTAACATACCATATATTTTCATATATAATATACGAAATATCAATAATGGGACCCAAAGATGCAGCAATAGAGAATGCAATCAGCGACCCATAGCTTGACTGCTTGCGTCAGTGTCAGTGAACCAGAGCTGACCAAGACCCTACTCCACCTCCACGTGGTGGTCCTGGAAACAGGCTGCATCACTGCAGTCTGGCTGAGAGAGTAGGGATCGAAGAGGGAAGGCAAACTCGGTCCCAAAAAATGCCGTGCTGAAGTCGGATGTGTCGGCCGAAAGGCGCAGATATCACAGCTCCGGTGTAAACAGACACAACGCAACCAACGTCCTTTTCAGGACGAACGAGGAAGAAGAAGAAGAATATCAGTAATAAAAACTATACTAACAAGTTTGGACGTGGTTAAATGAACATCTTATTACTCATAGGAGATTCAACAAATTAGTCATGGCCGTTGAAGGCTGTCACACATCTCGCACTAGCAAGACACACAGCGTGCTCGTGTGTGCAGGGAAGAGGTCCATTTTGTTGTTGTTGCCGCACCTGTGGGTATAATTGTTGAGGAAAGTGTGTATATCTATATCGTTTCATCCAGGCGGGATCGTTCTGTTTATGGATGTTTAGGAAATGACTAGACGCCGGTTTCATGTTGTGGGGGGGGGGGGGGGGTTATATGTTGAAAGTGTAAATGATGTTTATTTGACACTGATGTGTTATACACTTTCCCGACATGCTGGACATTGGAGCAGAATTTCAGGTAAGACTGTCACACACACACACACACACACTGTCTCTCCTTAATCTATCTTTTGATGATGGTGACTTTGTCATGGGCTACGATTTTTAAAACTGATTTGTTTCCTGGAAATTAGAAGGCAGATAAACTTCTCAAAGAAGGAGGAAGGAAACTCCAAACGGAAGACGGGGCTGCGCGTGATGAGGTAAAAGCAATAATAAGAAATATCTACATGAGAAAAATGGCTTTAGAAACACCCAGACTTCGATGCTACAGAACCATACTATACATTACCAAGAAGAGATCAAGTGATAATTTGCAGACTCCAATACCATCTGTACAACAAATTGAAAACAGGACAGACAAGATATATGCCCGTGAGGGGAGGACAAACAAGCACGTACTCCGAAACTGTCAACTCCACGAGAGTAGCAGCGTAACAGCATGGCGGACTACCAGCTTTATACGAGAGATAAATGTGGTTATTTGAGAGCGGACGACGAATACCCCCCGATATTTGTTGGCGCTGTTTTCTGAGCGTTAAAATATGATGAGGCTGTTGAGTTTTTAGTGGCTTGCTTGTGTGTGTGTGTGTGTGTGTGTAGTTATTTTTGCCATCAAGATACATGCATGGGCGAGATGCAGGGCCGGATTTTTCATTAAGCACACTGAGCACGTGGTTAAATCACTGGCTATCGGGTCACCATCAGACAATAACAAGAGAGAAGCAGTAAAATTAATCGTTGAAGATAAAAGAATTTTTTATGACCATTTCGATCTGCATACAAGTCTTTTGATCTGTAATAATGGTAACCCCACTTTTTTTTTAATCCACGCCCTCCTGTTATCGGCTCAAGGTCTTTCCATGACTTCTTCATCTCTTTCATTTGTGTCTCCATTTCTTATTTCAATGTGTATTTTTCCATCTCCCTCCACCCCTCTTACCCTGGGGAATCCAGAACAAGGACTGCCTTGTGACACTATGAACTGGATTCCTCGCTGTGTGTCCTGTCATTGCCAGAGTTCTCTGGCGTATATTGTAGAGCAGGGGTTCTTAACCTTTCTTACAGGCTTTTCTTTAACTTGCAACGTATGTCACTCTCTTGTCACCTTCAAATCTTACAATGGATTTTTCAATCACTCCCAGATGAGCAATAGCTATGAAACTTGGCATAGTCATGTACTCCCCATGACAATACAATAATCAGTCGTAAAAATAATAAAATTAATTTTGTTTGTTTGTGTTGTGTCATCAGTGAAATGGGTGATAACTGCAAATAATCTAGGTGTATTCTTTCTAACAAGATTGTCTCTCTTAAGAGAGATATTGAAACCCCCCCCCCCCCCCTTTTCCACACACACAGACATACACACAACTGACAACTACATAACCAAAAAATGTAATTTATAACTCTTATCAAACTAAAAATAAAAAATTAACTTTCCGTGTAATATACTGAATAATGAAATCTGCATCCTGTGCTCTGGACTCGTTTATCGCAGACTGATAATGCCATTAGCGGATAGATTACATTTGACTTAAATTTAAAAAAAAAAAACTATAAAAAGAAGAAAATAAAAAGTATTTTTAAAAAATATTTTAAGCACAGGCTTTTAATGCACCAAAATTCCACAAATAAACTTTCAAGGAGTTTATAGCTTGCAGTAAAAAAAAATGTAACATCACATTGACAAAAAACGTGGGGCGCTGATTCTACATGAAATTAACTTCTGCTTTATACTTCATTACACACTTATGGATAAAATATATGATAAGCGCATAAGCGTCCCAGGCTTTTTGTCAATTTGATATTACATTTTTTGACTGCAAGCTATAAACTTCTTGAAAAATTATTTGTAGCTTTTTAGTGCATTAAAAGCCTGTGTTAAAAAAAAATATATATATATTTTTTGCTCATGGCTCCCGTCTGAGCCTTATTTATCTATGTGCGGGCCCCCCCCCCCCACCCCCCCCCCAAGTCGCCGTTAACTGAAAAAAGGTACTTTACCAGAAATATGGCACTTACTGTGGCCCCTTGAAATATGCCATGGCCCCTGGGGGCCATATGGCCCACTTTGAGAACTACTGGTGTAGAGGTGGTGTGTTATAATTTAAAGAAACATAAATAATAACGCACCTAATTGATTACCTTGTCGAGCACTGTAAACGACAGCAATCAAATCAGCGTGTAGAATTAAAAGGCAGCAGGATTGTGGCAAAGCAAGAGCTAACGCTGTTTACGTTTTCTTCTTTGTCTTTTTTATATAAACAGGCTTTAGTTCTCTGTTTATTATCCCCTCTTATAAATGTATAGCATTTTATTTGTTTGTTTCATTTTAAAGTAAGTGGATGTAGATAAAATAGTCTGTTAATTAATTTCAGCTACCCTATGGAGTATGGGTAGACAATCACGTCATGGCTTCCTGTTCTGAGCCACCCATTTAAGATCTTTCCATATCTTTTTGATCGTCTTCAGTGTTCTTCGGTACATTTCTCTTCTTCTTGGGATTCTACAATTAGGATTGCCTTGTAATTGTGTAAACTGGTTTCTTGAATGTGTTTCATATCCAGTGCTTCGTCTCTCCCTCACATTTTATTTTGAGTGGTTATAGAAGTTGTCCTTCATGAAGAACAACTCTGCATTCCATGTCTTTATATGTTCTCTTTCAGTTATTGAGCTTCAGGTGCACTCAACAGTGGTTCATCAGTGCCCATAGTGATTCTCTTGTGTGGTTTGGTTTGAAGGACCGTCTTCATTGAACACGGACAACTCCACCAGTGCTCCATCATTAGGACCACTCATTCTGAACAAAAAATTTCCTTAAATTATATTCCCTCTACTGGGAATCAAACAGGACACCTGTATAATTCGAGACGGACGCCATACCTCTAGCTACACCGAGCCCCGATTCTCTTGTAAAACGTTCTAATTCCTGTTCATAGTCCACGAATCCAGTGTAAAATGGTGAGTTGAGTTGCACGCGTTGTTCGGCCGTTATGTACAATGTGGCTGTCTGGTCTGAACAGGATATTTTTGTTGTAACTGTATCTGTATTGCCGCCAAAGAATATGTGAGTTCCGATCTTGTTAGAATGTTTCTGTAAATGCAAATTCGGCTATTCCCCCCCCCCCCCAAAAAAAAAAAAAACTAGGTTTTCATAAATGAATATTAGAATAGAAGAATCGAAGTGGTATGACAAGATCACCAATGTGGAACTGATGACAAGAACTAGACAAGTCCCAGTTGAAGAAGAGATGAGAAGTAGTCGATGAAGATGGATCGGACACGCATTGAGAACAACCTGTTGCTAGCATTACCAGGCAGTCCTTGTTCTGGAACCCCCTGGGTATAAGATAGGTAGAAGACGACTAAGGAACACGCGGAGAAGAGAACTGGAGACAGACGTGACGGGAATGGATAAGAAATGGAAATAACTTGAACAGATGGCACGGGGGTAGGAAGACTTGCCTACGTTTGTGAAGGTCTATGCTCTTTGGGAAGTTGAAAGTGGAAGAAGAATACTAAACATTCAGCTTTCACTAGCCCCACTTATTGTTATAATCTTTGTTCCTCCCCTCTGTAGTGGTGTTTGATGGTATTGTATGATGGTGATATTACTAATTGTAATTGTATGAGGCCAGCTGTGAAGGCTCCTGAGATAAAATGTAGTTGTGAATTGTCAGAAGGCCTTTCTTGCTACCACTACGACCTCACACTTAATTTTTTTTTTAATGAATGTGGCTACGTAAAGTGTCTAGGGTTATGATATGTAGGGTGGTGTAATAGGTTATAGATATACCCACAGATATTTAACAAGACTAATAAGATTAATAAATATTACAACACACTGAACTAACTCACGTGTGTAAAATTTCTTGATAGAATTATATTACATTTATTTTGTTCTGGATCAATTTTTTAGAGTGACCAGAACTTAAAAGGATTTAGAGATCATGAAAGAAATGCATGGAATATTATATCATAAATGCAATAGTGTACATATATATGTACTATACTAGTTAGTTTTATTAAAATGTTCTAGTAGTCATCTACTTGGGAGGATATTTAATGTTTGTGCTGTTGGGGTGGCCTCATCACACCTGTCTATAATGACTACACAGTGTCCAGAAAATGGTGGGAATTTTTATGGGGTATTAGTAACTAAACGGCGTTGGTGAATGTCCAGCAGACCAGAGGCTCACTCATCTTGTAGTTGTAGCTCTGGTGCTGAAATCAGGTGGTCCCACCTCTCCGTGCTGGCGGGCAATAATGGTGGTCTCTGTCACAAGTACTGCACAGATACACTCGAGTAAAGTCACCAACTGAATAGACACTGCTTGGTTGACAACAGAAACTCACAGCTCTGCAATCAAAGTATGGGCCATGTGTCAAAATCTATTCTCTACCCACGTCTGGACACAACACTGACACAACAACCACATCATACAGACAGGTCAGATCTCTCTGACCAAACAGCACATTTACCATGGTGGGTTTACATCAGATAGATCCTCCCAGACTATAGATTCTGAAAAATATTTATTAGTTGTCTGCCCTAAAAGAGGATAGGTAATATGTTTCATTATTCTCAACACTTGATCTGTCTTGCCTAACCCTTGCTGGAGTTTATGTACATTGTTGGTCCCTAGACCCTGACTTGGGCGGGGGGTCTAGAGCAAATCCCTACTTGTTTGTAAGGCTAGATTTCGATATGGCAGTATCAAATCACTCGAACATGAAACAATATTCAAAATATATATAACGAAATAATTTCAATCTTACCAGATTATGAATAAATAACACAGAATTGCTAGCAAAACTCAGCTGAGCTGCTGGCTATAGTATGGCGTCCCTAAACTTCTTACACTTTCTTTCATATGGAAATCACCACACTTTAAAATCTGTGTCTATCACTGAACAACTATTGAAGAATGACCCCACTTTCGCGTCTGAGCGCTAATGATATGATTGTCTGTGGCCAATCACTGCCTAGGTTTACTTGAATTTCCAATTTCCTACCATAAAGTCATTTCAGTCATGCTTCAGTCAAGTATGGATGGTTATCTGTTAGTCTGTCCGTCTCTACTTGTGTTTCTACAAAATGTACTTGATTTTTGAACCAACCTTTCTCTCCCCTCCAAAATTTTGTCGTTAAAAGTTATTTTTAGACACAGCTACCACCCAAAAACCCTCTCCTCCATACTAAGTAAATTTGAACACCTGCGTCCCAAGGTCGTGTTTTTGTGTGCAAATCGCGACACTTTTAGATTCAATACAGTCTGTCGATGATGTGAACAACACTGTCTTTTGTCATTATCTTCAATATTATCTATCCGTCTGTAAAATTAAGAACATATTAGTTCACTGCTCAGAATAGGCCATCCGGCCAGCTAATTTTTATATTCCTAACATTAATATTAAGAAAAAAATACTTTTTAATTTTTGTAATATTCCTAACATCTGCGTTTAGCCGCTGAATTCAAATCAAGGGCTTGGTATCGCGCAAAAGCGTCCAATAAATGACTGTGGCGTAACATATCTATGGTCCCTTCTGTCGAGTTGCTTACTTTTTATGTCAACTTGGGAAACGTGACTTTTCTCCGTTTCCCCCCCAATTGCGTCTCCTTAGCCTTTCTAGTCTCACGCAATCTTTCCAGTCATATTTTTTTCCTTTTTGATCCGCCGTTCCCCTCCTGCCTAGCGAGTCAATTTTTATGGAGGGTGATGACCCGCGGTCTGGGCGATCATGTACATCAGCAGCCTACGCATTATGTTTTTATCCCCAAATGTTATCCCTGGAGGTATTTTACCGTTGTATCTCTGTCAATTTCACTACACCCTCCTCCCACCTTGTGTGTTTTCTGACGCAATAGCTGTGACCTCTCAAGAAGTATGCTTAGTATATATTCGTGTGTAATGCCTTAGTTAAATTGTCCAATGAAGGTAATGGACCCTTTAGATAGTCCGATGAAGGTAATGGACTCGTTAGATTGTAGGTAAAACGAGTCGTTAGATTGTCCTGTGAAGGCAGTGGACTCTTTAGATTGTCCTATGAAGGCCGTGGACTCCTTAGATTATCCTATGAAGGCAGTGGACTCTTTAGATTGTCCGATGAAGGCAGAGGAATCCTTAGATTGTCCTATGAAGGCAGTGGACTCTTTAGATTGTCCTATGAAGGCCGTGGACTCCTTAGATTGTCCGATGAAGGCAGGGGAATCCTTAGATTGTCCTATGAAGGCAGTGGACTCTTTAGATTGTCCTATGAAGGCAGTGGACTCTTTAGATTGTCCTATGAAGGCCGTGGACTCCTTAGATTGTCCGATGAAGGCAGGGGAATCCTTAGATTGTCCGATGAAGGCTATGGAATCCTTAGATTGCCCGATGAATGTAATGCAATCCTTAGCTTGTCCAATGAAAGCAATGGACTCCTTAGATTGTCCGATGAAAGCTATGCAGATGAAGACATTGGACTCTTTCTTGGGACAAAATGTTACATAAAAGCGTAATAAAAAAAACTTACATTTTAAATGTTTAGGTTATGTACATAGAAACCCCCCTATCATCATCATCCCCTCCAGAATCCATTAATGGACCTCCAAGAGATCGTGGATCACAGGCTAAGAAACCCTGCTTAATGTCGAGGTGTTGCAGATCTTGGAATATCTGTTGAAGTAGTCGTTACATATCTGCCGAGTTATATCTGTCTGTTTGACAGACTGTACTTTTGTCTGCTTGTCTGGTGTTGTTGACTGGCTAGATCAGTCTTTCTCAACCTTTTCATCCTGGAGGAATCCTTGAAATAAATTTCAGGTTTTTATGAACCCTTGCTTATATATTATATATACAGCTCATGGTACCTTCGCGTGTTAAATATAAACATGCAATAAAAATTGTCAGTGGTCTTTTGAGTAGCGAATGTTTTTTTTTTCCTTCTTCTGTGGATCTGTTTATTTTTGCCAACTGGTTAGCCTACTCTGTTTGTGTGGTTTACCCTCCCGACAAAGGATATCAACTCTAATGCAAGTCAATAATATAGGTAGTAGAAACTCAGTTTTTCCTTTTTCTAATTTCAGACTAGATTTGTTCTTGTTTATTTTAACCTTGTCTAAGTAAGCCTAAAAGTCTTATCACAAATTTCTACTCTACAAGATGCAAATGAAATATTATATGTAGAAGAGTGAAGACGGATGTGTTTCGTACTACCACAGGGGGCTTCTCGGTCACTGCGTACCACTGCGAGTGCTAACATTTATTACACATAAGGGAGGGAAACCCGAGGCCTGTAAACAGTAAATTAATATGAAACAAATATAAAGGTATGTTATCAGGCACTCGCAGGAAATAAAGAAGTAGAACACCAGACAACAGAAAAACAACAGACATGAGTGGCTTACCCAGGATTTGAACACTGGACCTTCCGTGCGACAACCCCGCCTAGCCATGCAAGCGAATCACACTATTCGCCCTGCCATCTACACATCATTATGATGTTTCAATGGCAGGTCAACAGTGCGAACCACAATACACGACACCAGAAGTCCACCATGGGCAGTTCAGCCTATTAATGACGCAATCACTTCTGTTGTATTTCTATCAAGCAGTATAGGCCGAATCCAACAAGACAAGGACCTTAATACTGTGTCCAGTAAATGATAGTAGACTAGAACAATGAGAACAGGATAGTGGGTAGGTTTGGTATTGTATAAACATTTATTACACATAAGGGAGGGAAACCCGAGGCCTGTAAACAGTAAATTAATATGAAACAAATATAAAGGTATGTTATCAGGCACTCGCAGGAAATAAAGAAGTAGAACACCAGACAACAGAAAAACAACAGACATGAGTGGCTTACCCAGGATTTGAACACTGGACCTTCCTTGCGACAACCCCGCCTAGCCATGCAAGCGAATCACACTATCCGCCCTGCCATCTACAGTGCTAACATCGCTCAGCGCGCAAAGTTAAATAAAAACGACGTTTATTTGTTTATGTATTTTTATCACGATCTGTCGGCGGAACCCCTGTCGACCTGTCACGGAACCCTAGAGTTCCTTGGAACACCGGTTGAGAAACCCTGGTCTAGCTACATCACTTAGAAATGTATGTCTAGTGACACAAATATATCAACGAGTTATTAATCCACTCACCAGTATATCCACATATCCTTCCATCCAGTGCCTGTAATATCTATCCACTAACACGTCTGTCCGCATATTTCTCTGTAGTAGATGAAGTGATTCACTTCTCAGTGGCCTGTCACTTCTCAGTGGCCTGTCACTTCTCAGTGGCCTGTGTGACAGGGAGCGCATTTGGTGAATGTGGATATCACGGCATACCGGCCACTGCAGCGTCCCGATTGGCTGATCGGTTAGATCGCGTGCCTCTCGCGGCAAAGTTAACCGGATAGCGGGATCAAAACCTGGTAGCGTCACGCTCCAGGCTATCCCAGCTGTAAATGGGTGCCTGACTGTAAAACATAGTGAGTCTTTTTTAAAGACAAGATGTGCTTGTCTTTAGACTTGCAGTGTGTTGAAATCTATATGACTGAGGACCATAGCAACCGACCGGGCAAGATGGGGACAGTTTGTTGCTGCCCTACAAGACGCCACTGGGCGTGATGGCTACTGACTGTTTTGTCAGCCAGAGGCTAAGGATCTAAGAAGAAGTAGAAGAGGACCATAGGATTGTTGTTTCTTTTGACATCGAAGATAGGCTGGAACGTGGAGTAACCAGCATCTTTGTTTATTTAAATTGTTGTAATGCAGCTGCAAATGGGCACCTGCCTCCGCACTTGCGTTAGGGATGGCAAAGGCAGCGAAGAAAGGAACTGGTCGCCCCACCTCATAACGCTGGACCTAGTATGGAGAAGTCTGTAACACGGCAGTTTCTGCTGTGGGATTACTTTTACTTCCCCCCCCCCCCCTTTAGCTGTAAAACTAACTAGGTGATAGAAGTGCGGACTGTAGGATTAGGCAGTGCAGGCTGTTTAACCAGGTCACAGATGTGCACGTTGTAGGATTAGACAGTTCATTTATTGACAGTGCAATTTGTAAATCTAACCAAGTCAAGAGAGTTGAGCGTATTGTAGGACTAGACAGTATAAGTTATGCAACTTCCACAGTTTTCAGCACGTCAATTCCAAAGATTTCATAACTGGCCCACATATTTGATTCGCAGCAGACTTAACAAACCAGTCTTTTATTCGATTTTTCACCCTGCCTCATAAAGCTGAGACCTAATGTAGTGAAGTTTCGAAGACTTCAATCTCCTACGGCAGTATCGGCTATGCGACTACCCTTTTAGGCATGGTTATGATCACCATCAGTAACTTTGTTGTTGTTGAAGATCAGATGTGCCTTTCAATCCTTCCCTTGGTGGGCAGTATAGGTTATTTGTGAGTTATATAGTGTGTGAGTTTTGTTAAAGATATTACAGGTCTGTATATTTTATCTGAACACCCAAAAACCGAAATATTCAGAAAATCGAAAGTTACTTTAGGTTACTTTTCGATCACCGTTTGGGCGACATCTAAAAACCGAAAAAAAATTCCGGTTTCCGAAACTAAAGTTGTTTCCCCGTGATTTCAGATAAAAGGATACAGACCTGCGCAACATTACTTGTGGTTTGCTAAGATGGTTTCTTGATTGTTTCCGTCTGGTGCTTGTTTCATAGTCATTATTATCATTACCGTTCAGATTCCTGTAGAGCAGCGGTTCTCAAAGTGTGGTCCGTGGACCCCTGGGTTCCCCGACGACTTTTCAGGGGGTCCGCGAGGTCAAAACTATTTTCATAACAATCTGAGACGTTATTTACCTTTTCCACCCTCATTTTCTGACGAGTGTACAGAAGCAGATGTGAGAATCCAGCTGTCTTCTATTAGGCAAAATTAGACTGCAATGCCACTCTTCACAGTATTTTGTTTTGTTTTGGAAAATAGTTATTTTTCATAAAAAGATTTGTTATTTATGTTAACGTATAATGAGTTTATTATTGTTATTTTTAAATGAAATAATAACAAAAAATATTTAAAACTTTCTGAGCTTTAACTTCGAATACTGTAAAAATCGATAGATATAACCCACATACACAAAAGCTCTTAGAGGTCTTCAATAATTTTTAAGAGTATAAAGGGGGTCCTGGGACCAAAAAGTTTGAGAAGCGCTGCTGTAGAGTATAGGTCTTCAGCAAGTATTTTCCAAGCCGCCTCTCCCACTCCCCCCCCCCCCCCCCCCCCCCCACGCCCCCCCGCCCCCTGCCCCCCCCCGCCCCCCCCCCCCCCCCCCCCCCCCCCCCCCCCCCCCCCCCCCCCCCCCCTCCCCCCCCCCCCCCCCCCCCCCCCCCCCCGCACTGAACCATCAAGGTCTTTCCGTGACTTTACCCCTGTCATTTCTCTCCAGTTTTCTTCTCCTTGTGTTTTACAGTCTCCATCTACCTCCCTCACCTAATTATATGTGTGTGTGTGTGGCTTTATAGGGTTTATATTGCTATTTCAGTCTTCTGCAGCTAGTGGACGTTGTCTTCCCTTTTATCCTCAGTATCTTTATTCATTAAGAATCTTGTTCGTATCGCACAAGCCAAAACCTTTTTTCAGGAGGAGTTCTGGATGAGACTATAGAACGTTGCCCCATTTCTTTATTCAGCACAGAGAGATAGACCTTTAGCATATTCTCAGTATTTATGTATTCATCCAGCTCGCCACAATAACCACAGGTGATATGTCCCAAATCAGATGCAAGTTTATGTTGACAGACGCGTAATATAAACTGAATATAATCCCGTGTGTGGCATATGTACATTGCGTGAATAATATTAATTGGTTATAAAGACATAACGCAAGTACAGCGGGGTTACAGTAAATTGCACCGGTTATCTTGCACTTACTTGAATTTGTAATGGATCATTAAATCAGTCGAGGTTTTCTTAGATGACAGGAACCTACTTGGCAACTGGCAGTTCGAGAGCTAATACATGCTTACTCAAAGTTTGTCATAGCCGGTAGTTGTAGTGGGGATAAGTTCCCACTGCAGATAAGTGCTTCTACGGCACGCGCCCCTAATAGCCACTGACAACCAAATCCCGCTCCTGGCCTTCGCGTGTTATTCAGTTTGTGCCTGGCAGAACTGTTACCACTGACAGGAGAATGGAGGAAGTCGAGCAACTGGCGGCTTAAAACCAGCAGCTTCGGTCAGATAGGGTTCGTCATCCTTGGCTGGTAGAAGGTAAATTTTGATTTCAAAACCTCCGATCCTTGTGGGAATATCCGTTTACGGGGATGGCTTTGAGAGTAAACCCTGAGGATAAATCCGGAGTCGGAGTCCCTAAGGCAGTCTAATGTTGATTCGACATTATTCTGGCGACTCCTGCGACGTGGCTAGTACCAAAACTGTATCGGGTGCTGCCGTTCCTTTGGACCTACCAGCTGTGTGGACACGAGGAACATGCTGCACGGGCAACAGTTTGATCTCCATATAAGCTGTGCTTAAGCTCGCACCCTGGAGACGACACTCCAGCGTCGCCCTATGGATGGGGAATGGGGGCTGTCACCACAAGGGCGCACCATTCACATGATCAGTTATTATACTTGAATTTGTAATTGTGTGTGAGAGAGATTAAACGTTCCTGTACCCCTAATGAGAGGAAATAAGTTGTACAGTTTACCGTGCATATGCTCATAAGAAAATCAAAACACCTATTAATTAATTTTTCAGTAACAAAAGTTTGTTTGATGCCTAGGAACATTTTTTTGATTAGTACCACAGAGTTGTTAAAACAGTCGAATAAATTATTGACAACCTTGATTCTGTTACTTGTCAACCAACATTGTTATTGTTGGTAGCTTGTTACAGTTTTTGAAAGAGATTCCCACATGTTCAGTCTCTAGTTTTTTTTCTCTCTATGGAATATAGTGAAAACAGTACTTGCTATTCTGTGTTCAGTTTTTTTTCTCTCTATGGAATATAGTGAAAACAGTACTTGCTATTCTGTGTTCAGTTTTTTCTCTCTATGGAATATAGTGAAAACATGAGGAAGGAAAAACAATGCCCTCTCAAATTTATAAAGGACAAGCAAGGCAAATTGCTTACTGCCCCGAAGGAAGTAATGGAAAGATGGAAAGAATATTTCTCAGAACTCCTTGATGGTGAGCAAGGTCAAACATCAGAAATGATAACCACTAGCACAGAAGAGGAAACCAATGGTGATGAAGATGACATAAAGATGGAAGAACTGAAGGCGGCACTGGAGAAAATCAAGATGGGCAAAGCAGCAGGGCATGATGGTATAACACCAGAAATGGTTAAGTACATGGGAGCATCAGGCGACCTGTTACTCCTAAGGGTCCTACAGGCAGCATGGTGCAACAAGACCATACCAAAGGATTGGGAGATCGCCATCATAACACCAATTTTCAAAAAGGGTGACAACCGACAGTGTGGAAACCATAGAGGCATATCCCTTCTCAGTGTCCCTGGAAAAATCTACTCTAGAATCCTAGAGCAGAGACTCCGACGCCTAGCTGAGCCACAATTGGATGAGGTCCAGTGCGGATTCCGAGCAAACCGAAGTACTCAAGACCTAATCTTCACACTCAGACAGCTGAGTGAAAAGGCCCTTGAGTATAAGAGTGAGATCCATCTTTGTTTCATAGATCTGGAAAAGGCGTTTGACAGGGTCCCTTGGAGCAAACTTTGGGACTGTTTGGCAAGGAAGAATATTCCAGCACCTCTGATTCATGCTATACAGAGCTTCTACAAGTCTTGCAGAAATTATGTGAGGACAGCAAACCATAAGTCAGAAGAGTTCAGGACCACCACTGGGGTAAGACAAGGTGATATCCGATCACCTTACCTCTTCATACTCCTTATGGACGATGTCATCAAGGCATGTAAGGAGAGAACAAGAAAGTATTCAGTGGGGTACTGGAAGATGAGACAGGTCTATATTTCAGAGCTGGCATTTGCTGATGATGTTGCCCTGATTGCTAAATCAGAGGCACATCTCCAATCCAACCTGCAAGTCTGGAAGGAAGAGCTGGAGAAGAGAGGGATGGTCATAAGCAGCTCTAAAACAAAATCCATGGTGATATCACGAGAAGAAAGAAGACATCAGATTAAGCTGGGAGAACAGGTCCTGGAGCAGGTTGACCACTTTAAATACCTCGGAGCTATTATAGACCGAAAGGGAGGCATCAAAGAAGAGTTGGCCACTCGAAAAGCAGCAGCTGGGAGACTTTTTCAGGCCATAAATCGAGGATTCCTCAGCAAGAGAGAGGTTGGTAAGAAAACGAAGATGGCTGTATACCGCTCCACCTATGTCCCAGTCTTGACATATGGATGCGAGTCATGGGCAATGGCTACAACCCATAAAAGCCAGATCCAAACCTCAGAAATGAGGTATCTGAGGAAGGTGGTTGAAGTAACAAGAAGAGACATGGTACGCAACCAGACGATACGTCAAGGCCTAAAATGCCACCCCCTACAGACCCAAGTAGAACAGTCCCAACTAAGATGGTTTGGCCATGTCTGCAGAACGGGAGAAGATCGGCTACCACGACAAGCATGGGAAACAAAGAGCCAAGGATCCAGACCCCGAGGACGACCCAGAGTCCGCTGGGAGGACAACATTAGACAATCTTTGAAGGACCGAGGACTAGAATGGAACCAGGCCAGGAGGAAGACAGCCGATAGAATAGTCTGGCGCTCTCTCTTCCAAACCTCTACACCTCACGGTAGAAGGGGAACGACTAAGTAAGTAAGTAAGGAATATAGTGAAAACAGTACTTGCTATTCTGTGTTCAGTTTTTTCTCTCTATGGAATATAGTGAAAACAGTACTTGCTATTCTGTGTTCAGTTTTTTTTCTCTCTATGGAATATAGTGAAAACAGTACTTGCTATTCTGTGTTCAGTTTTTTCTCTCTATGGAATATAGTGAAAACAGTACTTGCTATTCTGTGTTCAGTTTTTTCTCTCTATGGAATATAGTGAAAACAGTACTTGCTATTCTGTGTTCAGTTTTTTTTCTCTCTATGGAATATAGTGAAAACAGTACTTGCTATTCTGTGTTCAGTTTTTTCTCTCTATGGAATATAGTGAAAACAGTACTTGCTATTCTGTGTTCAGTTTTTTCTCTCTATGGAATATAGTGAAAACAGTACTTGCTATTCTGTGTTCAGTTTTTTTTCTCTCTATGGAATATAGTGAAAACAGTACTTGCTATTCTGTGTTCAGTTTTTTCTCTCTATGGAATATAGTGAAAACAGTACTTGCTATTCTGTGTTCAGTTTTTTCTCTCTATGGAATATAGTGAAAACAGTACTTGCTATTCTGTGTTCAGTTTTTTTTCTCTCTATGGAATATAGTGAAAACAGTACTTGCTATTCTGTGTTCAGTTTTTTCTCTCTATGGAATATAGTGAAAACAGTACTTGCTATTCTGTGTTCAGTTTTTTTTCTCTCTATGGAATATAGTGAAAACAGTACTTGCTATTCTGTGTTCAGTTTTTTCTCTCTATGGAATATAGTGAAAACAGTACTTGCTATTCTGTGTTCAGTTTGTTTTTCCCGCTAATGCTTCTACTTGTGTAATATTTGAGTAGGATAATATAATTATTTATGAAATAATCCCGGTGGTTTGTGAAGAGATAAAGAGAATAGCACCATGCACCCTCTGACATGTTATACAAGGTGACTTATATGAGATTGTGCTTGGGGTTGAGTCTTATCATTGACAACCGATTGCCACAGAAGCATGTGAGTGCTTGGGTGGAGGCTTCACGCAAGGGGACCAGGTAAAGAGGTGACTATTTTATAAACGTATAAACATATTTTATAAACGTATAAACATATTTTATAAACGTATAAACATATTTTATAAACGTATAAACATATTTTTATAAACGTATAAACATATAAACATTTTATAAACGTATAAACATTTTATAAATGTATAAACATATTTTATAAACGTATAAACATTTTATAAACGTATAAACATATTTTATAAACGTATAAACATATTTTATAAATGTATAAACATATAAACATTTTATAAACGTATAAACATTTTATAAATGTATAAACATATTTTATAAATGTATAAACATATTTTATAAACGTATAAACATATTTTATAAACGTATAAACATATTTTATAAACATATAAACATATTTTATAAACGTATAAACATATTTTATAAATGTATAAACATATTTTATAAACGTATAAACATATAAACATATTTTATAAACGTATAAACATATTTTATAAACGTATAAACATTTTATAAATGTATAAACATATTTTATAAACATATACACATATTTTATAAACATATAAACATATTTTATAAACGTATAAACATATTTTATAAATGTATAAACATATTTTATAAACGTATAAACATATAAGGAGGGGAAACCTGAGGCCTGTAAACAGTAAATAAATAAACAAACAATATACAAAGGTATGTTATCAGGCACTCAGTGAGAAATAAAAATGTTGTATTTCTGTTGTCTGGTCTTCTACTTCTGTCGGCGAAGCATTATTTTTGTAATGCGTAGTTGGCAGAGTGGATAGTGGCGATTCGCTCCCGTGGCTAGGCGGTTGGTGCCGTTCGGAAGGTCCTGGTTCGGTTCCCGGTAAGCCTATCACTTCTGTTGTTGTTCTGTTGTGTGGTCTTCTACTTCTTTATTTCTCACTGAGTGCCTGATAACATACCTTTATTTAAAGAGGTGGCTGTATGCTCCGTTAAGGAGCCAACAGGAAAAGGATAATAATGGTGATACGCTCGATGGAGTGCAAAGGCTGGGACAAGGAGTTTAGTTTCAGTGTTGACCTTCTTGTAAAGTTTGCCTGGCTAGAAGTCATATGATGGGTGAACATGATAAAAGATGATTGGTGAAGAGAGGGTGGGTGGGTCAAAGCAACTGTTGCCTCCATATCAAGTGGATCTCTGACACTTTATGTTTCTTACTTTGATGGTGTAATCTGACAAGCCCTTCTCCCTTGGTTTCTACATGTTTTGTCGTCTTTTTCTTCTTTCACCTTTCATCTCCCCAAGGAGTATAGGCCTTCAACAAACTTATACCAAGTCTTCCTGTCCCGTGTCATCAGCTTAATGTCTGTCTCCAGTTCTCTTCTCCATGTGTTCTTTGGTCTTCCCCTGCCTCTCTTACCCTGGGGGTTCCAGCACAGTGAATGTCTGGTAACTCTACATGTTTCTTCCTAATGTACATGCCATCCCTCCTAGCCTCCAGTCTGTCCTTGCATTTCGGGGTTATTGTTTTCTTCCCATCAAAGTGGCTCCCTTCTGTGTATCTATAACTAATTTTACTTGTCCAGTTTTGATCTAGTTCATAATTATTTGTTTTCATTCCAGTGCCGCCGCCCCCCCCCCCCCCCCCCCAATCATATGACTTGCTGTGTTAGTTTACTGGGTTATGGAAAGGTTTTAAGGCACAGTTCACAGACGGTTACTTGTATGAGCTGTGCTCACATCTGTACAAACATGTTAGCTGATTACATTCTGATTGCCTCAGCAGACATTGTGTTTGACTTTTTATTTTTACCAGATAAGTGTGTATCTTTTTAATTGTGTTTGATTTTTTTTACTGATTGGTAAGGTGGATTATTGATTTGTTGCTGATTGGTAAGGTGGATTATTGATTTGTTGCTGATTGGTAAAGGTGGATTATAAGGCATTTGACTTTGCTGTCATTTAGCTAGAAGTGCATGTCTTTTTTGAGTTGTTGTCTTGATTTGTGGATTATCACTTAGTCATTTTACTTCACTATCTTTTTACTAGACGTAGGTGAAATGAAGAACAGTGGCTGTCTGTTTGATACAGCCTTGAAATAAGAATACAGAGACACAGTAAAAATGGGTATGGGTTTGGTTTAGGAATCCTAAACCTAATCATAATCCTAACCCTAACGACATTGGCAACTTATTTGGAAGACTTCAAAGAATGTGACCCACTGTTATTCATTTCAAGGGTGTAGGTCTATTGAGATATGTCTGATTTGTGCAGGTTGCTGTGGATTATCACTTAATGAAATTAGTCATTTTACTTGACTGTCATTTTACTAGATGTGTAGATGTTTTTAATTATGTTGGATGTGTACAAATTGTGAGGATAAGGTAGATTATCAATTAATAGAATCTGTCATTTTACATGACTAATTTTATTCGAAGTTAATGACTTTTGAAGGGTTGACATAAAATCAGTGGGACGTGTTCTTCAATGCCAACCAAATAAGTCGCCCAGGTCATTAGGGTTCAGATTAAGGTTAGCGATTAGGGTTAGGTTTAGGATTCATAACGGATTTGTAGGAATTCAAAAGAGTTGCTTATTTGAGAGCGAGCTTCAAAGAAGAAGAAATCCATTAATGAGGACAAAGAATTGGAAAAAGTGAATAACCTTAAAGGGCTGATAGTCTGAACAGAGAAATAAAAGATTGCTTGTGGTGGGTTTAATAATTGTTAGTTTCTAAATAAAGCCCCTGTGGGGATGTATTAGGTGCATGTAAGCAGTGAGGAATGTTGTGGGTTTAATCACCTTGGACCAAGCGGCCCATATATGACCCATCATTTATAATTTTAATAATTTTATAATAAAACACTTATTACTGCCATTGAGTCAAAAATTGTTCACTTCTTAAATAAATGAATGGGTTTCAAGTTAATATTTTTTTAAAGTTGCATTTTAAAATACACATTCAGTCTTAGAAACATGAGTAAAGTATAAAATTTAGTGTTCAGTTGAAGCTCTTAGGTCTTAAGGGATAGATACTTAAATAAAGCATCTATGGAGATCTTTGAAAGGCATTGTAGCAGTGAGAAATATGGTGGGTAGATTACTAAATATATCCCCAACTCCAGTCTGCTTACCTGTAAATGGGTGCCTGACTCTGCTCTTGGTGTAGGGAAGGAAAAGGCAGGGGTATCTTTGAAGTATATATTAACAGTTGAGTAATGTGGTGGGCTTAATATATGTAGATTCCTAATTAAAGACCCCTGTTGGTGATCTTTTGAATTGCGTTTTATTGAGGGTCATTGCTCTAACTTCTAAGTCAGAGAAATTACAAATGGTAGTTAAAAAATTAGACCTCATTTGTCATGTCAGATGTCCTTTTTTCATCGTCATCATCATCGTCATCATCATCATCTCCCTTCAGTTCCCTAAGCAGCATAGGCCTTCAACAAACCTATTTCAAGTCTTCCTGGTCTAGTGCCATCAGCTCCAGGCCTTTCCGTATCTTCTTAGTCCCCTTCATTTCTGTCTGCAGTTTTCCTTTCCATGTGTTCTGTGGTGTCCGTCTGCCCCTCTTTCTCTGGGGATTCATAATGAAGCATACGCAAGTGAAAACCCATCTGTCTCTCTCTCACACTCATGATTTGTGCTGTATCCTATCTGGACATGATTCTGGTGTCATAGTTATGTTTGCACTTAACATGAAGTCTTATTAATACCTTGCCATTAGGTTTGAATGATTGTCTTGTGTGATGTTGTCTGATGTTTAATTAATGCATTATAAGAACCACCAGGGAGAAAGTCTGTCAAACAGTTACCGTGGCTGTAATTACAGTGCTGTAATTGTGGTCTTATTTTTCCCCCCTGTTTTGTAACCACTATTATTAAAAATCACCTGAGCTTGATACATTAGCAGCATTTCAGATCACAGAGGTTCAAAATCTCTGTTTCACTTACCATAGAGAGCTGAAACGTTGCATGCAGCTCCCTTTCTTGGTGCCTAATTAAATCTTTCAAGTTTTGACAGACACTGACTCAACCGATATTATATAACAACTAAAATAATGTAGAATAAGGTGGAAATAACCCCATTAAAGTAAGGGTGTTAAAATAAAGGAAACATTGAACAGCTAATATAGATTGTGTTTTGCATTTGGATGGCAAGCGTTGGGCATGCTGATTAAATCAGTGTATCTTCAAAAAAAGTGGACCAGTGAGATTTTTTTTGCTTTAAACACAGCTGTAGTAATAACTAATTTCCTTGTGAGCTTTACATTAGGTGTTCAAACGTATCAAAGTATGTATTGTTCAGAGATGAATTTCACTGGACTGAGGTGACAGCGGTTTAGAAAAATTAATATTCAGTCATGACATAAATAAAGGTTTGGTTTGGTTTGGTCTGAAGGATTATCTTCACTGCACACCTACTACTCCATCAGTGCGCCGATCTCCTCCCTTAGATCACACAAGGAGGATCTCAGCACAGTGCACGAACTCCGTAGCACCAGTAAGAATCACAATGTGTGTATATAGGAATCACACATTCTATAAATATTTTGTGGTGGGTAGGTGTCTAATTTATAAATTTTACCGGGGCAGTGGCCTGATAGGCCTACTCTTTATGATTTCCAACTGCCGAGGGATTTTTAACATGCGCAGCTTGCACACTGGACCTCCTATATTTTTTTTCGCCCTTATCCGAGAAGGCTAGGCATCCGATCTCACTACCCAGAGAGCTCAGAGGGGAGTATGACATCATTAGGACCACTGGTTCTGAAAAAAAAATTTCCATAAATTATATTCCCTCAACTGGGAATCGAACCTGGTACCTCTAGAACTTGAGGCGGACGCCATACGTCATAGCCACTCCGACCCACGTAAATAAAGGAAAAGAACCCATGTGTTTTGTCACATAAATAAAGGAAAAATCAGCAAGTTTTAGGGACCCTTATATTATTGTTACCAAATTCACAGAAAAATAATTGTTCCATAAATTTTAAAATATAGAATAAAAGTTGACTGGCTGTTATCACAATTCAGTAATTCTTCATACTGTTGACAAATTGATATTATTTGTAAAAGGTATGACCAATAACTGATTAATTATAACTGGCTATTCACTTTAATTTTATGTAGTATAATGTATGGATCATTTATTTTCTGCTTTTTCATGTATTTGGTAATAGCAATTAAGGTATTCATGAAAACTTGTTTTTTTTTTTCTGTTACATGTTATTTGCTTTCTTAGTCGTTCCTCTTCTACCCTGGGGTGTAGAGGTTTGCCAGAGAGAGCACCATACTATCCTATCGGCTGCCTTCCTCCTGGCCTGGTTCCAGTCTAGTCCTCGGTCCTTCAGAGATTGTCTAATGTTGTCCTCCCATCGAACTCTCGGTCGTCCTGGAGGTCTGGATTCCTAGCTCTTGGATTCCCATTTCTGTTGTGGCAGTCGATCTTCCATTCTGCATATATGACCAAACCATCTCATAATTGGGACTGTTCCACATGCGTCTGCAGGGTTTTGAAGCCTTGGTTGTGGACTCTGTCTCTTGTTACTTGAACAACCTTCCTCAGATACTTCACTTCTGATGTTTGGAGCTGGCTTTTGTGGGTTGTAGTCATTGTCCATGACTCACATTCATATGTCAAGACATGTTATTAGCTCTTACGTAATGGTTCATTTTATAGATTATATTACTTCTTTCTTCAATTGTTCCTGTGCTATTGTTTTTCTGCTTTGATGTGTTTCTCAGTTTTCAGTTACACATCGTTTCTGATTGTTATATTTGTTCATTTGTAGCTTTTATTAGTTGAGGGCAGTTTTGTTATTGTTGGCTTGTTTATGAACAACTTTTGCTTTCAGAGTCCATTATTAATTTTTATTAATACTAATAAATGTGCATGCTTTTCATGCCATCTCTTGGAGTTATATTTTATCCCACCCATATATGTTCTTACTGATTTCTTTATTCTTCCTCAGAGCCCAAGTTCTACAAGCCAGATGGACAGCAGTCAGCAGAAGCCTATTTCAAAGGCACATCTGGTGACCATCCAGCCTGCTGACTCTATGACAATGGACTCTGCTCCATCCTTCCCAGACAGCTTGCAGATCAGCCCACCCAAACTGGATGGTTTCCACATGCCCATGCTAGACCAGCTGGAGAATGAACTGTCTTCCACTCAGGACCAAAGCTGCACAATGTCCCACATGAGTGTGGGGCAGATGGTGGTTTCCTCAGATTCCATGCCCACAACCATCACAGAGATTGCAGAGGCTCAAGAGGGCCAAGGTGAAAAGCCAAAGAGGAAACGTCAGCGTAAACCAAAGGCAGAGAAGCCAGCAGAAGAGTTAGGTCCAGATGGGGTACAACCCCCAAAGGAGAAAAAGAAAAGGAAACCTAGGGAACCAAAAGAGCCCAAAGCACCCAAAGAGCCTAAACCACCTAAAGAGCCAAAACCACCAAAAGAACCAAAGCCACCAAAGGAACCAAAGCCCAGAAAGCCGAGAGCACCAAAAGAGCCAAAAGAACCAAAACCACCTAAAGAACCAAAACCAAAGACTCCACGAGTTCGCAAGAAGAAGGCAAAAGAAATGCCTGAAGTGGATATTCTGACCCCTGCTGTTCCAGCTGTAGATGCAGTTTCCACAGCTGCTGATGCAGTTCACACAACTGCTGATGCAGTTCACACAGCTGCTGACACAGTTCCCACAGCTGTTTTCAGCGATGTCAGCATTGGTGGGCTAGATGTCAGTCTCGACATAAGTAACATGTCTTCAGTGTCTGTAGTAGACCAAACTACTGTTGATACCACTTCAGTCATTGACATCACAGAAGTCACAGAAGTCGCAGAAGTCACAGACCCTGAAGCTTTAGTGGAAAAGGTTAAGACTCCAAAAACAAAGAAGCCAAGAGCTCCCAAGACATTAAAAATCAAAACAAAAAAGAAGAAGACCCCAGCGGCACTCCTGTTGAAGGGTAAAAAAAGGAAGAGAAATAATTCTGGTTCTGATGTGGAACTTAGTATAGGGGATGGTGACACACCCATTGACTTAGATCCTAATATTGAAAAACGCAGATCAGCTAGGAATACAAAGCGGACTAAGTATGTCGATGATATAGACCTCAACTTGTCCGATGATGATAAAAATGATGAAGGGGATGCTTCAACAGACGCGCCCGTTACCATGAAGAAAGAAACAGATGAAGATGCACTAGTGATAGAAAAAATATTAGGAGAGCGTACGACAAAGTCAGAGACAGAAATGGAGAGACCTAATGCAGATGGAGAAGTAAAAGAAGGAGAAAATGTAGACAAGCAAGTAGAAATTAATCCTGATGGAAAGGAAGAGGATGTGGAATTTTATGTGAAATATAAAAATTATTCTTACCTTCACTGCGAGTGGCGAACTCAAGCAGAGCTAGAAAGAGGTGATCGTCGAGTGTTATCAAAGATTAAGAGATATCGAATAAAGAAAGCTCAAAGTTACTTTGAGGATGATGATGAAGAGTTATTCAATCCAGATTATGTAGAAGTGGATCGTGTGTTGGATATGATGGTGTCAAAAGACTCTGTAACAGACGAGGAGACTAAACATTATCTTGTGAAGTGGAGAAACCTTTCGTATGAAGAGGCCACATGGGAACTGGCTCAGGATGTGGATCCCAAGAAGGTAGAGATGTTCATGAAATTTCGATTGCCTCCACCAGAGGAGGAGAGAAAAGTGTTTGCTCGCCCTAGGCCGGGTCAGTGGCGTAAGCTGGACGAGACACCTGTATACAAGAATGATAATATTCTTAGAGAATACCAGCTAGAGGGCGTAAACTGGCTTTCGTTCTGCTACTATAATGGCCAGAACTGTATTCTGGCTGATGAAATGGGTTTAGGCAAAACTATTCAGAGCATCACTTTCCTGAATGAAATCTACAAGTATGGTATTAAAGGCCCCTTTCTGGTCATTGTTCCCTTATCGACAGTTGGAAACTGGCAGAGGGAGTTTGAAACATGGACAGACATGAATGTGGTTGTGTTTCACGGCACATCAATCAGCCGTAACATGATTAAGGAATATGAGCTATTCTACAAGGACGAGAAGGGACAGCGTATACCAGATATTTATAGATTTGAGGCACTCATTACTACATTTGAGATTATTCTAACCGACTTTGACCTGTTGGCAGACATCGACTGGAGATGTGCAATTATTGATGAGGCACACAGACTCAAGAACAAAAACTGCCGGCTGCTGGAAGGACTCAGGCTGTTCGACTTGGTGAGTTCTTATTTCTGTACAATTATTTCCTGTCCACATTCACTTTACACATTCCACTTATTTTATGAGTGTGCTAGTTTTAAATTTGGCTCATTTAAGGACAAGAGAATTAAAAAGTCTACTTCAGAATTTGAAACCATGGAGGTTCTGCATCACAGCTCATTTTTCTCAACTCTTCCTCCTTTTCCCCCGTCTGGTCCTTAAAACCAAACCAAACCTGCCATCAAGCAGTAGGTCAACGTAAGCTTCACAATCATACAAGTTGGTAGAAAAGTAACAGTTGCTGTCCTATATTCCACAGGAAACAAAAAGGTGACAGAAATGTGGGTGCATTATGGAACATGAGGACATTTAGGGAAAAGGAGCAGAGAAGAGAGAGCAAGAAAAAATGTTGCTAAATGAAGCCTACCCTGTGTAGATCCTGGGGGGTCCCTAATGGGACAAAGAATAGGCCTACTTCTCCCAAAGGGATGACATACGTGGTGACTAATATGAGGCTGTACATAGGGCTGGCAACCTCACCTTTTAAAGACAAACTGCTACAGAAATCAATTCTACCAGAGCACATGAATGATTTGATGCAGGCTTCCTGCAAGGAGACCTCCTGCGGTGGTATATCCAAGCTGCATAAGGAACCAGATGTCTGGTTCCTTATGCAGCTAGTCTCAACATCATCTGGAAGTCTTCCCAGAACGGCACTGTGACGAGTAGGGTGTATGTGGGTGGATGTAGACGATCAGACAACACTTATACACCGTTCGTCCAGCTCACTGTCTAAGGAATAACTCCAACAGCTATATCAATCTCCAACAATATATTATATTCACAATAAGTCACAATGGGCGCAGGGCCATTACAAATACTGGAGACATCACAAATCCCGAGTATCCTGCAAACACTCTGCTTCTCGGAATCACTACAATCACTGAATAGACTACTTCATAAATAACTACATCAACATCCACCCTTCTCTTCTCTACACTCTTCGCTGTCTCCTGTCTACTCTCTACTGGCTCACTCTCTACTAACTCAACACACTACTGACCCAACACACATCTCTCTCTCTCTGACTGACCCCTTTCATTCGTAATCACCAAACACGTGAAAACCTTCCACGATCCACTGAGCTTCATTTATGCCTAACTACAGCTAGCAGCTTGTCTTGATCTCCGCTCACAACATTGCTTGTAACTAAAATATTACAAGGCAAGCATTCCCAACTCACATGACTAATAAACTCCCGCTGGAGCATGGGAACATTCATACATGCAAAATACCCTCAAAACACTCTGTGACAGGCACAAACACCAAATTAAGGTTATTTGAGAGCTGTGTACTTTCTGTGCTTCTCTATGGTGCAGATTGCTGGAGAGTAACAGAGAAGGAATTGTCAAAATTATCCTCCTTCCACACAATCTGCCTAAGGAAAATTCTCAGAATCTTTTGGCCAAATACCTTCACCAACCAAGAACTACTTACTCGGAGTAACCAAGAGGACATGCACACCATCATAGCTGGCAGATGTTGGAGTTGGGTTGGCCATGTCCTCAGAAGAGACCCCGATGCCATCATGAACAGCTATGCTATGGACCCCTGAAGGAAGGTGAAAGAGAGGTCGACCAAAAACAACTTGGCGGAGAACTGTTGAGGCCGAGATGCAAAGAATGAACCAAAGCTGGAGTACTGTACGAAGGATGGTCGCTGACCGAACAAAGTGGAAGCAGTTTGTTGCTGCCCTACAAGACGCCACCAGGCGTGATGGCCAATGACTGCTTTGACACTCGGCTGCTAAGGAAAGAAGAAGAGTTACATGTAAGATGTAGAATCACATATCTTGCCAGCAATAAAGACACAATTGGAGGCACAGATAGAGGAGCTTTCATTGCATTAGGAAAACTATGATAAAAAAAATGAAAATCTTCAACTCAGATATCAAGTCATACCTTTTGCAAGGATGTGAAACATGGAGAACCACAAAAACACCCAGAAGTTAACATACTTTCATTAATGTGTGCGTTTATAGGGATTGAAATGGTACAACAAGATCACAATTGTGGAACTGATGATGAGAACCAGGCAAGTACCATTGGCACAAGAGATGATGAGAACCAGGCAAGTACCATTGGCACAAGAGATGAGGAGAAGACGACGCTAGCGATGGATAGGGCACGCTTTAAGAAAGCCATCTGATAGCATTACAGGCAGTCCTTGATCTGGAACTCTCCAGGATAAGAGACTGAAAAACACAGAAGAGAACTGGAGACAGAAATCAAAGGGATGATGAAGACATGGAAAGACTTGAAACAAATGGGCGTGGCATGGGAACAGGACCACTGGGCATGGCATGGGACAGGACCACTGGGCGTGGCATGGGACAGGACCACTGGGCATGGCATGGGACAGGACCACTGGGCGTGGCATGGGACAGGACCACTGGGCGTGGCATGGGAACAAGACCACTGGGCATGGCATGGGACAGGACCACTGGGCGTGGCATGGGACAGGACCACTGGGCGTGGCATGGGACAGGACCACTGGGCGTGGCATGGGACAGGACCACTGGGCGTGGCATGGGACATGACCACTGGGCATGGCATTAGACAGGACCACTGGGCGTGGCATGGGAGAGGACCACTGGGCGTGGCATGGGACAGGACCACTGGGCGTGGCATGGGTCAGGACCACTTGGTGTGGCATGGGACTGGGTGTGGCATGGGACAGGACCACTGGGTGTGGCGTGGGACAGGACCACTGGGCATGTCATGGGACAGGACCACTGGGTGTGGCATGGGACTGGGTGTGGCATGGGACAGGACCACTGGGCGTGGCATGGGACAGGACCACTGGGCGTGACATGGGACAGGACCACTGGGTGTGGCATGGGACTGGGTGGGGCATGGGACAGGACCACTGGGCGTGGCATGGGACAAGACCACTGGGCGTGGCATGGGACAGGACCACTGGGTGTGGCATGGGACAGGACCACTGGGCGTGGCATGGGACAGGACCACTGGGCGTGGCATGGGACAGGACCACGGTGTGGCATGGGACAGGACCACTCGGTGTGGCATGGGACATGACCACTGGGTGTGGGATGGGACAGGAGCACTGGGTGTGGCATGGGACTGGGTGTGGCATGGGACAGGACCACTGGGTGTGGCATGGGACAGGACCACTGGGCATAGTATTGGACTGGACCACGGGGCATGGCATGGGACAGGACCATGGGGGCGTGGCATGGGACAGGACCACTGGGCATGGCATGGGACAGGACCACTGGGCGTAGCATTGGACAGGACCACTGGGCGTGACATGGGACTGGACCACTGGGCGTGGCATGGGACTGGACCACTGGGCGTGGCATGGGACTGGACCACGGGGCGTGGCATGGGACAGGACCACTGGGTGTGGCATGGGACAGGACCACTGGGTGTGGCATGGGACAAGACCACTGGGTGTGGCATGGGACGGCATGGCATGGGACAGGACCACGGGGCGTGGCATGGGACAGGACCACGGCATGGCATGGGACAGGACCACTGGGCATGGCATGTGACAGGACCACTACGTGTGGCATTGGACAGGACCACTGGGCGTGGCGTTGGACAGGACCACTGGGCGTGGCGTGGGACAGGACCACTGGGCGTGGCGTGGGACAGGACCACTGGGCGTGGCGTTGGACAGGACCACTGGGCGTGGCGTTGGACAGGGCCACTGGGCGTGGCGTGGGACAGGGCCACTGGGCGTGGTGTGGGACAGGACCACTGGGCGTGGCGTGGGACAGGACCACTGGGCGTGGCGTGGGACAGGACCACTGGGCGTGGCGTGGGACAGAACCACTGGGCGTGGCATGGAACTGGACCACTGGGCGTAGCGTGGGACAGGACCACTGGGCGTTGCATTGGACATGACCACAGGGCGTGGCTCGCGGGACAGGACCACTGGGTGTGGCGTGGCATGGGACAGGACCGCTGGGCGTGGCGTGGGACAGGACCACTGGGCTGGGCGTGGCGCGGGACAGGACCATTGGGATGGGGAGTTGGACAGGATCACTGGGCATGGGTTTGTGGAAGGCCTATGCTCCTTGGGGAGCTGACGGGCAGTGATGGTGACAGCGAATCTCTATAAGTGTGTTTGCTTTAGCTTAGACATTGTTATATGTTATGATGTGAATGTTCTCGTGACTTGACTGTCTATGGTTATTGCGACCTGTTGTTTTAGATTACATATTCACAACTGTTGCCCTTCTAAAAATAGCCTTCCCCATCTTGTAAACATTTCAGTTGTATATGATTATCTAGTGCCCTCCTGTGTGTAGTGCATTGTGTTCGAGATCAAGAGCAGTAGCTACAGGTTACAATTTGTTATCAATAAACTTGCACAAGTACCTCAGTGTTACTCTGGTTACAGCCACTGTGTTACTGTTGAAGGCATTGGGGCAGCAAATATGTTAATTCATGTATATGGCAAACCATATACGCATCTACCTTCCATTTATAAGATAAGATACATACAATCAGAATAACAAAATCAATATGTAATGAAAATTAAAAACACATTTATAACTGGACACACGTTAAGTAAACCTGTTGAGAGCATTACAAGGTAGTACTTGGTCTGAAATCCCTAGGTTATGAGATTTAGCAGGAGACCAAAAAACACACGGAGAAGAGAACTGGAAACAGAATTGAAGGGAATGAAGTAGACATGGAAAGATCTAGAGCAGATGGAACAGACCATACATTTTTTTGGAAGGCCTAAGCTCCATGGGGGGCTGAAGGGCCATGTTGATGATGTTTCCATGTGCTATGTACGTCAACATTGTCATTTAATAAGTTGACATTGCTGAATGAACATAGTTTTGTTCTGTTTTTCAGGAACACAGAGTTCTACTGACTGGTACACCTTTACAGAACAACACGGAGGAACTATACAGCTTGCTTAACTTCCTTAGTCCAAACAAGTTCAACTGCTCTGAAAGTTTTATCAAGGAGTTTGGAGACTTGAAGACTGAGGAGCAAGTAGATTCTCTGAAAGAGGTATGTGGAGTAGCATCTTTGTGATGTGTGTTTAGTTGTGGGAGAAGGGGGGTGAAGAAAGAATAGGACGACTGCACCCTCAAGCATGTTGTACAAGGTGACCTGGCATGTGAAGTTGTGTATGGAGCTGGCAACCTGGCATGTGAGGTTGTGTATGGAGCTGGCAACCTGGCATGTGAGGTGTATGGAGCTGGCAACCTGGCATGTGAGGTTGTGTATGGAGCTGGCAACCTGGCATGTGAGGTTGTGTATGGAGCTGGCAACCTGGCATGTGAGGTTGTGTATGGAGCTGGCAACCTGGCATGTGAGGTTGTGTATGGAGCTGGCAACCTGGCATGTGAGGTTGTGTATGGAGCTGGCAACCTGGCATGTGAGGTTGTGTATGGAGCTGGCAACCTGGCATGTGAGGTTGTGTATGGAGCTGGCAACCTGGCATGTGAGGTTGTGTATGGAGCTGGCAACCTGGCATGTGAGGTTGTGTATGGAGCTGGCAACCTGGCATGTGAGGTTGTGTATGGAGCTGGCAACCTGGCATGTGAGGTTGTGTATGGAGCTGGCAACCTGGCATGTGAGGTTGTGTATGGAGCTGGCAACCTGGCATGTGAGGTTGTGTATGGAGCTGGCAACCTGGCATGTGAGGTTGTGTATGGAGCTGGCAACCTGGCATGTGAGGTTGTGTATGGAGCTGGCAACCTGGCATATGAGGTTGTGTATGGAGCTGGCAACCTGGCATGTGAGGTTGTGTATGGAGCTGGCAACCTGGCATGTGAAGCTACTTACCACTGTAGCAAGAGCATGTGATTGCTTGGTGCAGGTTTCTTTGGTAGAAACTCCTGATAAGCAGAATTTCGGATAAGGCGAAGTATTTTAGATAGCCCAAGCGGCTTCCGCTTATCCAGACTGTGCTGCATGCACACCATCATAGCAGGTAGACGCTGGAATTGGGTCAGAAGAGACCCAGACATCATCAGAACTGCCATTCTATTGACCCTAGAAAGAAGGCAAAAGAGAGGCAGAACCAAAGCAGCTTGGAAGAGAACTCTGTAAGCAGAGATGCAAAGCATGAACCAGAGTTGGGGCACCACACAGAATGGCTGCCGACCGAGCAAAAGGGAGACAAGTTTGTTGCTGCCCTACAAGACTCCACCAGGTGTGATGGTCACCGATGGCTTTGTCAGTGAGTGGCCAAGGACCAAAGAAGACGAAGATACACATATGGAGATATCCTTTTTGTCACATATATTTATGTCTTCACATCAGCCATGATACCATGAGAGCATACACATGGAAAACATTAGTGGCTATCCATATGAGCTTGTCTGTAATGAGGAACTTTGACATTTAGAAGCCTTCTGATAGCTAGAGTCATTTAAGCTGCCTTGTCTTCTACAGACATTGGTGGTGAACTTCTTGCAGGCTAATTCTCATTCTTTCTGTTGAGAAAGTTTTAAAGACGTTTTTATTTTATGTCCTCCTAGTGTTTATGAACATGTGCATGTTTTAAAATACCAGTCCTTTTTTTTAAATTGTATTCTTCTCTCAGTACTCGTTTTAAGCATTTATTTTCTAGAAATTTCAAGTTGTTGTTTATGGTTTTTTTGTCTTCCCGTTTGTTGTGTTTTTATTAGCCGTTTGATTCATAGGTTAAGGTGTTATATTTTTATTGTGCATATTTTATATTATTTACAAGTTACTTGTTTGTAGTTTAGTTTTAGCTTGTTACTGTGTTATGTTGGTTTGTTGTTGTTTAACTAGGGCTGCGGAGCTTCTCGCTCATTAGCAACCAATACCAAGTTGAAGACTCCTTGGTATTATCTACACTGTAGATCTAGGCTTTTCCTGTGGCTTTTCTGCCATTCCGAAACGTGTTGAGTTGAAGTCATGAGCTCATGTTTCTTCAGCTTGGCTTGCATTTAAAAGATCGTCACATCTGGTCCCAAGCTAGGAGTAAGAAGTGTGTGGCATGCTGTGCATTCCCTGCCATCCAAGGGGGCTCTCCAACTATGCAGAGTTAAAATACTGTGTTTCTGGGCTCTCCCAAGGAATTGTCACCTCCTGCACAGAGCCACTTCTCAGATTCCTCTGCCTATCACTGGGTCCATAGTGAGATCCTTCTGCATGCAGTCAACCAAGTCAAAGCCAAAGAATTACGCATGGGACTCAAGTGACTTCTCCAAACTTAGTGAGCAATACTGGGTTCTCAACAAGTTTCACCACATTGGGAATCTCTGGAAGTGTGTGGATGATTTCAAGAGTCAGTGAGGATGTAATTAGCCTCACAGACATAGGTTCACTTCCGCTTACATATATTGTAGGATTGTGCATAGCTGGTGGTCATATAAGGATGACTCCAGATATGGCTCCATGCATATGTTGGTTTAGTGTGATATATCGTATTGTGTGCAAGAGAGACATGAGGGCACTGGACATAAATCCAGTAAACTGGGAGGAGGAAGCTGCCGTCCACACCAAGTGGCGATGCTATCTATGGCACCACCTCAGACTTGGCGAAAAGAAGCTCTCACGGCAAGCAGAAGAGAGGAGAAAACGTCGAAAGGAACACCAGGAAAATAAGCAGCTGAGGGCTATCTCCTCAGGGGCGCATTCCCATAGTTATAGTTATGACTATTATTAAGCTGATTTATTCCCTGTTTCATGTGTTGCTTTATTATATTTGTTTTTGAAGGGGCCGTGTTATTTTATTGTTTAACTGTGTTAGTCATGTGTGACGTGTTATGTAATCATATGTAGGACATAGCACGTACAGTCACATTATGTCTTATAATGTCTATATCTAACTACTGTTGTTTTTCTTTTGGTGCAGGAAAAGATGGATAAGTGAGAGTTGATCATGGTGTTCCACTGTTATTTTGTTGTCTTTTTTGCTTTCCATTTTCGGGTTTTGAGTTCTCTTCTTTTCATCCATATTTTCATATTGTGTAGAGTTTTGGCAACAATCTTGTTTTTTTTAATGCCATGTAGCGAGGATTGCAAAATATACCATCTTGAACCAGTCTTGATAGTCACGACACCTTTTGTACCAGGAGAATTGTATAGAGGAACCATAAAGAAGCAGCAGCAAACAAGAATGAGAGACTTGCTGACGCTAGATAATTAAAAAATGAAATTGACTGGATTTTTTTTATGGGACGTGTGAAGTTTCTTTAAATTAAATTCTTGATCATCATCTTTACCCAGTGCCTTTAATTGCTCAATACAGAGAAGACCTTTGCAATTACCACAGCATACAGACATGTCCTCATGTACCACTGTATCTTTGTGGACTATCGAGCAGATTGAAGCTACTTTCATACTGTAATTAGGATGATTTAACAATAATTGTGTTGGAACAAATTTTGCAGCGTTCGCAACATCCATTAATTTAATCATGTTAATGTTTGCCCTACTATTTTAGGCCGATTGGTTAAGCGGTTAGAGTGAGGGCCTGTCAGCGACAAAGTTTTCATGTTCCGGGATCGAAACCTGGTAGCATCACACTCCTGTCTACTGCGCTGTAAATGAGTGCTTAACTCTGATCTTGAGTTAGGGAAAGCAAAGGCGGGAAGGAAGGGAACTGGTCCCTCCACCTTATAAAACAGGACCTAGTATAAGTGAAGTTTTCATCACTTCATTCACTGAGGCAGTATTTGCTGTATGACTACTTTTATCTTTACCTTTTATTATTTAGGCTGCCAGGGACTAGGCTGATGAGAACATTAACAATCTTTTGATCTGTCATTCTTTGGTTTTTCCCAAATCATATCCGTGTGGTGAAACACCTTATAAAATAAAACATCACAAAACCATCTTCCACGTATCACCAGGAAAGACGTCTGTGTACGACTGCTTGAAAATCCCTGATCTAAGTAACTTTCCCATCATACATTCCTCTACTGAAATCTTTCCACGTCCGCTGTCGTACTGGACACCAATGAGAGATCACCCATCATCGCTGTCATCACATGTTTTCCCATATCAACCCGCACATCCAACTTTTCATAACTTTTTACATCAGCAAAGCCTCTTGAACTGCGCACCTTACACTTGGAGGTCCTACTGGCCGGAATATCCCATTCATACAACAACAATACCTCAACATCCAGCTCACACCTACTATCAAATGAATCATCTATCACGGCCTAATCCATCTCGCTTTTATTTTCAACAACCCTCTCCTCAACATTATCAGTGACTGTTCACTTCACAAGTCAACGTCTCTGTAGGACCAGTAACTGTCGGATAATGCTTATCTATTTGTTCTCAATGTCTGTCCATCTGTTCTCTTGGTGCAGCTTAACTTTGTTGTTAACATTCACAGTGTGGATGGGTGCGCTAGTTTTGTGACAATTTTCTTACAATGTTTACATAGTTCAGTTATCTGAATTGTTTTGAATTAGTTGTATTAAGTTTTGCATTTATTTACTAGTACTATTAATCTCACTTCTTTAGCAACTTCACGATGTTTAATTAGTTATTTACTTTCTAAATAATAACATTCCTATGTGTTCGGAACAGACTGTATTTGAAGATTATAAACCTCACTTTTTTAAAAGATCCACATACATTTAACCGTGTCCACGAACGTTAGTGAAATCTACTGTAGTGTATATTTTATAATTTGTTTACAATTTTGTATTATCCCTTGTTACTAATTTTTATTGTGTCTTACTACTATTCGTCTTGGTGCCAATTCCTCTCATTCCTACTTCCCCCATTCACCCTTTCCTCCTGACTATTATCATGTCCGAGTGCAAAAACTCTAACCAAAATATAGGCAATATCACTAATCCATGGCTTAAACTAACAGGGCTTAAAATTGGACATTTAAACATTTACCACCTGCTAGGTAAGCTTTCTGAAGTCTCCACCTCTCTCCAACAAAACTTCCACATATTCGGTTTTTCTGAAACCCGTCTCAATGACAAAATTACAGATGAAGAAATTAGTATTCATGGATTCACAACCATCCGGAGGGATTCTAACAGACAACTTGAAACAGGGCTAGTCATATACATCTCAACATCTTCTCTTCAGTACAGATGCTGTGATGATCTAGAATATACTGGCATTGAATGTATATGGCTTGAAATAAAACTCCCCAACCTGACCCCTGTTTTAATTGGTTACATGTACCGGAACCCTAGCTCTTCTACTGTATGGTTTGACACATTCTCACAAATGATGGCCAATGTTTGGGCTTCTTCGAAGAAAATTATTCTACTGGGGGATTTCAGTATTGACCTTCACAAAACGAACAACACATGGAATAATATCACAATCTCATACAATCTCACGCAGTTAGTCACCCAACCCACGAGAGTAACAGACTCATCATCTACACTAATTGATCACATCTATACGACCTGCCCAGAAAACATTATAGAATGCACAGTCACACAGACAGCTATAAGTGACCACTATCCTATTTGCTGTAGCTGGACGAGAAAGGGGTTCAAAGCACCTAAAACGGAACACATCACAGTCCACTACAGAAATTTCAAAAACTTTAACCTTCAGTTGTTCCTACAAGACCTACAAATATCCCCTCTGTCATACGTGTACCAACTTCCGCATCCAGAAGAAGCCATAACTTACTGGACACAAACTTTCTACAACGTATTCGACAAACATGTTCCTATAAAGCAGGTCCGTGTCAAAAACATCAGAAAGACCCCCTGGATAACAAAAGAAATATCAGCAATGAGAGAGTGGGACGAGGCTCATAAACTCAAAGATTTCAGCAGGTATCAGACACTTAGAAACAAAGTACAGTACCTCATTCGTCAGGGAAAGAAACTACATTTCAGAAAGATGATTCAAGACAAAGCAAACAGCAAAGAAGTCTGGGCAGCCATTAGAACACTAACACACAAATCAAAGTCACTAAACTCTTTACCAAAAAGCTGCTCACTCACGGCAACTCATTTTAGTAACCACTTCAAAACAGAAATTACCCATCTCAAGTCGACACTAAAGCCTATGGACTGCGATATTAGTAAATTAACAGACTTCTGCAGCACCAAATACACCACAACAGATCTAAGAGATATTCCTTTTCTAACAGTACACGAAGTACTCAAATATATCTTGGCATTAAAAAACAACAACTCATCTGGACTTGATGGTATCAGCAATAAGATTCTACGTTACGCTGCACCCATCATTTGCGACTCTTTAACCTATGTATACAACCAATGTATTGCACAAAACTACTTCCCTACAGCATTTAAAACTGCCAAAGTGTATCCTCTCTATAAATCTGGCTCACATAGCGATCCCAACAGTTACAGACCAATATCCATTCTATCATCTATATCAAAACCACTAGAGAAACACATTTACAACACCACACTTCAACACTTAAAAGCAAACAAACTGCTCATTGAGAGCCAGTCAGGTTTCAGACCCAAACATTCCTGTCACACAGCTCTCACCAAAATGGCAGATAACTGGCTGTTGAACATAAATGATGGAAAATTATGTGGTGCTGTTTTTGTCGACTTCAAAAAAGCATTTGACATGATTGACCACACTATCTTACTTACTTACTTACTTAGTCGTTCCCCTTCTACCGTGAGGTGTAGAGGTTTGGAAGAGAGAGCGCCAGACCATTCTATCAGCTGTCTTCTTCCTGGCCTGGTTCCATTCTAGTTCTCGGTCCTTCAAAGATTGTCTAATGTTGTCCTTTCAGCGGACTCTGGGTCGTCCTGGAGGTCTGGATCCCTGGCTCTTTGTTTCCCATGCTTGTCGTGGTAGCCGATCTTCTTCCATTCTGCAGACATGGCCAAACCATCTTAGTTGGGACTGTTCTATTTGGGTCTGCAGCGGATGGGATTTTAGGCCTTGACGGATCGTCTGGTTGCGGACCATGTCTCTTCTTGTTACTTCAACCACTTTCCTCAGATACCTCATTTCTGAGGTTTGGATCTGGCTTTTGTGGGTTGTAGTCATTGCCCACGACTCACATCCATATGTCAAGACTGGGACATAGGTGGAGCGGTATACAGCCATCTTCGTTTTCTTACCAACCTCTTTCTTGCTGAGGAATCCACGATTTATGGCCTGAAAAAGTCTCCCAGCCGCTGCTTTTCGAGTGGCCAACTCTTCTTTGATGCCTCCCTTTCGGTCTATAATAGCTCCGAGATATTTAAAGTGGTTGACCTGCTCCAGGACCTGTTCTCCCAACTTAATCTGATGTTTTCTTTCTTCTCGTGATATCACCATGGATTTTGTTTTAGAGCTGCTTATGACCATCCCTCTCTTCTCCAGCTCTTCCTTCCAGACTTGCAGGTTGGATTGGAGATGTGCCTCTGATTTAGCAATCAGGGCAACATCATCAGCAAATGCCAGCTCCGAAATATAGACCTGTCTCATCTTCCAGTACCCCACTGAATACTTTCTTGTTCTCTCCTTACATGCCTTGATGACATCGTCCATGAGGAGTATGAAGAGGTAAGGTGATAGAATATCACCTTGTCTTGCACCAGTGGTGGTCCTGAACTCTTCTGACTTATGGTTTGCTGTCCTCACATAATTTCTGCAAGACTTGTAGAAGCTCTGTATAGCATGAATCAGAGGTGCTGGAATATTCTTCCTTGCCAAACAGTCCCAAAGTTTGCTCCAGGGGACCCTGTCAAACGCCTTTTCCAGATCTATGAAACAAAGATGGATCTCACTCTTATACTCAAGGGCCTTTTCACTCAGCTGTCTGAGTGTGAAGATTAGGTCTTGAGTACTTCGGTTTGCTCGGAATCCGCACTGGACCTCATCCAATTGTGGCTCAGCTAGGCGTCGGAGTCTCTGCTCTAGGATTCTAGAGCAGATTTTACCGACCACACTATCTTGGTTCAAAAGTTAGAAACCCTCAGAATAGGTCCTAATCCACTAAACATCATCAAATCATTCCTGGCAGATCGACAACAGTTAGTGTTCCAAAATGGAGTAAAATGAACCGTATGCCAGTAAACACAGGAAAAACAAAATCTGTGTTGATTACCACCAGACAGAAACTTCTAAACTTCACCAAAAGATCGCTACAGCTACATGCGGAGTCCATACGCATTGATCATGTAACAGAACACAAAGTTCTAGGCTTGACGATTGACCAGCACTTGACGTGGAACTCCCATGTGCGGAATTTAACGAAACACTTAGCTCAAAAGACATACCAGCTGGCCAAAATAAAACACTTCTTAGACGCAGACACTAGACTATTGTTCTACACCTCACATATACAGACACATCTAGATTACTGCTCTACACTATGGGATGGTTGCCCTGCTTCCACCTCAAAGAGACTGCACTCCCTGCATAAGAGAGCAGTACGTCTGATTACCAATAATCACACGATACTACACGCAAGGACACGAAAAGAACCCAAAATACTGTCCCTAAAAAAACGTCTCCTCTACAACAAAGCCAAGATGACTGTAACGGATGTATTTGCTGTAACAGCTCCCGCAGGCGGGATGGCTGGACAAAGTTAATATATGGTTTCGCTGACAAATGGCGATCAGCATAAGTCGGGCTTACAGATGGCCGACAGGTGTGTGACTATGGAAATATAACATACGCGAATGTGTATAGGTTCTTGTCTGATAAGTCACTCACACCACAGCAACGTAGAAGTCAGGAAATGTTGTAAGACCTGGCAACGTTATACAGTTTATTGACGAGACGTTTAGCAAGACAATTCACAGCATACTCATGAAGCAACATGTAAGTAAATCCATAACAACGGTTGCATAAACCACCACAGCAAATCATGGGCATTAAGTACAAAATATCCATCAAGAAACATGAATCAGCAAATAGGTGAATAGGCTGCAGGACATAGCAGCACATATTTCATCTCATAATAGTACAGCAAAAATATCATTCCAGTTCTCAATAGTCCATGACTTTGAATCAATATGAATACAATGCATTAACAAGCCAACGAGATCCGTGGCTTTGAATAACAAGTTCCCTGGGAGAAAACAACATTCTCTTCAACACACTATCTATCTGCAAAACAATCCCTCACGGGAATATGAATATAGAATAATGTCCTGTACAATCCATGGCCTCATAATATCTTCAATAAAGTACCTTCTGCAATTATCAAATATTCCTTTCACAAAAGGATATATACTAGAACACACTAGAGAAATGATAAAACGGCCATTTCCAAGCTCTACCAGCAAAGTACTGTCACGAAAAATCAGCTGGTTTTAGAAAAATCAGCTGCTTAAAACCGCTCAGTACAATTCATTCAAGCGCGAACTCGCAGCTTGAGATGTGAGCAGAATTCATCTGCCTTTCCCCCCAAAACAATATCATAGAACCTTCGACCCGATTCCTTATCATATTTTATTAAAATAAAGCAACAACTAGTCGGGTAACAGTTTAAACATTACTCCGCAACAACCCCCGACTAAAAATTCTCTCATCACGCAGAGCGTGTTAACTAGCGTGTACAAAAAAATCGACCCGTACATTCCAGTCTTTAACACTTAACTCCCCTTAATTAAAATATGACTTAACAATGACTCACGCAGTTCTATCAAACAATGCCCCGCCGTACCTACGATCATTGTTTCAAACCAGTAGAAGAGAGGGACTACAATTACATCAGTTACATCTGCCCAAACCTTGGATCGATCTGTTCAAAAAGAGTCTAGCCTACTCTGGAGTCTACTTGTGGAACAGCCTTCCACACCACATAAAAAACCAACATACACAATACTCATTCAACAAAGCACTTTTTAATCAACACCGATTATCTACCCCCATAGAAGCAGCCATTGTCAGTCCACATCTTATCTATATGTCAACCTTTCTTTTCCTCTTCCGCTCGTTATTGTTTATGCAAAAAATTTGTTTTATATCCACGTAGTATTGTTATATAATGTAATGTATGTGAGAATGTACCTGCATAGCACTGTACTTTTGAAATATGTAATTGTATTTTGTTTGCTTAAATGTGATGATGTGTATACGAATGAGCAGATATACATTTTTACAGCTCGAAGATGTGTCCTGCTACAGAAGTGCGTAAGAAATTATTATTGTTATTTCATTTTCCCTCAAGAATGTACAGATATAAGCGAGAATGTGTTTATGTAATTTGTGTATTGATGTTTAATGACACATTCAAAAATGCAGATCAATTGTTGATGAACACATGAGTGAGTTTCGGGATACAGAATGAAAGATAAAGGGCTGGATGGTAGGACAGACCTAAGTCCCCAATTCTTTACCCTTTTAAATAAAGTTATGTCCATCTCCTACTGATATCTCCTACTGATTCTGCTCTTGGATTAAGGTGGGCAAAGAAATAACACCAATTCTCACCTCCTTCAATAGCAGTCTGTCAAATACTTCATGAGTTCTGATACCATGCCACCTAATCTGATTATGCTTGAAATCAGAATTTACTGTACGTATTTTAAAAAAAATTTAATTTAATTTTATTATAATGTTTGTTTAATTAACAATACTTAATTTGATTATGACTGCATACTGTAAACGCACGCTGTTAAATTACCTTTATAATGTTGCATGCCTCCATATTAATGCTTAAAGTAACATGTGGGAATGAAAGGATATAATATGCAAGATAAATGAGAGTGGAAGGGCAGAATGTTAGACGGGCCTGCACGCCCAATTCTTAACCCTTCGAAAATAAAGTTTGTTCATTCGTTCGTTCGTGCCTCCTCTTTTACTTGACATCAGGTAGTGTCGTTATTTGGCTTAGACCCAACAGTAGGCAACCAAGGTGCTGTGAGGGTCTGCTTTAGAAATATTTAGCTGTCGAAAGATTACCTTGATAAAATTGGTTTCGGAGGATTTGGTATTTGGAACAGGTGCAGCCTGTATATAACTATCTCTGCCAGATCATCTGCTTCTTGGGATTCAGAGCAGTGGAAAACTCAAAACTAAATTATATTTTACCGAATGTTTACTTCAGTCCAAAAAAGAGATCCCATTCCTAACTTATACAGCTTATGAATAAAGTAAATTTAAGTAAGCTAGCTTATGAGTTTCACTGAAAACGCTGAAAAAGTACCTTTACTCCTGCACTTCTAAATGCTGGCGGAAGAGGTTAGTCTGAAATTTCTCTATCTTAAAAATTCTTTTTATTTTTCCTCTGTCATTTAGAGATCTACCAGATCATCCCATGTGATCTAGCAGCAGATCACAATCGACCAGTTGCCAATCCACTAGCTTAGAGAATCTGTTTGCATCGTTAATGTTGTTATGATAAGTGGAAGATTGTTCGTTATTTTTAGCTTCCCTTTTCAAGCCTTTCATTTTGTTTCTGAGGTTGAGGCTGTCTGGTGTTAGGAAGTTAACTAGCTGAAATGTTTTCCTTGGTCAGTAATATACAGATGTACTCACAAATCAATTTCCCTATTTCAGCCAGGTAATTTTTTTAAATGTTTAATCGTGTCTTTGAGTCTTGGGAAAACATTCACAGTAAAACATTAGAATACTGTGGATACATGCATCTCTGTGTACACAGACTCAGATATAACATTAACTTTATCATCGTTGTTGGGAATGTCACCACCACATGTTACACATTAAACTGACTAAATTTCTTTTGAGTCTTTTAATTTTGAAGTAAAAAATAACAGATTTTGTGATTCTCAGATTGACATTTGAGATTCCCTCCTATTGAAGTGTTTCAGCTAATTAAGATTTATCTTTGTTTTTTATTATCACTAGCTTTGATTTTTAAAGAAACAATTACTCATTGTTTGCTTCATATTATCATCAGGCTGACTTTTACCATTATGTTGTTATCTTAAATTGTTTTCCACATTCTGCACTGTCTTTGTCCTTGGTTAATGTGTGCATTTTGACACATTCTACAGACTGTTTTTATTTCCTTTTGTAAGTTTTTAACTTTGTTTTTGCAATCTCTTATTTAGTGTATCCATTGTAATGCGTGTCAGCAACCTCGTATTACTCAGGATAATCATCGGCATGATTATCCCAGCCACAACCAAGGCCACTCCAATTTATTTCCTGAGATAACTTATAACATAACCTGTAAATTATAACAGTTGGTTTAGTCTGTTATACGGTTTCAATTATTTTTTTAAATACCCTGCGCGTCTGCTATGTTTCTTTGAATTAAAGTTCTTCACTGGAAGGTGATAACCTTCATCGTGTTAGAACTTACGTGGAACAATTATTCTAGAAGGGTTAACTTTTTTGATTTCCCTGATGATAATATCTCAGTGAAAAATATACAAAAATATTACAAAAAGAAAGAGAAAAGGAAGTTTTTATCTTCTGGAAAATGCAAAAATGGCCAGTTGACTACAAGTATTTATGACTTTTCCTGAAAATTTGCCACTGTTTTACAGTTTTTTTTCTTTTCGTCACTGAGAACTGTTTGCTGCACTGGGAAAAGATGGGTGTTTTTTTTTTGGGAGGGGGGGGTTGTGTTACAAGATTTGAGAATGCGTAGAAAGTAAAGCTGGGGAACTGATAGTGAGATATGCAATAGTAATTTTAGTTACCATATTTTGCCGCGGAGTCCATAAGTAGGTAGAATTGACAGTGAGAAAATAACTATAAAGAATAAAGCGTACATTTACTAATTTGAATTTATTACATTTGTTAACAGTTGGTCAGTTATTGGAAGAAAATAAAATGGATGAAATTGGTCTGCTGAGCTTTGGTTTTCTAATTTGTAGTTACATTACCGTGTCTCTGTAAAGTGCTGCAAGGAGTGCCATGCTACTGTATGCAGTCTATGAAGAGAGATGATTCATCGGTAATGTTCACCCTGAGCGCCGTCTAAGACTTTTGTTTACTTTGTACTTGGTATCAGAGTTTACAAGAAAGTAGGTTTCATTACCATTTGATGCACAAACGATCTTGACCGGCCATGGGCACCTATTCTGATGCAGTTGGCTCGGAATTATGTGCTCGATCGGCGTATCCAATAAAGTATCCCTGTCTCAGGGTCAAATCTATTGTCTTTCCTTTGCATGTTGTAAGGAGCGACTAGTATGAGGCTGAGCATGAGCCTGACATCCTTATCATGTAAAACACATTGCTAAAGAAATCACTATGGCTAGTGTACATAAATACTTTAGTGCAGGCTTCCTGCAATATGGACCAGCTGCAGTAGTGTCTCCATGCTTCATATGGGACATGAATGAATCTCTGCACCTGTGGCATCAGCTCCATGACAGCCGAACATCTGTTGCAGTTCTACCGAATATACAGCAGTGAACGGAGTAGCATAAGGCAACAATTTACTTCACTCCACGAAAAACTGTTTGGAGATGTCAGGAACCTTGAGCTGACTACTGCCTTTATTAGAGTCATTAATGTAGAAATCTGCGGGCAAAGAAGGAAGAAGATTGAATAAATTCTGAAAAGTATAACAGCACATGTTCTCTATGACAGAAATATGAAATCAGAACAGGTTATAAAAACGTCATTATTTCGCAACGCGCACTATCTTTGATTGTTTATTTCAGATAAATGTCTTCTTCTTCTTTGATACTTAACCGCCGACCGTCAAAGCAGTCAGTGGCCATCACGCCTATTGGCGTCTTGTAGGGCAACAACAAATTGATTCCACTTTGCTCGGTCGGTGGCCATCCTTTATACAGGGCCCCAACTCTGGTTCATTCTTTGCATCTCAGCCTCCACAGTCCTCCGCCAAGTTGTTTTTGGTTGGCCTCTCTTTCATTTTCCTTCAGGGGTCCATAGCATAGCTGTTCTTGTGATGGCATCAGGGTCTTTTCTGAGGACATGGCCAACCCAACTCCAGCTTTTGCCAGCTATGATGGTGTGCATGTCCTCTTGCTTGCTCCGAGTAAGCAGATCTTGGTTGGTGATGGTATTCGGCCAAAAGATTCGGTGAATCTTTCTTAAGCATTCTTCTTCTTCTTCTTCCATCCTTGGCCATCAACCGGCAAAGCAGTAGGTGGCCAGTACGCCTAGTGGCGTCTTAGGGCAACAACAAATTGATCAATCTATCGCTGTTTCCACCACGCCTAGTGGCGTCTTTGTGGAACAAAAACAGACCAAACAATCTATCATTGTTTCCGTAATCAGATTGGTTGGCAAGCAGGTGATCAGCCCACTGTGCGAAGTTTTTACGGGATGGGGTAAACAGCCCCATGCCCATACCCTCCTTAGTCGCTTTTTACGACATGCGTGGTAGGGTGCAGTGTTACTATTCTTTGCTCCCCTTTCAGGCCCCGGTAACACACGGGTGTTTCTTAGGCATGGTGTGTGAAAAGAGGACAATTTCGACATTTCCTTCTCTGTAACTCTCCAGCATTCCGCACCATAGAGAAGCACAGAAAGCACACAGCTCTGATATAATCTTAATTTTATGCTTGTGCTGTATTGAGAGGACTTCCAGATGTTGTTTAGGCTAAATAAGGCTGTTCTTGCTTTGTTCATTCTGTTGTTGATGTCTTTGCTTGCTCAGCCGTCTGGTGTTACTATGCATCCTAGGTATGTGAAGGTGTCTGTCTGTACTAGTTGCTGATTCCTTACTGATATGGGCTCAGGGTTGCTCACATTGAGCGTCATGACCTCTGACTTCTTTAGATTGATGTTCAAGCCCACCTGCTGGCTATACTTATTAAGTCTATCCGTTTTTTCCTGGATGTGTTGATGTGAATGCGCTAGTAGTGCAATGTCATCTGCATATTCCAGATCTTCCAATGTAGACAATGTAGTCCATGTAGTCCATCTTATTCCTATTGGTCTGCCCTCTGTTGTCTGGCGCATCACCCAGTCTATGACTGTTAAAAATAGAGTGGTTGATAAGGGGCATCCCTGTCGCACTCCTGTCTTCACCTCAAAGGTAAGGTTGCTCTGCCCAACGCTACACGTAAAGTTGGCATAGAGGCTTTTTATGATTGACACTATGCAGCTTGGAATTCCATAAGCCCTCAGTATTTTCCATAAACTGTCCCTATGTATAGTGTCAAAAGCCTTTCCAAAATCAACGAAATTAATGTACAGAGCTGTCTTTGCCATTCTGAGCACTGCTCTATAATGTTCCTGAGGGTAAATATATGATCTACACATCTTCTGTTCTTTCTAAATCCTGCTTGTTCTTTCCTCAGTTTGTGGTCTACTGCTTTTGAAATTCTCTGTATAATTATCTTGCCTAGTATTTTGCTGGGAACTGAGAGAAGAGTGATTCCTCTCCAATTATTGCAGTCTGCAAGATCTCCATTCTTGGGAAATTTGACAATTATTCCTTTGTTTCACTCTGTTGGTGTTGTCCCTGTTTTCCAGACTTGTGCAAATAGTGGTTCTAATAGTTCTGCTAGCTCAGGGTCTGTCTTAAATAGCTCTGCATTTAAGTTATCATGGCCAGGAGCTTTTCCATTCTTTAACTCTTTGATTGCTGTGATGATTTCTTCTTTTCGTGGAATGTCCGTATTAACATCTAGATCGTTTTCAGCCTCAGGAATATTCAATCGTGTCTCTTGTGGTTCCTTGTTCAGAGTTTCTCTGAAATGCTCTGCCCATCTTGTTTCCTGTCCCTCTGCTGTCGTGATGAGATTTCCGTGCTTATCTCTTACTAATGTAATATTGTTTGCACCTCGTTTTCCGCTGATGAATTTAGTTATTTTGTATACTGTGCTTTGTTCATTTCTCAGTGCTGCCTCTTCTGCCTATCTTGCAAGATCGTCTAGGAAATACCCTTTGTTGGCTCAGGTTTGGTGTTTAACTTCCTTGTCCAGCTGACTGTACTGTTCGCTATATAATTGCTTTAACCTGGGGGACTTTGCTTCTGTTTTCTTTCTTTTCATTTCCTTTCTCAGTGTTATGGTGTTTAATGTTTCTGGTGTTATCCAGTCTTGCTTCTTCCTTTCCTGGAATCCCAAGCATGATTTGCTGCTTTCCTTATATATTGTTGAAAGGTGTTGAAATTCTGGTCTATATCATCAGTCAATGTCTTTTCCTGACTTTTGGCAAATTGATATCTCTTCTTTATATCAACCGCAAAAGCTTTTCTGGTAAGGGGGTCCTTCAATTTGTTGATGTCAAACCTTTTCTGTGTAGTTACAGTTGGTCCAGCCCTTCTTAGTTTCACTTTCAGTTTTGCTACTACTAAATGGTGATCACTTCCCACATCTGCACCTCTTCTTACCTTCACATCTTGTAATGCATGTCTCCATCTACCGTTAATCATGATGTGGTCTATCTGGTTTCTGTCCCGACCATTTGGTGATTCCCATGTTAATTTGTGAATTTCTTTGTGTGGGAAAAGTGTTCCTCCAATGACCAGGTTGTTAATGCTACAGAAACTTATTAATTTATCCCCATTTTCATTTTGCTGTTCCGCTGCCGCATTTCCCCATTACTCTTTCATTATATGTATTGTGTGTTCCAACTTTCGCATTGAGGTCTCCCATTACTATGATAAGATCATATCGAGGTGTGTCTTCCATTTCTTTCTGCAGTTGTTGATAGAATTCATCCTTGACCTCTTCATCGCTGTCATTCGTTGGTGCGTAGCATTGTATTATTGTAGTATTTGTGAATCTCCCTCTCAATCTTATTCTTATCAGTCTGTTGTTGATGGGTTTCCATTCCAGTAATGTCCTTTCTACTCCTTTCTGTAGAATAATGGCTACACCTTCATTGTGCTGACCATCCTCTCTTCCAGAGTAAAGTACTGTTTCTCCTGTTGCTGTTTTAACCTTTCCTGCCCCTGTCCATCTGCTCTCGCTTATCCCTAAAATGTGTAACCTATAGTTTCTCATTTCTGCCGTGACCTGTTTTAGTTTACCCGTCTCGTTCATTGTCCTAACATTCCAAAATCCTATTCTTGTTTCACGTTTTGCGGTCAGGACGTCCGTTTTCGTGTCAGTGGCTTCCTTTCGGCTTTCACCACTGACAGTCATATGAGCCTCAGACTCCGGATGTCTGTCCCACAGCAAAGTTTGTTCATTTGTTGTTGTTTCTGTAACTTCATTTTTTTTTACATAGACAGGGGTGTCAGCCCTATGCTAAAACCCCCAACCTGGAGGACCAGGGTGTCTGCTTTAGTCTGACCCCTGCCTGCGCCTACCTGTCCAGCTTGGTAGAACCTTCCAGGAGTAAAACTCCCACTGGCGTAGCTCTGGGGGTAATCAGGGTACGCAAGCCGCCATACCTCGACAAGGTATTGACACCAGTGATGGCAGAGATAAATGTAAAATCACATAATTTTAGAATTATAAATTTTTCTCTGACAGATCTTGAAACCCATGATGCTCCGACGTCTCAAGGAAGATGTAGAAAAGAACTTAGCACCGAAAGAAGAGACAATCATTGAGGTGGAGCTGACAAACATCCAGAAGAAGTACTACAGGGCTATTCTGGAACGCAACTTTCAGTTCCTGGCAAAGGGCACAAGCAGCAGTGTACCAAGTCTGATGAACACCATGATGGAGCTGAGAAAATGCTGCAATCATCCCTTTCTTATTAACGGTACTTTTCAGATGTAACATTTTCTTATTTTATGTAAACTTTAAATACAGAATTCCAAGGAATAAGCTGATAACAGTGATGCTTTTCTTCAAATTCATTTAGGAGCATGAACATCACCTTGCATTATTCCGTGTCATTTATTGTGAAACTTAAGTTTGCTACTGTTTTCCTTGAATTTTTTTGCCTTCTTCTGGCGATGCGTGGACCTTTCAACCTTGACTGGAGTCCTTTGGTTTTATCAGAGCGCAGTAGTCATTAAAACACAAGTGAACTGTGTCAGGTCAAGTGCATGATTATAAAACATTAAGCCCTTAAAAGTACTATTAGTTTCTATCAGCTAGTATGATGAAGCCCTGAAAAAGGACTGCTAGCGCATTTATAGATTAAACTAGCAATAACCCGTCAATAATGATGGAAGTAAATAAAAAAAAACTAATATATTTTTAAAATATGTTTTATTTTTTGTGAAAGTGCGTGGATTTGTTTCAAAGAATGTTCCCTGATAAAAAGTGTTTTAACCAAAACTTTCAAGTTATCATGATTTGTTCCTCGGGTGAGGGCGACATTGAGCTGGCCGTGTTCGAAAACAGGTTCAGGAAGAAAAACTCCTACGTGATCAAAACATTGTCCTTGCGCCTTATTGGTCGTCATTGAAAATGCTAAAATCATTGGGAATTGACGACGTCGTTTCCTAAATGGCTAACTGCGCTCGCTCGGTTCTAAGTCAATGCGAGGAATTAAAACCTGTTCTCCCTTATTGTCGGCGTCTGTGGCCTAATGGATATGAACGCAGTTTCATAATCCAGATATACCAGGTTCGAAACCTGCTGCGGGCGGTTTGGTAGCAGATCGCTTTGTGTGGATTTTTAACAATGGTATAAGCGCCGTACCGTTCAGAAAGCAATGGCAAACTACTGAATGAAAAAAATTGCCTAGAAAAATCACAAACAGCCAATAAAAGCTGGGGTTGATTGCCACGTCCTGTAAAGGATAAGCAACTAACTTCTCCCTTATTACTGCCAGTGATAATTTCTGCATCAATCGAATTCCGATGCAAGACTTTTATGACCAAACACGTGGCATTCAGTAGTCTGTTTTTTGCGTTCAGATTTCACAATAGCATGATAAATGCAGCAACCTTTAATTTCAGCAAATGCGGTGGCATTCCTGATGGGCACTGCTCGTTAAGGAACTCGGGAAATAAACTGCGTCATTGGGATATCTTATCATTTTGATCCATAATAATAAGTCTGCAATACTTTAAATTAAAATTTTGTCTTGAAGAAACAATCAAAAACTTACATTTTAAGGTTATTTTTAACAAAATGATGAGTTAAATCCGTTTCCGGGATGAAACTGGGTTCCACAATCAAAAACTTACATTTTGTTCATATATCACTGTCACTCACTTTGTGTTGCACAATTCACCGACTTTTCTTCGTGGAGTGTTACTATTTTTGGGAGAGTACATATAAGGGAAACAATACAATTAATGTCTAACTTTCAACCACAGTTGCATCCCTTAGATGTGACCAAAGTACAAACGGCAAGAATTATGGAGTTTGAGAACAAAATGTCATTGCCACTTCTTTCTGCTATTGGCTGGCGTCTTTAGCTCTGCACATGAGATTCCTGCTACCATGGCTTTCTTCTCCATCCTAGTTCTCCAGGTTGTCTTTGGTCTCCAACGCTTCTCTTCCCCTATATAAAAGAGAGGTGGACATGGTATACTTGAAATTTTAGAGGATACAGCGGGGGGGGGGGGGGGTGTGATTATAATCTACTATGCCTTTCTTCAAACATAATTTTTTCAAAGGGTAAATGACTTATGGCTCACCCTTTATGGTCTATTGTGTGTGACTGTATATTAGAAATGTATAATGATAAATGTATTAATGACCATTAGGTCATTCATTGATCATTCCATTAAGTAAGTAAATATAGTTTATAAAACAAGTCTTCTAAAATGAGCATTGTCTTAAACACGTGATTTAAGTATAACCTTTATTAGTCGGTTATAAACGTTCTTGGGCTTCAAGGGTTAAAGCTGATCGTGCAAAAAATTCAGCTTTATTATAAAATAATTCTTCTTCTTCCTCTTCCTTGTTCGTCCTGAAAAGGACGTTGGTTGCGTTGTGTCTGTTTACGCCGGGGCTGCGATATCTGCGCCTTTCGGCCAACACATCTGACTTCAGCACGGTTATAAAATAATTGAAAAGGCACTTTGATTGGGATATTATCTAATCAACAAGCTAAAGAGAAGTTGGCAAGAAGACGAAGATGGCTGTATACCGCTCCACCTATGTCCCAGCCTTGACGTATGGATGCGAGTCATGGGCAGTGACTACAACCCACAAAAGCCAGATCCAAACCACAGAAATGAGGTATCTGAGGAAGATGGTTGAAGTAACAAGAGGAGACATGGTCTGCAACATGGCCTAAAAACCCAGCCCCTGCAGACCTAAGTAGAACAGTCCCAACTAAGATGGTTTGGCCATGTCTTCAGAATGGGAGAAGATCAGCTACCACGACAAGTATGGGAAACTAAGAGCCAGGGATCCAGACCTCCAGGATGACCCAGAGTCTGCTTGGAGGACAATATAGACAGTTACTGAAGGACCGAAGACTAGAATGGAACCAGGCCAGGAGGAAGACAGCCTATAGGATATTATGACGCACTCTCTTCCAAACCTCTACACCTCACGGTAGAAGTGGAACGACTTAGTAAGTAAATAACAAGCTAAAGATAGGAACTAAAGATGAGTGTAAATGTGGCACTGATAAAGTGATTGCTAAACATCTGCTTCAAAGATGCCAAACATATGAGGAACATAGAAAGTACATATGGCCGTCACCAGTACCGTTCCTAGAAAAACTCTATGGAGACACAAATAACCTGAAACTGACCACTGCTTTCTTTGAAAATATTCAAGCAGACGTCAGAGAGTGTAAGATGAAGAAGTATCTATTGGGATATACATGAAACAAATGTTAAAACTAGGGCTGTACAGAATATCTGATTTGTATTTGATTCGGTGCCGAATAGTGCCTTCAGTGAACTATTCGTATTCGGCCGAATATTACGCTGCCATGAAATCCGAAAAGTGAATTTAGGTCAACCTGCGGCATGACAATTTTTGACCCAGAAAGTAGGCTGACTTTCCGTTTCCATTGGTCATGCAACTAACAACACACCACACCTTGCGATCAGTACTTTAGCGTGTAGGCACCAGCTGGTTAAAACCAGACGTGTAAATATCAATGTCTGCGTTAGTCTTCACATTGTGACTGTTGTATTGGTTTAAATCGTGCCTTGTTTTTTTTTAATATTTTATAGTTTAATACAGGTTGGTCACATATTTCCAACTTATTACTCGTCACTTTTTAGCAACTGTCTGGTCATTGTGGTCTGTTCTAAATTTCACTTACTTCCCTAATACTTTTATTTAACATCACTTAACTAATGCTAAGTGTTTTTTTATTTAATGTTATCTCAGTAAAGTATTCTTTTTATCATATTCGTCATCCTCTAACTTCGCCGGTGCTTCACACACGACAGCAATTAATAAAAATGTCAGTAGACCTATTGAACACAACTTTGTATGTCCAACATTCACTCACTATTCGTGTTCGTATTTGGCCAAATAGTAAAAATCACTATTCGGTACAGCCCTAGTTAAAACAAGTAGCAATAAGTGCCATTCCAGTAATTTTTATTGTATTTTTAAAACTTTCACAAACAAAATAAAATAAAATCTAAAGTGACAAGTAAACTGAGACAGCAACAATGGCTGCCCACTATGACATCACATGTTGAACAAACTGGATCTTATGCTGAGTAATGTTAACGCAACATAGCTGTGTATGTTATAAGATTAAGAATCTCGTTACACGTCCATTGAGGCATAGTGGGAATATGGTATTAGGCCCATATTTTCTTGACCATCGGCACACCAGGGGTGATGTGGTCAGCATCACGCCGGCCGCCTTAACCTTCCCAGAGTTGCTCTGGTACCCAATTCATGAGGCTGGGTCGACCCCCGGAGCCGTTTGCAGTCTAAAAAAGTTCCACCTCAACTGGGGATCGAACCATGGACCACCGAGCTAGGAAGCCAGTGCACTAACCACTGTGCTACCGCGGCTCCTACATTATGTTATAAAAGGGCAGTTAATTCTCTTTATTTTGATGTTTGTTTCGAATAAATTATGTGAATAAAAGTGAATAAATAACAATTTAAAATAGGAAACAACTTGTCAATCACTCTGCATTTTGGTAATGATTAGAAGTCATGCACTATTGTCCTTGTCTAACCAGGAGCTGAAGACAAGATCCTAGAAGAAGCTCGGGACAAACACCAGGAGGATCATGACATGATGCTGTCGGCCATGGTCCAGTCTAGTGGAAAGATGGTCTTGATGGATAAATTATTGCCGAGGCTGAAGAATTCTGGCCACAAAGTTCTCATCTTCTCTCAGATGATCCGTGTACTGGATATTATTGAGGACTATATGATTCACAGAAAGTGAGTGGGGTTAATCCTTTAGCCGTTTATTGAATCATCTACCCCAAAAAAAAAGGTTTCTAAAAGGTATGCTGCAGTCATCATATTTATTCCCTCTCAGCTTTAATCCAATATGGAATTTGGCATTTGTGTTTAAAAATTTACCCTAATAAAGACAGGAATTTTAAAGTATATTTTGCTGCCGTCATTTTCCCTTTTGCTTCTTATGAAGACACCACTCAGCTGGTCCTCTTCCATGAATCCTGAACCAAGCATTCACTTACTGTTGCAGCTGTGGTCTCTGTGGCACTTTGTTGTACATGAGAACTTTGTTGTACATGAGAACTTTGTTGTACATGAGAACTTTGTTGTACATGAGAACTTTGTTGTACATGAGAACTTTGCCAGCCCCATGCACTACCTCATGTTAGTCACCTTGTATGACATGCTTGAGGCAGCAGTTAAAAAAAGAATGTGATGGTGGTGATTGTTTAAATTAACTCCTTTTAATTTTGTGTAACTTGTTTTGAACTATCAAGATGTGGAGGAGTGGTGGTTTGTGTTTCTATATGATTCAAGATGTGGAGGAGTGGTGGTTTGTATGTGTGTCTATAATAGATACAAGATGTGAAGGAGTGGTGGTTTGTGTGTGTGTCTATATGATTCAAGATGTGAAGGAGGGGTGGTTTGTGTGTTTCTATATGATTGTGAAGAAGTGGTGGTTTGTGTGTATATGATTCAAGATGTGAAGAAGTGATGGTTTGTGGGTGTCTATATGATTCAAGATGTGAAGAAGTGGTGGTTTGTATTTCTATATGATTCAAGATGTGAAGGAGTGGTGGTGGTGTGTGTGTGTTTCTATATGATTCAGGATGTGAAGAAGTGGTGGTTTGTGTTTCTATATGATTCAAGATGTGAAGGAGTGGTAGTGGTGTGTGAGTGTGTGTTTCTATATGATTCAAGATGTGAAGGAGTGGTGGTGGTGTGTGAGTTTGTGTTTCTGTATGATTCAAGATGTGAAGAAGTGGTGTGTGTGTGTTTCTATATGACTCAAGATGTGAAGAAGTGGTGGTTTGTGTTTCTATATGATTCAAGATATGAAGAAGTGGTGGTTTGTGTTTCTATATGATTCAAGATGTGAAGAAGTGGTGTGTGTGTTTCTATATGATTCAAGATGTGAAGAAGTGGTGGTTTGTGTTTCTATATGATTCAAGATGTGAAGAAGTGGTGGTTTTTGTTTCTATATGATTCAAGATGTGAAGAAGTGGTGTGTGTATGTTTCTATATGATTCAAGATGTGAAGAAGTGGTGGTTTGTGTTTCTATATGATTCAAGATGTGAAGGAGTGGTGGTTTGTGTGTGTTTCTATATGATTCAAGATGTGAAGGAATGGTGATGTGTGTGTGTTTATTATGACTTGTAGTGTATCAAGCTGCTGGGATTCAATAGCACGGAGTTTGTTTGTGACGTATATCAGCCTGTTCATATTTGGCTGAAAGAAGTTTACCTTTTACAGGTACTTATATGAACGTTTGGATGGACGGATTCGTGGGACTGTGCGCCAAGAAGCCATTGACCGTTTCTCAAAGCCAGACTCTGACCGGTTTGCATTTCTTTTATGCACAAGGGCAGGAGGTCTGGGCATCAACTTGACTGCTGCTGATACTGTAGTCATTTATGACTCTGACTGGAATCCACAAAACGACCTACAGGTTAGCACCAAATTTTAAGCATTATCAATAGCATTGTATAGCCTGCTGTTGTACAGAACCTTAAAAGTGGCACCTGTGGCCTCAATAAATTCTGAAAGTATGAACTATGAGTAAGATCATTCTTTACTTAAGCATTTTAAATTGGGAGATAATATACATTTGCATGAAACTATACTTAAAAAGAGATGGGAGAGTGTATGTTAACTTAAAACATATTCAATGCATGATAACATAGCATAGGGTCTTTAATTTCATTCTAAGTAGGTATATTTGATTTTGTAAATAGTATTTTCTTCAGAAATGATGCTTTTCTTATGAAGAAAATCTAGATTTTCTAACAACCTTGTTTTAAGCTACTAATGTTCTTATAACGTCCGCATTTATTTGTAAATCAATGTCAGATTTGGCACAGATACTTTCTATAGGACTTTTTGTCAGATCCGATTTTTGATATCTTATTAACATTTTGTTGATTTATTGCAAATAATGTAAAATTTTGAAAAAAAAATTATTATTTATAGATATAAACTTTAAAATTATATATCTCAAAATCTACTTATGGAATCAAAAATCCCATCTGACAAAAGTTTTAAAATATAATGTTTAACATTTTGTTTCAATTTGGTAATGATAGATTAATAAATAAAAAAAAGCCTTAAGACATTAAAATAGAACAATAAAATCCAATACGACCATCGTTTCCATGACAACCGATGATGTAATGCCATCAAACTCTTCATTATGCGTATCTATGATTGATGTAGGTTAAGTATGTGCATTTTCATTGAAATCCTGCGATTAATAATGAAAATAGTATTTCATTGTAGCTCCTCCCCTTAAATATTGTAATGTTTAAAAAAAAAAAACCCATTAATTCCGTAATTAGGAGATGGTGTAAATATTAATTATTGATTTAAATTTAAAAGCCATTGGTAAAAGTCTAGTATGAAAATGAGCCAACAATAAATGATTGGTATTGTAGCAGCAGAGGACTTAAAAAAATATTATAAATAATTAAACGAAAACAGAGTGTCAGAATTGTAAGATTACAGGGGAATTGATTGTCTCTAAGGAAATCTGCATAATGCATTTTTGTCTTGAAATAACAGTCATAATTTTAAGTACCTGGACACATTAGTAATTTCAGATAGAGCTTCTATGAATGATAGAATAACATAGCAAAAGCAACATTTCTGTACACAAATAGCTCTCATTTATATGTATTGTGTACAGGCATGGAATCCCAACATAGTGTGAAATCGGGTTATTTTTCAAACGTAGTGTTTTGAATGGAAAATATTACAAGGCTTTCAGAAGATGCCTTCATAAAGACTGAGGTATTACTTAGGTCGCAGACAGCTAATATAGAAAGTCTCTTTCCTAAAGAGCATGTTGACAGCGAAGAGAGTCTGGGTTGCTCACTCACCTTTTTCTAGGAAAATCTGCAGATTTGGCACCTGGAATGTTTATACATTACATGGATGAGGGGTTACTGTGCAACTAGGTCGAAGCAGAAATGAGAGGCTACAATATTGACATCTTAGGATTTTGTAAAACAAGGTGGAAGAGGAGGAGGAAAGATATTAAACATAGGAGAAATTGTGCTGTCCTCTGTTCATTACCAGGCAGACCTTTTTCTGGAATACCCAGGATGAGAGATTACCAGGCAGATCTTTTTTCTGGAATACCCAGGATAAGACAGATACGTAGACAGAAAAAGCACAAGGAGAAGAGATCTGGAGAGAGACATGAAAATAATGTACAAGACATTGAAAGACCTTGGGCTGATGGCAGGAAGATTGGCATAAGTGTAAGAAGACATTGAAAGACCTTGAGCTGATGGCAGGAAGATTGGCATAAGTGTAAGAAGACATTGAAAGACCTTGAGCTGATGGCAGGAAGATTGGCATAAGTGTAAGAAGACATTGAAAGACCTTGACCTGATGGCAGGAAGATTGGCATAAGTGTAAGAAGACATTGAAAGACCTTGACCTGATGGCAGGAAGATTGGCATAAGTGTAAGAAGACATTGAAAGACCTTGACCTGATGGCAGGAAGATTGGCATAAGTGTAAGAAGACATTGAAAGACCTTGAGCTGATGGCAGGAAGATTGGCATAAGTGTAAGAAAACATTGAAAGACCTTGAGCTGATGGCAGGAAGATTGGCATAAGTGTAAGAAGACATTGAAAGACCTTGAGCTGATGACAGGAAGATTGGCATAAGTGTAAGAAGACATTGAAAGACCTTGACCTGATGGCAGGAAGATTGGCATAAGTGTAAGAAGACATTGAAAGACCTTGAGCTGATGGCAGGAAGATTGGCATAAGTGTAAGAAGACATTGAAAGACCTTGAGCTGATGACAGGAAGATTGGCATAAGTGTAAGACATTGAAAGACCTTGAGCTGATGGCAGGAAGATTGGCATAAGTGTAAGAAGACATTGAAAGACCTTGAGCTGATGACAGGAAGATTGGCATAAGTGTAAGAAGACATTGAAAGACCTTGAGCTGATGACAGGAAGATTGGCATAAGTGTAAGAAGACATTGAAAGACCTTGAGCTGATGGCAGGAAGATTGGCATAAGTGTAAGAAGACATTGAAAGACCTTGAGCTGATGACAGGAAGATTGGCATAAGTGTAAGAAGACATTGAAAGACCTTGAGCTGATGACAGGAAGATTGGCATAAGTGTAAGAAGACATTGAAAGACCTTGAGCTGATGACAGGAAGATTGGCATAAGTGTAAGAAGACATTGAAAGACCTTGAGCTGATGGCAGGAAGATTGGCATAAGTGTAAGAAGACATTGAAAGACCTTGAGCTGATGGCAGGAAGATTGGCATAAGTGTAAGAAGACATTGAAAGACCTTGAGCTGATGACAGGAAGATTGGCATAAGTGTAAGAAGACATTGAAAGACCTTGAGCTGATGGCAGGAAGGTTGGCATAAGTGTAAGAAGACATTGAAAGACCTTGAGCTGATGGCAGGAAGGTTGGCATAAGTGTAAGAAGACATTGAAAGACCTTGAGCTGATGGCAGGAAGGTTGGCATAAGTGTAAGAAGACATTGAAAGACCTTGAGCTGATGGCAGGAAGGTTGGCATAAGTGTAAGAAGACATTGAAAGACCTTGAGCTGATGACAGGAAGATTGGCATAAGTGTATGACAGGAAGATTGGCATAAGTGTAAGAAGACAATGAAAGACCTTGAGCTGATGGCAGGAAGATTGGCATAAGTGTAAGAAGACATTGAAAGACCTTGAGCTGATGACAGGAAGATTGGCATAAGTGTAAGAAGACATTGAAGATTGGCATAAGTGTAAGAAGACATTGAAAGACCTTGAGCTGATGGCAGGAAGATTGGCATAAGTGTAAGAAGACATTGAAAGACCTTGAGCTGATGACAGGAAGATTGGCATAAGTGTAAGAAGACATTGAAAGACCTTGAGCTGATGACAGGAAGGTTGGCATAAGTGTAAGAAGACATTGAAAGACCTTGAGCTGATGGCAGGAAGATTGGCATAAGTGTAAGAAGACATTGAAAGACCTTGAGCTGATGGCAGGAAGATTGGCATAAGTGTAAGAAGACATTGAAAGACCTTGAGCTGATGGCAGGAAGATTGGCATAAGTGTAAGAAGACATTGAAAGACCTTGAGCTGATGGCAGGAAGATTGGCATAAGTGTAAGAAGACATTGAAAGACCTTGAGCTGATGGCAGGAAGATTGGCATAAGTGTAAGAAGACATTGAAAGACCTTGAGCTGATGGCAGGAAGATTGGCATAAGTGTAAGAAGACATTGAAAGACCTTGAGCTGATGACAGGAAGATTGGCATAAGTGTAAGAAGACATTGAAAGACCTTGAGCTGATGACAGGAAGATTGGCATAAGTGTAAGAAGACATTGAAAGACCTTGAGCTGATGATTGGCTGATAAGAAGACATTGAAAGAGGCTTGGCAGGAAGATTTACATAAGTGTAAGAAGACATTGAAAGACCTTGAGCTGATGGCAGGAAGATTGGCATAAGTGTAAGAAGACATTGAAAGACCTTGAGCTGATGACAGGAAGATTGGCATAAGTGTAAGAAGACATTGAAAGACCTTGAGCTGATGGCAGGAAGATTGGCATAAGTGTAAGAAGACATTGAAAGACCTTGAGCTGATGGCAGGAAGATTGGCATAAGTGTAAGAAGACATTGAAAGACCTTGAGCTGATGGCAGGAAGGTTGGCATAAGTGTAAGAAGACATTGAAAGACCTTGAGCTGATGACAGGAAGATTGGCATAAGTGTAAGAAGACATTGAAAGACCTTGAGCTGATGGCAGGAAGATTGGCATAAGTGTAAGAAGACATTGAAAGACCTTGAGCTGATGGCAGGAAGATTGGCATAAGTGTAAGAAGACATTGAAAGACCTTGAGCTGATGGCAGGAAGATTGGCATAAAGGTAGGAAGACATTTGTAAAAGACCTTGAGCTGATGGCAGGAAGATTGGCATAAGTGTAAGAAAGACATTGAAAGACCTTGAGCTGATGGCAGGAAGATTGGCATAAGTGTAAGAAGACATTGAAAGACCTTGAGCTGATGGCAGGAAGATTGGCATAAGTGTAAGAAGACATTGAAAGACCTTGAGCTGATGGCAGGAAGATTGGCATAAGTGTAAGAAGACATTGAAAGACCTTGAGCTGATGGCAGGAAGATTGGCATAAGTGTAAGAAGACATTGAAAGACCTTGGGCATAAGTGTAAGAAGACATTGAAAGACCTTGAGCTGATGGCAGGAAGATTGGCATAAGTGTAAGAAGACATTGAAAGACCTTGAGCTGATGGCAGGAAGATTGGCATAAGTGTAAGAAGACATTGAAAGACCTTGAGCTGATGACAGGAAGATTGGCATAAGTGTAAGAAGACATTGAAAGACCTTGAGCTGATGGCAGGAAGATTGGTATAAGTGTAAGAAGACATTGAAAGACCTTGGGCATAAGTGTGATGACCAGGACAGAAGAGTGGCATAAGTGTAAGAAGACATTGAAAGACCTTGAGCTGATGGCAGGAAGATTGGCATAAGTGTAAGAAGACATTGAAAGACCTTGAGCTGATGACAGGAAGATTGGCATAAGTGTAAGAAGACATTGAAAGACCTTGAGCTGATGGCAGGAAGATTGGCATAAGTGTGTTGAAAACCTATGCTCCTTGTAGAGCTGAAAGTTAATGATGATGATGTTGAATTAGTGGAAAGGCCTGATTATCATCCTCTGCTTCTATGTTGATTGTTGATGATTGTTATAGTTGATTTAAACATAACATGTTAATTTGACTGTAACTGAAAACACTGACTTTGTTGATTATTGAATCTCAGGCCCAAGCTCGATGCCATCGTATTGGTCAGAGTAAGGCAGTGAAAGTGTATAGGCTCATCACACGAAACTCTTACGAGCGGGAGATGTTTGACAGAGCTTCCTTGAAACTTGGCTTGGACAAAGCAGTGTTACAGTCAATGGCTGCCGACAAGCCAGTTAATCCTGTAAGTAATTAAGATGATAGAAGAGTCTGGCAGAGTTATTATTCTTTTTCTTCTTCCTTTCAACTCCATGTGTAGCATAAACCTTTAGCTTTATTTCTTTCTGTCCTAACCAGTGTATTCCAAATTTTGTTCTGTCTTCTGTGTTATTATTTTTGTCTTCATTTCTTATTCTTTGTTTAATGTTTTTTTCTGTTTCTTCTAATCTGGGACTTGATTTTCTGAATGTGTGGTCTTGTACACCCTGAATGTCATTTGCTCATTTTCTGTTCCACTGTTACTTGGTTCTCGCATAAGTTCCACACTGGTTATCTAGTCATATCTACTCAGTCCTTCTCCTCTGCCCCTTTCTAGGGTTGTGGAATCATCCAAAAAAAGTTTCAGACTCCTGAAGTTTTAGAAGTCCAACTCCTGACTACAGTTTTTTTTACCTGTCATATGACAAAATTCATGAGTCCCGGACCAATTCTGACTCTACTAAAAAATGACAAGAGTCCACAACTACAAGTACACAGCCCTGCCCATTTCATTGCTGGCAGCATTCTGTGCTTTTCACTTCTTCCTCCTGATCTGCCTGTTTTCTCAATTCTTTATTGTATTCTTTGGTTCATCTATCTTCTTAGAGTCCTTGTATTTTTCTTTTATACATAAGCTTACCTTTCTGCCAGTTTCTGTTCATCCACTTAGGACTTTTGAGTATGAATATGTGTTAAAGGGTTTTAATATTCAGACTAACCTGTGAAGTCATTTACAGGGTACACAGGGTTTTTTTTTTTTTTTTGAGCAGTGTTATGTATTTGTTGGTCCATTTTACTCCTATGCTTCTAATGATCAGACCAACATGCTGTGCCTTGTCTGTTTGGTTTCTGAAGCATTGTAATTTTGTTCTTAATTTATAATCTTGAACATCTTTATTCTATTAAAAGATCTGTATTGTTAACTTAGGCTCCAGTTTATGCTACATTTATGATTTTTTTTTAAATGTATTAATTTGCATTCGTCATATTGACTACTAAAAAGGTAATGGTAGTCCTTTAGCAGATAATGCTGTAGTGTAGTGAAGTAAAGTGTTAGAGACTTCACTAGTCCAGCATTGAGAGGTAAGGTGACAAGTTCCCTTTCTCGCTACCTCAAAGTCAGGTACCCATTTACAGCTGGGTAGACTGGAGCATGTCGGTACCGTGATTCGAACCTGGCACCTTTGCCACGAGAGACCAGCGTTCTAACCACTCTGTCAATCGGACGCTGCATATTGACTATCTTGTATTCCCTGTGCCATTTCTTACTGTATCTTATAATATCACAGCTTACTTCTTGTTTTAAATTGATACTGTCAATCTAATGAACATAATTATCACATGTCAACTATTTCTTCTAAAGGCAAACCAGTTGACCAAGAAAGAAATTGAAGACCTGCTGAAGAAGGGAGCCTATGGTGCTCTCATGGAGGACGATAGCACAGGGGACACATTCTGTGAGGAGGACATTGACCAGATCTTGCAACGGAGGACAAAGGTCATCCAAATAGAGTCTGAAGGCAAAGGATCTACATTTGCCAAGGTCAGTTTTTAATCGTTGAAACATGGAAATTTTGAGTAATCTGGACTGAGAGGAGGCAGCGATAAATTTTTTAATGTGGCACTTTTGTGCTTTGAGTTGTGTCTCCAAATGCTCAACGGCATGTTTTATTTCACAATTCCTATTGTCGTGCAGCTTTTTTGTGTAGCTGTAGACTTGATTTGTTGGCCAGCTTCAAGATTTACCGTAATCCTACAGTTTTATCCATTGACACACTTCACAATTTATCTGGTTTCTACGGTTCAACATTTACTTAATTCCTACAGTTTTATGTATTGACACACTTCACCATTTATCTATTTTCTACCGTTCAGCATTTACTTAATTTCTACAGTTTTATCCATTGACACACTTCACCATTTATCTAGTTTCTACGGTTCAACATTTACTTAATTCCTACAGTTTTATCTATTGACATACTTCACCATTTATCTGTTTTCTTTGGTTCAACATTTACTTAATTCCTACAGCTTTATCCATTGACACACTTCACCATATCATCAAACTCCATAATTCTCGCAGTTTGTACGTCGGCCACATCTAAGGGATGCAACTGTAATTGAAAGTTAGACATTAATTGTATTGTTTCCCTTATATGTACTCTCCCGAAAATAGTAACACTCAACGAAGAAAAGTCGGTGAATTGTGCAACACAAAGTGAGTGACAGTGATATATAAATAAAATGTAAGTTTTTGATTGTAGAACCCAGTTTCATTCCGGAAACGGATTTAACTCATCATTTTGTTAAAAATAACCTTACAATGTAAGTTTTTGATTGTTTCTTCAAGACAAAATTTTAATTTAAAGTATTGCAGACTTATTGTTGGAGCTATTCACTGGAAATGAAATGGTTTATTGGAGCATAGATACCATGATTTCATGATCCCAATGACACAGTTGATTTCCCAACCGAGTTCCTTAACGAGCAGTGCCCATCAGAAATGCCACTGCATTTGCTGAAATTAAAGGTTGCTGCATGTATCATGCTATTGCGCAATCTGAACGCAAAAACGGACTATTGAATGACATGCGTTTGTCATAAAAGTCTTGCATCGGAATTCCATTGATGCAGAAATTATCACTGGCAGTAATAAGGGAGAAAGAGTCTTACTTCCTCACATGACTTATAACTGAGTGAGCGCAGTTTGCCATTTAGGATGCGACGTTGTCAATTCCCAGTGATTTTAGCATTTTCAATGACGATCAATAACGCGCAAGGACAATCTTTTGATCACGTAGGAGTTTTCCTTTCTGAACCTGTTTTCAGACACGGCCAGCTCTATGTTGCCCTCACCTGAGGAACAAACCATGAAAACTTGAAAGTTTTTGTTAAAAACACTTATCAGGGAACATTCTTTGAAACAAATCCACGCACTCTCACAAAAAATGTTGTCATCAAATAACTTTTATATTGAATTAAAAAATATTTTAAAAGTATATTACATTTTTTTTATTTACTTCCGTCATTATTGACGGGTTATTGCTAGTATCTATATATTAACTGTTTGACCTAGGAAGTCTTTGTCATTTAATTACTACCCTTTCATTTCCTTCCAGGCAAGCTTTACTATGACAGAAAACAGAAGTGACATAGACATCAATGATCCTGAATTCTGGCAGAAGTGGGCCAAGAAGGCAGACATTGATACCGAGGCTAGCAACAAAAAGGTAAATAATCAAACGAACCACTAAAATTAGAAGCAGTTTTTTTCAAGATGGTGGTTGCATTAGTTTTAAAAATTGTGAGATGCATTGTCTTTTTACCAGAAATTAACTTTGAGTTCAATAATATTAAAGTTCAGAATTATTTCCATGCTGTGCTATTCAGCATCATGTCCTCATTAAACGTCATCTTACCTAGAAGTGTTAGGCCTTCAATTTGTGCCTGGTTCTCCATGTCATGTGCCATCAACTCAAGATCTTTACCTGTCTTTTTTTATCCCTTTAGTTCATGCTCTTCTGCATTTATAATTTTCTTTCATGCCAGTATTATTAGATTCATTAAAAATGATTTCATAAAAATTTTTTTAAAAATTTATTTCACAAATTATCTCGCAGCCGTACGTTGTCACTGTCTCTGCTCTGTAACATTTTTCCTGGCTGATTAATTATTTCATGAAACATAAAATTTCTACTAGTCAGATAAGCATTACATATTTGTTAATATCTTATAAACATTACATTTATAGTGTTTGAGTTTTCATTTCCATTTTCACTCCTTACGAAGTAGGGATCCACCATTACAGTTAGCTCCCTGTCAGGAAGCCTGCATGAAGCATTCATGTAATATTGTAGTGGTGGTGTATATAGCAATTAGTCTTACACGATGAGGTTGCCTACATGATGAGGTTGCCTACACGATGAGGTTGCCAGCTCGATGCAGAGCCTCATATTATTTGCCTCTTATGACATGCCTGTAGGGGCAGTGGTCCCATTCTTTAGTTTCCTCAGAGACTCCATGAGAACTACCGTTGCTGTTTAACTAGAGCTGCTAAGCTTGTCACTCTTTAAGTGGACAGTACTAAGTTGAAGAATCGTTGGTATTATCTACATTGTAGATCTAAGTTTAGTGCCCAATGCTGGGGTTCTGAACATGTTTCCTCACAGGGGGAATCGTGATGTTGGGCCTTTCTAGTGTGGCTGCTTGATCCCTGAAGACTTTCCTGGATGCACAGAATCAGGTCCTTTAGGGTCTTGCTTACAGATCTAACCCTTGCCGTAGCGCAGTGGTTAGGGCACTGGCTTCTTAGCTCTGTGGTCCATGGTTCGATCCCCAGTTGAAGTGGGATTTTTTAGACAGCAAACGGCTCCAGGGTTGACCCAGCCTCATGAATTGGGTACCAGAACAACTCTGGGACGGTTAAGGCGGCCGGCATAATGCTGACCATATCACTCCTAGTGTGCAGATGGTCAAGAAAATATGGGCCTAACACCGTATTCCCAATATGCCCACTGGGTGTGTAATGGGATCCTTTATCTTTCTTTTTACAGATGTAACCCTGGAGTTCACGCAAGAGCAGCGTGAATTCCTTTGCTACCCCTGAGAACTTCATGGCGCTATAGTTTATGTAATGGAATCACAACAACAAGATAAGAACCGATATGTAGAGAACTCTCTGTCCCCTGGGGAAGAATCTACTGTACAAATTAACAGGGAAGAGGCAACTCCTCTAATGAGTAAGGAAGTACATAATGACGAGTGTTCCTTAAATTCTGTTGAAAGGGAGCATTCTGAGAAAGACCACCTAAAAACTAGTAGGAGAAGCCTAAAAATAGGAACATGGAATGTTAGAACTTTAAACGGAGAAGGAAAGCTGGACAATCTTATATTAGAGGCAACCGACATGAAACTCGATATACTGGGAGTTGCAGAGGCAAGACTTTTGGATACAGGCTACATAACAAGAGACCAGTACACGCTTATACACTCAGGAGGAGAAAAACACGAAAGAGGGGTAGGAATGTTGATAAAGAAGGAGTTAGAAAAATACGTATGTGGATACTGGACACACAATGACAGAATGATGTTACTAAAGATGAGAGCAAAGCCATTCGACATATCAATCTTACAAACTTATGCACCAACTAAAGATTACAGCGAGGAAGAAATAGAAGAATACTATGAAGAGCTACAACACACACTTAAACCAGTCAAATCTACAGATGTGTTGATAGTAATGGGTGATATGAATGCAAAAGTAGGAAAAGGAAAATACAAGAAAATAGTAGGACAGTATGGATTAGGGACAAGAAATGATAGAGGAGACAGACTTATCCAGTTCTGTGAAGAAAACCAGCTGGTCATATGTAACACCTTTTTTGAACATCACCCAAGGAAATTATACACATGGAAAAGCCCAGGAGATGTAACACGTAATCAAATCGACTATATCATGATAAAACATAGATTTAAGAACAGTGTCACAAGTGCAAAGACACATCCTGGCGCCGACATAAATTCAGATCACAATCCAGTTGTCATCAAAGTAAATATAAAGCTGAAAAGAGCAGGAAACAGAAGACAGGAGGAACCCCAGATAGAAATATCAGCGCTGAAACAACCAGATATAAAACAGAAATATTTAATCGAAGTCAAAAATAAATACCAACAGTTATTGACAGAAAGCATGGAGCAGTATAGAAGAGAAAACCCAGAAGAAAAAGCAACCGCAAAATGGGAATGCTTAAAAACAAGCATACAATCAGCAAATGCAAATTTACCTAAAAAGGAGTCTAAGAAAAATCAAATTTGGATGACAGATGACATCTTGAATAAAATGGCAGAAAGAAAGAAAGCAAAAAAATACTCCAGAATATAAAACAATAGACAATGACATACGTACTATGTGTAGAGAAGCAAAAGAACGGTGGATAGAAACAAAATGTAAGGAAATAGAAGACTTGGAAGCGAAGCACATGACAAGAGATATGCATGAAGAAATAAAGAAATTATCAAATCGGTCGCGGTTTGCACAAGGAGGAAGCTGTATCAAGAACAAAAATGGTGTAATATTACTTGATGAGAAAGACATATCAAACAGATGGGCAGAATACGTAAAAGAACTATTCGAGGACAACAGAGGTAAAAAACCATCACCAGATTCTAATGAAGGCCCACACATTCTCAGATCAGAAGTAGAGAATGCCATTCATATGATACAAAAAGGAAGATCAGCAGGCATGGATAACATAAACATTGAAATGATAGAAGCTCTGGAGAGCTTTGGTATAGATACAATCACAGAAATATGCAATGATATATACAATACAGGATATTTTACCACACGACATGAAGACATCAGTTTTTATAACATTGCCCAAAAAACCAAATGCAACAGAATGTTCAGACTTCAGAACAATCAGCCTGATGAGTCATGCAATTAAGATACTGCTCAAAATCATACAGGAAAGAATAAAAAGTAAAGTAGACAGCGAAATCCAAGAAGAACAGTTTGGTTTTAGACGGAACAGTGGAACAAGAGAGGCAATATTTTGCCTAAGAAGATTAGCAGAAAAATATACAGAGGTCCAAAAAAGTATGTATATGTGCTTCATTGACTATAAGAAGGCTTTTGACAGAATCCATCATGAGAAAATAATTGAATGCCTCAAAGACATAGGTATTGATGGAAAAGATATAAGAATACTCAGTAACCTTTATTGGGAGCAAACTGCCACAGTAAGATCGGGAAGGAATTATTCACCATACATAGACATAAAAAAGAGGTGTCAGACAAGGTTGTGTGCTGTCCCCCTGCCTATTTAATTTATACACCGAAAAAATTTTCAAACAGATACAGGAAATACCAGGACTGAACATCAGTGGAAGATCAATAAACAACCTTAGATATGCAGATGATACCGTGTTGTTAGCTGAAAGCGAACAGGAGTTACAAGAACTAGTGAAGCAAGTGAACAGTATAAGTCATGAATATGGACTCGACATTAATACTGAGAAAACAAAAACTATGATAATTAGCAAAACAGACGATAAACCCACATTCAAGATAAGCGTAAATGGGAAAATCCTGGAACAAGTCAAGAGCTACGTATATCTTGGTCATATAATAACAGAAGATGGCAGATGTGAAACAGAAATCAAGAAGAGAATAGGAATGGCCAAAGCTACATTCAACAACATGAAACATATACTGACATCCAAACAGTTATCTCATAAATTAAAACTGAGAATCATAAAGTGTTATATATATTCTGCATTTCTGTATGGTGCAGAAACATGGACGATGAATAAGCATTTGGAAGAAAGAATTGAGGCTCTTGAAATGTGGATATATAGAAGAATGGGGCGTATCTCATGGAAAGAGATGAAAACAAATAAGGAGGTCCTAGAAAATCTAGGTATGAAAAGAGAACTAATGAGAGAGGTCAAAGTTCGGCAGCTAAAATACTTTGGCCACATAAAAAGGCATAACACCTTGCAGAAGACCATAACAGAAGGGAGAGTTGAAGGTAAACGTGCAAGGGGAAGACAGCGCTATAAGTGGGAAGATAACATCAAGAGATGGACGGGAAAGAGTCTATCAGAGTGTACCTTCAAGACAAGAGACAGAAGACGTTGGAGATCCATTACAGCCAACCTCCGTTGTGGAGATGGCAACTGATGATGATGATGAGTTTATGTTCTCTTTCATATACATTAGCGTTACTGTCTCACAAAAAATCTATATTTTCATGTGTTAATGCAGCTGAATCTGTAGAGCGGTTTATTAGACGTTGGAGATCCATTAATGGAGATGGCAATGATGATGATGATGAGTTTATGTTCTCTTTCATATACATTAGCGTTACTGTCTCACAAAAAAATATTTTTCATGTGTTTTGGAATAGAGGGTTTATTATTATATTGGTGTATACAAATTTTTGTTTTTGGAATCAAACTTCCCAGAATTTTTAGAAATCAGTGTTGTAAACATTTTAATAAATTAGTTAGCTAACTGATAATCATTTTAATAGATGAGTCAACTACTGATGTTCTGACACACTGAAAGGTTTCAGTTGCCAGTTTGTGTGACTTTCATTTTAGATAACTTGACAGTTGTTGTGTTGAAGAAATTGTCACTTGTACTGTCTCCTGTGCTGGGATACTTGTACTGTGTCACCTGTGTTGGAATACTTGTACCGTGTCACCTGTGTTGGAGTACTTGTACTGTCTCCTATGCTGGGATACTTGTACTGTGTCGCGTGTGTTGGAATACTTGTACTGTCTCCTATGCTGGGATACTTGTACTGTGCCGCCTGTGTTGGAATACTTGTACTGTCTCCTGTGCTGGGATAATTGTACTGTGTCGCCTGTGTTGGAATACTTGTACTGTGTCTCCTGTGTTGGAATGCCTGTATTGTATCTCCAGTTTTGGAATGCTTGTATTATCTCTCCGTAGTTGAAATTCTTGTATTGTCTGTCCAGTGTTGGAATACTTGTACTGTATCTCCTATGTTGGAAGACTTTGACTGTGTCCCATGTGTTGGAATCGAACATGGATGTAAGCAAATATATTAAATAATTGACCACTTCCAGAGTGAGCTGATTTTAGCCGAGCCACGTCAGCGTAAGCAGACAAACCGTTATGGTAATGATGAAACAGCCTTGGAGATCAGCGACCTTGACACATCATCAGAAACTGAAGATGAAAACGGGAGCAAGATCTTCAAGAAAATGCGCAAAACACGCAGCAGAACCAGGAATGCTGATGAAGACTATGATTATGCAAATGAGATTCCAGGTGATAAATACGACAGGTCAGAATGCTTTAAGGTGGAAAAGCTGCTCCTTGTCTATGGGTGAGTTTTATTTGTGTTGAAAATAGTTGTAGAAATGAGTGTATGTTGATATCAATGTGTGTGTGTGAGAGAAAGTGTGTGTTTGTTTTATTGTTTTTTGTATTTTTTTTTTAAAAGTCATCAATAGATAATTGCTTTATCTGTTTCTTTTCTTTTTTTAAATATTTGTTGTAAAATGCTAAAGTGTAAGTAAAAGCCATGTGCGTATTAAGGTGAATCTGTCAGCCATAATCTGTTAATTTGAAAGCACAAGAATTGTTTAACTACCCTGACAAAATTGTTTGATGTCACATTGAAATTGAAGGCTAAACCTTGGGTAATTTTTAAATTGTGCTAAAGCTTGGATAATTTTTAAATTGAGAGCCAGAAAATCATTTAAATCTAATTTGAAAGTCGAACAGAATTGTTGATTCGCTAACGAAAGGCATTAACTGGAAATGGAAATTTTTCAAATCAAAAGTGAAAAGTCATTACATTAAACTCTGTGACAAAGCTGTTGAACTGTTATGGTGAAAGTGACCTGTTATTTGTAATCTTTCTGGAAGCTGGGGAAGATGGTGTGACCTACTGAAGCATGCCCATTTCAAGCGACGTCTGACTGAAGATGATGTCATTATGATTGCAAGAGCTATAGTAAGTAAAAAAAAAAACTTGGTGCCGTCAGTGTTTAATCGGTAGTTAGATTGATGTCTAAGTTGCATACATTGGCAAGAGTGGGTCTTGAGGATGGTCTGTCTTCTGCTTATAGAATGGCATTGTTACCTGTACTTTCAGATACTTTTAAATTCTTTTTGCACGAACTTCATCTGTGGTTTAGATTGTTTGACAACAGACCTCAGCAGCTTTTTTTTAAACAAGCCTGCACTGTTTTTGATTGGCTTTTTTTTAATGTGCCTGAAAGTGATTTTCAGTATGCCTCAGTTGTGTTCATACCGTGTTTTTTTTAATGCACAATTGTTATCCTTCCTTCCTGCCTCCCTCCCTTCCTTTTACTTCTTTCTTTGTATTTGAGTTCTCTGAGAAACATTCATCACCCTTCAGCTCCCCAAGGAGCATAGGCCTTTGACAAACTTCTGCCAAGTCATTAGTCTCATGCCATCGTCTTTCCATGTCTTCTTTTTCCCCTTTATTTCTATCTCCAGTTTTCTTCTCCATGTGTTCCTTGGTCTCCCTCTACCACTCTTGCTCTGGGGGTTCCATAACAAGGTCTGCCTAGTAAAACAAGTTTCCTCAATGTGTATACTGAGAATCTGAGGCCTTCCATTACTTCAGGCCAAGCCCTCCTCTTATTGGCAGCATATGTTAAAGCTTTTTTCACATTTTATTTATCCATGTCTTTGTTTCCAGTTCCATTCTTTGTGTACTTTGTGGTCTCTCTTTCTTTTACTGTGCATATTCCAGAAAAGGAAATATGATGGACCTTTACAACAGAACAGAGAGGCTATTGGGAAAATAAACTATCAGATGGCCTCAAGGACAAGAATGGAAAGTTGCTTAGCAGGAAAAGCAAATGAAGAGACAGGCGGAACATTTTGAGGAACATCACTAGACCAGTTTCATAAGATCTTCGAAACATCCAGCGTGCGGGAACGGAGTTAACTGTGAAAAACAAAATAAGAAGAAATAAAGAAGCACTACAGCTCAGGGAAAAGTTGCTGGCCCAGATGGTATTCCAGAAGAGGCAATCAAAACCGACACTGACCCCTCTGCAGAGATATACAAATTAATCTGTAAAGTCTGGGAGATAGTAGAAATACCAGCAGATGAATGAAGGACACCTGGGTCAAGCTGCCAAAGAAGAGTACATAATTGCAGAGGAATAATGTCACCATCAGTGCCAGGGAAGATATCAAACAGTATCTTCATTGTGAGATTATAAGAAGCCCTAGAGAATAAGCAGGTTTTTGATAAAACAGATGGAGTACAGACCAAATGACCACACTTTGCATAATATTTAGAAGGCATTCGGCAGTTAGAGAGTCCTTTTGGAAACCAATAAGGCAGTAGGGGGTTCCTTTGAAGACCATTTACATAATAAAGAAATTTAAGAATTCTTCTTGAAGGATAATTTATAGAACCGTTTCAGATTTGAACGGGAGTGTGGTAGGGATGTCTCTTGTCAACATATCTCCTTTTACTGGCTATAGATTAGGTTATGAAAACAATATCAGCATGCAGAAATCTATTCTGTGGTCTGTGACAAAACAGCTTGATGCTCTAGATTTTGCAAATGTCTAGCTCTTCTGTCCCATAACCGTAAGCAGATGCACAACAGAATGAGAATACATGATGGGAGGTCATAGCAGTTTGGTCTGAAAATACACAGGGAAAAAACAGATTATGAGAATAAATTCATCAGGTGATAGCAAGAATGCAGTTAGGGAAACACATCTTCAAGATGTGAACAGAATGTGTTTATAAAGTAGTTCATAATAGATATAGTAGTTCACTTTTGAGTCTGTCATTGTTTGGTCTGAGATAAGTTCCTATTATTGTTGCAGCTTGCACATTCTCTCAAGTTTTACAAAGGAGATGAAAAGATCAAAAACTTTATATGGGACCTAGTATCCAAAAGGAAGGAGGGTGAGCTGAAGAATCATTCAGGTAGGTTTTGAAATGTTCTTAGTCCTCTTGGTTTTATCTTGAAGATAAATCCTGTGTTTTTCATTGTACAAGGGGATTGACATAAGTCTGGGGCCTGACCATGAAGGATCACAGGAGGAAGATGAAACTTGGCACATTTAAAGTTCATCATATTTGCACTGAATGTGTAAAGTACGCGTTTGTTTCTTCAATGGGTTTTCCCGCTACGATGCACGGCGCAATGTACCCTATTGACCGGATCTGCTGCTCCAAAGATTTGACAAAACAATGGAAAAGAAGGAGGCCAGAGCTGTGATAAAATTTCTGATGTTTCAGGGAAAAACACCTACAGAAATGCACAGGGAGATGGAACCAGTGTTTCGTGATTCTTGTCCTTCATATACTTCGGTAAAAACCTGGTGTCAACAGTTTAAGTGCGACCCCTCAAATGTTGCTGATCTGCCAAGATCTGGTAGACCAGCCTCAGTGTGCAACGATGAAAATGCAACAAGAGTGAAGAAAATCATTGACCAGGATCGAAAAATGACAATTGTGGAGATAGCTAGTAGAGTAAAACTAAATGAAAGAACAGTTTATAGAATTTTACACAACAGACTGAACATGAGAAAAGTGTGTGCACGCTGGGTTCTGCGACTGTTGACACGTGAACAGAAGCAAACGAGGGTAAATTGCTGTCAACAGTTGCTCAAAAAGTGTCAGTCAAAAAAATTGTTGGAGATCATGGTGACAGTAGATGAGACTTGGGTACACCATTATGACCCCGAATCCAAAATTGCCAGCATGCAATGGAAAACCCCGGGCTCCCCAACACCTGTCCAGCTGAGGGCGCAGAAATCTGCAGGAAAAGTGATGCTGACTTCTTCTTCTTCTTCTTGCGATCGCATCTTTGATGATTACACCGTCAGACGAGTTCTCATGATGAATTCGACTGTTGTTTGAAGTTCCTCTTTAACTCCATATAGCTTTGAGTTTAGTGTTGAGTCATTGGGCCAGTATATCTTTCTTAACTGGTCATACAGAGGACAATCCTGTAGAACATGCTCAGCAGTTTGTTCATTTAATCCACATGTGCACAGTGGTGAAGCAGACAATCGTAGCTTGTGCATGTGTTTATTCAGTTTGTTATGCCCTGTCCTGAGTCGAAAAATAGTTATCTGTCCCTGCCGGTCGAGAGTGTGATAGTCGTCTTTGGGTTGGTTCTGTTCTCTTCTGATAGTCTGGATAGCTCTCTTTTTCTCAAAGTATGTGACTTCATTATCTTCTTGTTCACATTCTCCTCCCTTTTTTGCAAGTTTATCTGCCTTTTCATTTCCGGGTACACCACAATGAGATGGTACCCACTGAAGTATGGTTCTCTTTTTGGCAGCTACCTTGTTTAGTTCATTTCTCAGATGCGGGAGTTTACCACCCTTGAGAGCTTGCAGGACAGACAGTGCATCTGTGAGGATGACTACCTGGTGGCAGTCAGAGTTGGTGTTATAAATCATATTTGCAGCTTGCTCTAGCGCTTGAACCTCAGCTGTATAGTTGGAACAGAATTTACCAGTGGGAATGTGCCTAGTCTCATAGTGGTTGTCAGGATATGAGATAAAGATACCGGCACCTCCATTCCTAACATCATTAGTTGCTGATCCATCTGTATAGGCATGTATCCATGATTGATCAGGATAGCTTTCTTGGATCATACTCAATGTAGCAGTTCGTTTTTGCAGATCATTATACTTACATCCACTTGTGAGACCACTGACTGATGTATTAATTTGGAGGGCACTGCTGGCCTGCTCCCATGGTACAGGGTATAGGGTGGGCTTCAGTGGTGTTGTCTTCATGGATAGGTCTTCTTGATGCTGTCTTATAAGTCTTTTCCCCCGATGCACAAAGCTGCTACGCTTTAGACGTCCCAATGCCAGATCATCTAGTCTTGCCTTCATTGGGTGCATTGGCATACTGTTGTACTTTTCCATCTGGATCATGGTTTTTGTGTCTCTTCTATGGGACAATGAGGGATAACGTGCACTCAAAATCTTCCTTTGCTTCAAGACAGCGCACCCTCTCACAAAGCACGGCTTGTGCAGCTAGCAGCCAATGATTTGAATATTTAAATTCTTCCAGGCCCACCATATTCTCCAGATTTGGCTCCATCAGCCTTTTTTCTATTCCCAAATCTTAAAAAACAGCTAAAAGGAAATCATTTTGACAGCGATGAAGAGGTTATACTGGCATGTGATGACTGGTTTAGTTTGAAAAATAGGGTGTTCTACTCCCAAGGTCTTTTCAAGGTCAAGCAGAGATGGCAGAAGTGTGTCAATTCAGACGGTGGCTATATTGAAAAGGAATAAACACTATACAAAATTTCAGCTCTCTGTGACATGTCCTTCATGGTCAGGCCCAAGACTTATGTCAATCCCCTTGTAACAAAGCTACAGTTGCTTGTCAAATGTCCGTTCCATTGGATGTTTAAGTATATAAATACATTAGGGCCCCACTCAAACAGTGGGTTAGGTTCCAGACCCATGCCAGAAAGTGGAGGTAACTGAAAAGCGGAACATAGCCATTTAAAATTTCCAAATGAAAATAAAATCTCTAATATGTTTACATTATCATATATTAAGTGGGACTCAAAGATGCAGCAATAGAGAATGCAGTCAGCGACCCATAGCTTGACTGCTTGGGTCAGCGAACCAGAGCTGACCAAGACCCTACTCCACCTCCATGTGGTGGTCCTGGAAACAGGCTGCATCACTGCAGTCTGGCTGAGAGAGTAGGGATCGAAGAGGGAAGGCAAACCCGGTCCCAACAAATGCCGTGCTGAAGTCGGATGTGCCGGCTGAAAGGCGCAAATATCACAGCTTCGCTGTAAACAGACACAACGCAACCAACGTCCTTTTCAGGACGAACGAGGAAGAAGAAGAATATATTAAGTGTGCAGTAGAGCTAGCTAAAAGACAGTACAAAAGTAAAATGAATATACAGCATTGAAAGTAAGAGGCTTATAACTCCTCTTGTTATCACTACTAAACTTGCCAGATTGCCAGTGTCATTAAAACAATATTATACATATTATAATATAAAACATTTTAAAAGTTTGGAAAATTGCCAGATTACAGAACGAACGAACAAACTTTATTTTCAAAGGGTTGAGAGACGCTGAGGGCACAGATGCTGTAAACAATCGGAATTATTGACAATAAGCCATACTCGGACTCAGCTGCTGAGCGCGGCATCACGTAAAATGCCAGAAGAGTAGAACAAGCACCGAATATAATGAACATGTATGTTATTGAAAACCGCCATATTAGCGTAACACCAAAAAGAGGGGCCCTATTGTATGTGTAGCCGTAATGTAGAAATTTTCTTTGTCTTTTGTCTCAGTATAGATACATTACCTATGTTTATTTACCTCACTGTAAATTTACATATATCTCGTCTTTTGACAGGCCTGTCTGCTCCCGTACCGAGAGGTCGTAAAGGAAAGAAGAGGAAGGAGAATCTGAATTTTCTGTCGGATCAAGATAGACCATTGGATTTTGATCCTGAAGTTGTGCTTGACAATGGTTACAAGAGGCATCTGCACCGCCACTCAAACAAGTGAGTGTTGGAATGTTCACATGGAAATTGTGGCCTCTTATTCATTTATTCATTCCCCATTTTGCCCCCTGTGGAGCATGGAGCCACCACTGAAGCTGGTCGCCTTGCAGGAAGTCTGCACCAAAGCATTCAGGTGCTCCTGCAGAAGTGGTTCTGCAGCATATTTGTTTTACGTGATGAGATTGCCAGCCCCATATATAATCTTATATTGGTCACCTCATACGACATGCCTGAGGGGGCGGTGGTCCTATTCACCTCAGGGATGCCCCAGAACTACATAGCACTGTGTAACAGTTACTTTGGGGGGGTCGTAGTGGCTAAGAGGTTTGGCGTCCGCCTCTAATTCTAATTCGCTCCCAGTACAGAGAATATAGTTGATGAAAATTGTAATGATAAATGATAACTCTTGAGTGGCCCTTATGTGACATTTACTTGCACCCCTAACTCTGAGTGACCCTTCTGTAAAATTTACTTGCACCTCTAACACTGAATGACCCTTCTGTAATATTTACTTGCACCCTAACTCTGAGTGATCCTTCTGTAAAATTTACTTGTATCTCTAACACTGAATGACCCTTCTGTAATATTTACTTGCACCCTAACTCTGAGTGACCCTTCTGTAAAATTTACTTGCACCTCTAACACTGAATGACCCTTCTGTAATATTTACTTGCACCCTAACTCTGAGTGACCCTTCTATAAAATTTACTTGCACCTCTAACACTGAATGACCCTTCTGTAATATTTACTTGCACCCTAACTCTGAGTGACCCTTCTGTAAAATCTACTTGCACCTCTAACACTGAATGACCCTTCTTTAATATTTACTTGCACCCTAACTCTGAGGGATCCTTATGTAATAATTGCACCTCTAACACTGAATGACCCTTCTGTAATATTTACTTGCACCCTAACTCTGAGTGATACTTATGTAATAATTACTTGCACCCCTAACTCTTGAGAGGCCCTTACATTATGTATATATCATTGTGCTTCGAGTCCCATTTACATTAGGGGTGAAGCAGAGAAGGTGTTGTAAACAAGTGAATTGTAGTGTCTTCTTTATCACATTACAGGACATGTTTGATGGTTTATCCTTTTCTTGATTCCTTCTTAGGTTACCAAACCTACCTCAGTCCCTGTGAATGAGCAAGGGTTCCTGTTTTGTTCCTACTGAAGCATATGTCACCAGTGTGATTCCTGAGACTCCAGTCTCTGGAACCCTGATGCAAAAAAATGGAAACACTGTTTTTCAAGATCCAAGATGGCGTTTAGGGAAAATTTGGTCGCAGGAGGGCGTTCAGTATTAAGTGTGTGGTTGAGTATTTGACAGGCTAAATTCAATAATATTACTCAACTTAATACTTACATACAAAAGTGTTTGGACCATACAGGGCTCAAACGTGAGCACTTCAAAGGAGAACGTAGCCTGAACAAATCCTAACCCACCGCTCCTCCCTAACTTCGCTCATCCCAGTTTCTCATACACCTTACAGCAGAGGTTCCCAGCATTTGGTACGGGTACCAAGGGGTACAATAAGCTTGTCAAGCGGGTGCAGGGGATATTTGGTAATTTACTACATTACCACTACTACTTAGTGGTTCCTCTTCTACCCTGGGATGTAGAGGTTTGCCAGATAGAACGCTATACTATCCTACCGGCTGTTTTCCTCCTGGCCGGGTTCCAATCTAGTCCTCGGTCCTGCATAGATTGTCTAATGTTGTCCTCCCAGCGGACTCTGGGTTGTCCTGGAGGTCTGGATCCCTGGTTCTTAGTTCCCTATACCTGTTACTGCATTATCCTATTCAAAATTATTAGTGAAAAAAGGTTGTGGATTTGAGGTACAGCATCAAAGAGGCGGGGACGAGATGGGTAACAGAGTGTTTGAATTATTACTAGAATTATTAATCAAGGCATAGTTTTATCCACAATCCTGAGCTTAGGTAACCATTGTTGATCATAATTTCTAATGTAATCGTCTGCTGCAAAAGCAGATGGGAAGGATAACGAAGCCCCTACTGTCCACTTTGTCAACCCCGAAGAAAGAGAAAATAGCAACGAGAACAGTGTAGTCAGCTCACTAAGATTTAATCAGCATCTTTTGGAAGGTGACATCCGGTGCTAAATAGTGTTTACCATTTTAATATGGGTGAATGTCCTATGGCAAGGTGTGTCAGAATGTACTTTTTGCTGGCAGCTGAAGAAATTAGATATTTGCATGTGTTTAAAAAGGACCAACTTTGCTTTCTTGCAGATTTGATTGTCTCAGTATTTAGGGGAGCTAGTGATGATGTGATATCTGTGGTACGCTAATAAACAAGAGGAAAGTTTCAGTAGAACAAAGTGTATAACCAAATTTATAGTTTTTTTTTCATGTAATGCAAGAAGTGGAGGGGGGGTACTGGGAATGTGCTCTGGGGGCGAAGAGGGCGGTGACCTGACAAAGTTTGGGAAACTGTGCTAGTGGAACAAGAGAGAAGAAGATGCTGGAGATGGATAGGACACACATTGAGGAAACCTGTTGATAGTATTACCAGGCAGTCCTTGTTCTGGAATCCACAGGGCTAGAGACGCAGAGGAAGACAAAGAAAACAGGAAGAAGAGAGATGGAGATTGTCATGAAGAGGACATGGAAAGACCTAGAGATGATGGCACGGAACAGGAAAGATTGGTATAAGTTTGTCGAAGGCCTATGCTCCTTGGGGAGTTGAGAAAGGTGATGAATCATCACTATCTTCATCATCTTCTTTTTCACTTATGGAGCCACCACTGCAGATGGTTCTCCTTGAGGAAGCCTATACCAAAGCCTTGGTTTCTGTAGGAGCTGCACAGATTGGTTTGGCAGCCTCATGCCCATTGGTTTGGCAGCCTCATGCCCATTGGTTTGCCAGCCTCATGCCCATTGGTTTGGCAGCCTCATGGCCAGCCTCATGCCCATTGGTTTGCCAGCCTCATGCCCATTGGTTTGGCAGCCTCATGCCCATTGGTTTGGCAGCCTCATGGCCAGCCTCATGCCCATTGGTTTGCCAGCCTCATGCCCATTGGTTTGCCAGCCTCATGCCCATTGGTTTGGCAGCCTCATGCCCATAGGTTTGGCAGCCTCATGCCCATAGGTTTGGCAGCCTCATGCCCATTGGTTTGCAAGCCTCATGGCCAGCCTCATGCCCATTGGTTTGCCAGCCTCATGCCTACCCTCGTACTAGAAATCTTTTACAGCATGTTTTAGGGATCGGTTGGCATGTTCTTTCTTTGTATCCTCAGGCACTACACAGGGCAGTTTTGACTTAATGCCAGCTTATAGTACAAGCAGTAACAAATAAATCATTATACATTAAAGATTTTTTTTAAAATGGCCACATGTTCATGCAGGGATAATTGGTCTTAATTTATGAAGATCATAAATGCTCGCTAATGACTTGCACAAAGATCAATACTATACTGTATGGGGTGAGATTATTAGCACATTATGTGTCGTTTGTGCAAATATTGTATTACTGGTATTTTCTGTGTGTGCCATGTATAAGGAAAGGAGGACTGCAGTAAGACTGTGATAATTGGTGGATTGGGGGAGAAAAGGTAATGTCTTATTGGGGTAAAAGGTAATACATCTTAATAGGGCAAAAGGTAATACGTCTTAATAAGGCAAAAGGTAATACGTCTTAATAGGGCAAAAGGTAATACATCTTACTAGGGCAACAGGTAATGTCTTACTGGGGCAAAAGGTAATATGTCTTACTGGGGCAAAAGGTAATACGTCTTACTGGGGCAAAAGGTAATACGTCTTACTGGGGCAACAGGTAATATGTCTTACTAGGGCAAAAAGTAATAAGTCTTACTAGGACAAAAGGTAATATGTCTTTCTAGGACAAAAGGTAATATGTCTTTCTAGGACAGGGTAATACGTCTTACTAGGACAAAAGGTAATACGTCCTACTAGGGCACAAGGTATTATGTCTTACTAGGGCAAAAGGTATTATGTCTTACTAGGGCAAAAGTTATCTGTCTTACTAGGGCAAAAGATAATACGTGTACTGTTGTTTTGTGAGCTGAAAATTCAGGTTCCTTGTCAGAGCATTATAAATATTCAAGTGTATTTGTTGTTTCATGGATTTTTGGTGATTTTTATTATTTCAAAACCTCTGTCTTAGCAAGAGCACAAAGAATTCTGGCGGCATGAGAAGGGGTGGGGTGGGGGGGGGGAGAGAAAGGGTGGCATATAATGAGAAATCTGGGAGCCCCAGATTGTGCATACTTATAAACATTTCCACGTTCCATTCGGATAATAATTTAGTTCTAATGTTGATTTTATTTTTTTTAAACTGATGAAAGCATGAGGGAGACACAAATTGTACATAATCATAAACATTTTTATGGTCTCTTCACACAGTACTTGAATTCTTATGTTGATTTTTTTTTAAATAGTTGTTTAAAAATCTGATGTGAGCACCTTTTAGCGCTAAAGTGTAAATAATTATAAACATTTTCATTTTCTCACCAGAGAGATCCACATTCCACAGCCTATCCTTGAGGGAGAGGTCCCATGTCCATGGTGGGATGAGGAAGCTGACAAGTCACTTATCATTGGGGTGTTCAAGTACGGGTATGAGAAGTACAACTGTATACGTTCAGACTCAGCGCTGTGCTTTCTGGCAAAATGTGGGCCACCAGATGGGGCAGCATTGCTAGCTGAACAAGAGGATGACAAGTAAGTTCATTTAAATAACAAATACAGGATACTAGTGACGACAGACAGGTTTGGTTTGGTTTGGTTTTAAGGACTATCTTCATTGCACATGGACAACTCCATCAGTGCTCCGATCTCCCCCCTTAGATCACACAAGGAGGATCTCAGCACAGTGCACGAACTCTGTAGCACCAGCGGGAATCCCAATGTGTGTATATAGAAATCACACATTCTATAAATATTTTTGTGGTGGGTAGGTTTCTAGTTTTTAAATTTTGCCGCGGCCGTATGGCCTACTCTTTACGATTTCCAACTGCTGAGGGATTTTTAACGTGCGCAACTTGCTCATGGGATCTCATTTTTTTTTTTAAATTAACCTATATCAGAGAAGGCTAGGCATCCAATCTCACTACACAGGAGACCAGGGGGGAGTATGGCGTCATTAGGACCACTGGTTCTGAAAAAAAAATTCTTCTGGCAATCGAACCAACACCTCTAGAATTTGAGGCATACGCCATACCTCCACAAAAGAAAGAAGAGGAAGACAATTGAAAGATTCAGGTCCAAGAAAGCCCTGGAAGAAGATGGATAAGCAGCATGTGGATGGGTGTTAAGGAATGGAGAATGAAGTGGATAAATATTATAAATGGATCTTAAAGGACATGTAATGTAGTGGATAAATAATGTAGTTTTTAAAGTATGGGACAATGGTGGATACACATATAAATGGATAATGTTGGGGGGAAGATGGTAAACAAAATGTACAAGAATCTTTAAAATTGAGATAATGATGGATTTAAAACAGATATAAATGGCTTTTAAACGTACTAGAAAGAGGACCATTGTGATCATTGAGGAATGGAGACAAACTTGCAGCAAGATAGATATCCCCATTAACTGTACAGTGGCTTCCTTTTATTTGATATTTCCCAGTTATTAAAATTTTCTGTTTATTTATGGTGTAGATTTTATAGACCAGAGGTTGGTGAGGTATTTTCCTGTGATGACTTGCCATGCTAATACGGATGGGGTCTCTTGTAAGACAAGATGTGCTTGTCTAGAGATATCCTATGAGTTGAATCAATGCATGACTGAGGAAAAACTTCCCCATTCTTTGTGTCCTCATCAGAGTTGGTCTGTCATGTAATGCTATCCAGCATGTGTAATGTTATCCAGCATGTCCATTGTTCATATGTAGTTTTGCTTGTCTCTTTTGCCTGAAATGCTTTATATGTTCATACATGCCACACTTAAAGGTTTACCCATAATCTGTACGGGGTGTTTGCGTTTTCAGATGTGTACAGGCCGTACACGGGTCTGTACGGGTTTTTTCGCCTAATTATTAAATATACATATAAATCTTGTGCCACTACACAATTTGCGTCATGAGATTCGGCGAGATTTTAAGCCAAGTGGATAAAAAAAAAAATAACCAATGAAAATCAAGCTGCCTATTTTTCAATTGCCGCGGGATGTGCGTGGCGTGTTCATTCACAATTTTTCGCTAAAGCTAGCGCGAGGTTACTGATTATTTGAACGATTACGCAGCACTGAAATCTTTTTTGAGTCAAGCCTATTGTTTAGGATTAATTTCCAGTTTAGTATTGGTAAGTAATTCATTTTAAAAAAAATATTACAATAACATTGTTTAGATGAAGTTAGATTTAACTGTCAGATAACTTAGGCCTATGCTTTCTTTTCCCCTAAGGTTTAGCATAATTTATTATTTACGGCTGGTAAAAAAAAAAAGGCTGATACCACTACATATTATTTGATTTCACTAAAACTTGTAGAAAGTGCGTAAGAAATGTAAATTTGAAAAATAATACAATAGCCTACAAATTATGGGTAGCCTAATATCGTAATGACAGTCGCCGAATGCTCCGCATGTATTTTCGTACCATTTAGAGTTATAATTAGGGTTACAGCTAGGGTTAACCCTAAATCTAAATGGTACGAAAATACACGCGGAGCATTCGGCGAACGTCATTCCGATATTACCAAATTATGAAACTGAAAAGAAAAAAAAAACCACAATAGCGTGGAAAATTTACATCTTAACTCGATCAGAGAAAAGTTTATTTGGAGTTAGCCTACTTCTCTTCTTAGTTTTAATTTCGTTTCTTTAAAAAACAATGTTATTTTGCCTTTGGTGGTCATCATTACGGTCATTCAATGATTTATAATTATTAAATAATTAATTAGCCTACTATCAATGTTTGATTGACACTAAAATTTGTATGGGAAGGTCTATTTAAAACTACCAGTTGGGCTTTAACGGCTATTCCAATTTTTGAAGTTCGGTAGAAAATATACAGGCTAATATTACGCCAGCGCTAGTTTATATTTTCATTACCAGCTTTAGCAAAAAAATTTATTAGATTTTAAATTTAAGATTCCTAACCCATAATGCTTATTACTGGTCTCTTTAGGCCTGTACTTTTATAAGGCACTATAGAAAACACAGCAACTGTTCTTCATTTCAACCATAAATTGTATTAATTTTTTTCCAAGATTCTATTTCATTATATAATATTAAAATTACAAATAATTATATTTTTCAAATTGATTATTAATATTTGTATTTACTATGCAAAATAAATTCTAACTCTTGTTGTTTAGGTTTTAAAGCAAGTGAAGACATGCTTAAAAAGGCAAAGGCCGCATGTCACTATGATGGTGCAGAACCATCTAATTGAATATACTTTTACATGAATAAACTCTTTTGTTACGTTTTTCAGTCTTTGTACAGGTTTTGCGGGTCTTTGTACAGGTTTTTTTAATTTTTTGTACAGGTTTTTCATCTCTGAGGTGTGGCATGTATGTATGTTTGTAATCTCCAGCATTTCCATGTTTATTGTGTCTGTGGGATAAAAACAAGGAGGATCTCAGCACAGTGCACGAACTCTGTAGCACCAGCAGGAATCCCAATGTGTGTATATAGGAATCACACATTCTATAAATATTTTTGTGGTGGGTAGGTTTCTAGTTTTTAAATTTTGCCAGGGCGGCGGCCGTATGGCCTACTCTTTACGATTTCTAACTGCTGAGGGATTTTTAACGTGCGCAACTTGCTCACAGGACTTCATATTTTTTTTTTAACCTATAGCATAGAAGGCTAGGCATCCAATCTCACTACACAGGAGACCAGGGGGGAGTATGGCGTCATTAGGACCACTGGTTCTGAAAAAAAAAATCTGGGAATCGAACCAACACCTCTAGAATTTGAGGCAGACGCCATACCTCTTAACCACTCCAGCCCCCACAAAAGAAAGGAGAGGAAGACAATTGAAAGATTCAGGTCCAAGAAAGCCCTGGAAGAAGATGGATAAGCAGCATGTGGATGGGTGTTAAGGAATGGAGAATGAAGTGGATAAATATTATAAATGGATCTTAAAGGACATGGAATGTAATGGATAAATAATGTAGTTTTTAAAGTATGGGACAATGGTGGATACACATATAAATGGATAATGTACAAGAATCTTTAAAATTGAGATAGTGATGGATTTAAAACAGATATAAATGGCTTTTAAACGTACTAGAAAGAGGACCATTGTGATCATTGAGGAATGGAGACAAACTTGCAGCAAGATAGATATCCCCATTAACTGCACAGTGGCTTCCTTTTATTTGATAATTCCCAGTTATTAAAATTTTCTGTGTATTTATGGTGTAGATTTTATAGACCAGAGGTTGGTGAGGTATTTTCCTGTGATGACTTGCCATGCTAATACGGATGGGGTCTCTAGTAAGACAAGATGTGCTTGTCTAGAGATATCCTATGAGTTGAATCAATGCATGACTGAGGAAAAACTTCCCCATTCTTTGTGTCCTCATCAGAGTTGGTCTGTCATGTAATGCTATCCAGCATGTGTAATGCTATCCAGCATGTCCATTGTTCATATGTAGTTTTGCTTGTCTCTTTTGCCTGAAATGCTTTATATAGCATTCTGTTTTATACTTTTTACATTGGTGATATTCAGTGATGTGAAGTTGCCAGTATCTTTGGTTACATAGTGGTGAGATTAACTGAGGTATTGAAGAAGTCTAACTTTAAAAGGCCTGATATTGTTACTTTTTCATGTTTGTTATTTTTTTTCTTTTATATATATATATGAATGATGGTGAGGTATTTTCCTGTGTGGACTTGCCATGCTAATACGGATGGGGTCTCTTGTAAGATGTTCTTGTCCTTGGCTACATTATAGAGTAGTGTAAAGGAGATTAAGGGGCCGAAACACTTGATCGACGGGGGGACTGGTTCTGATGATCAGATTGCCTCCTGTTGGATCATTCTGTATAGAGTTTCCTATCATAGGGTTGAGTTAAACTGAGGTATTCAAGAACAATGTAGTGTTTTTAAAAGCCTGACATCATTACTCTTTTCGCCTATTATTTTCACTGTTGGTTGTGTGAATTATGATGAGATATGGTGAGGTATTTTCCAGTGATGACTTGCCATGCTAATATGGATGGGGTCTCTTTTAAGACAAGATGTGCTTGTCTAGAGATATCCTATGAGTTGAATCTATGCATTACTGAGGAAAAACTTCCCCATTATTTGTGTCCTCATCAGATTTGGTCTGTCATGTAATGCTATCCAGCATGTGTAATGCTATCCAGCATGTCCACTGTTCATATGTAGTTTTGCTTGTCTCTTTTGCCTGAAATGCTTTATATGTTTGTAATCTCCAGCATTTCCATGTTTATTTTGTCATAGAGATTTCCTATGAGTTGATTCTATGCATGACTGAGGAAAAACTTCCCATTGGAGTTGGTCTGATGTATATTGCTAGCCAGCATTTTATGTCTGGTATTCATAAGCATGTTTACTTTTCTCTTTTGCCTGAAGTGCTTTACATGTCTGTTATCACTTGCGTTTTATGTTTAATTTGTCTCTTGGAGACAGACCTGAGAGGGTTGAGGAAGACATGGAAAGACCCGGAACAGATACTGCGGGACAGAAGGGCGTGGCATGAGTTTGTTGAAGGCCTATGCTCCTAGATGAGCTGAAAGGCAATGATGTTGATGAATATAAATTTTGATATTGTGTCATGTCTAAATGTATGATACTTAATTTCTTGTTTTTCAATTACTATATGTTAATTATTATTTTCAGGTATTCTGTTGGGGATTTTTTAGGGCAGGCCGTGCCTAAAGGTTTCCCTCAAAAGTTAAGCAATAGTTTAGATTTCAACGGTAAAGTACGTCTTGTTAGGCAAGTTCTGGTTGCCCTAAAAAGTTAAGCAACATTATTTCAATGGTAATGGTAGTCTTAAATATTGCTTGTTATGTTCCTGAAGGGATGATGATGAAAAAGATGATAAAGAGGACAAGGAGGACAAAGAGGAGGATATGACAAAAGATGAGCTAGATGATGATGAGAATTCTCAGGGCTCCCCTACTGGGACGAGCAGCAGTGACAACAAAGCTGTTACATATGAGGTACCTGAAGAGAAGACTGATGATGGTGCTAGCATGGAAGATAACGTTGATGAGAGTGCAGAAACTGTAAATGCTGATGAAGGTTAGTTGGAAAAGAAATACCATTTGTTTTATATCAGACAGCTGTCTTATCACGCAACTTTTTAGTTTTCTATATGTCAGACCGTTGTTTATTTTTTGTGTATGTTAGTTTTTGTTGTTGTTGGGTCTGTGTCTAAAAGTATCAGATATGGAAGAGGTTTGTCCTGATGCAGAAGGTGGCGCATGTGTAGACATTGGGCAAGGTGCAGAGGTTAATTTTAGCTGCACTGTTTGGCTTAGATGTAGAGGTTTACAAGGTGCAGATTGGAGCTGATTTTTGTTGCCTTAGAAACAGGGAAAGGACCTTGTTTGGCTTAGGTGCAGATCTTAACTCAAGTAGAGCGGCTGATTTATTTGCCTTGGTTGGCTCAGGTGGAAAGATTGACACAAGTGGAGAGGCTGATATAAGTTCCTTGTTTGGCTTAGGTGGAAAGATTGACATAAGTGGAGGGGTGATTTAAGTGCTTTGTTTTGCTTAGGTGGAAAGATTGACACAGATGGAGGGGCTGTTTTAAGTTCCTTGTTTAGCTTAGTTGCAGAATGTATATCTAGGTGCAGAGATTGAGCAAGGTACAGAGATTGGCTTAACTCTTTGACTCCAGACCAACGCTCTGAGCGTTGCAAAATTCAACACGCCGTGCCAGAGCAACGCTCAGAGCGTGGTTTTTAGTTTATCACGAATAAACCCTAAAAATCGTCCGCTTAATGCAGTTCATATATTAAAACTCGTAGAATGACTTCCGCTACTATTTAAACAACTAATTTGACTTTAGTTAATCAGCACATGTGCGTGTTTTGATGTTATTATCACAATTTTTGTGAAGATTCGCGTGTTTACGTTTTTCGTTGTTTTTGCTAGAGAAATATGTCACGCTTTATATTTACATTTTCTAAGTCTTCTAAGCAAATAATTGTGTCAAACTACTTTGAAACATTGCTGACATTGATGATGATTGTTTGGTAGTCACAGTTTGTTGTCAAAATACGGAATATATGCAGAAAAGCTAGACACACTAGATTTAGTTGATGAGTGGGCGTAGTCATATTCTGGCCGATCAAAAAGCAACAAAACTAGACCTACCGTAACATCTAATCACTAGTTCTTGGTAGAAGATGAAGCTAGGGATACTATTAAAACATTAAACAAGAGTAAAAAAGTATTTATATGACGTTATTCTTATTTATTTGTTTGAAAATTACGTAATGCACGATTGCATAATTTATTTTTTTCTTACAAAGAACCACGGAAAAACTGGTGCGAATAAGACTAAATGTACTAATTTTGGCCATAAGCATGTTTTTTTTTACTTTGTATATGGATTAACTTGACGTTTGAAGACTAAAAAGAAAGTTTTATTGTCTACGACAGTAATTTGTCTTTGGTAAGATCGTATTCACCCGTTTGCCAGTCACTTCGATTACGGAAACAACAGCAAATGGATTGATTTGCCGTTGCCCTAAAGACGCCAATAGGCGTGATGGGAAACAATGGCAAAGAAAACCTATCTGCTGTTGCCCTAAGACGCCACTAGGCGTAATGGCCACTGACTGCTTTGACGGTCGGTGGCTAAGGACGGAAGAAGAAGAAGAAGAAGATCGTATTCTACAGTCAACTTTTTAGCGTTTTTCAATTTTACATGCAAAATGATTAAATTATACCGAACATACTTGTGTTAATACTACCACAGACATTATATATTTGAATTCTCTATCCATTTCCCTACAGTTTGGTATATAATAAGTACATGTTCAAAGGAAAATTCACAAACAAATTTAGACTGAAAGATGAACACTTCACTCTATAAAATTCTGCCCACAAAAAAAGTCTGGCACAGCGTGCAAAATAACTCTGGAATGAATGAGTTAAGCAGAGAGATGGATTTAAATACATTGTTTGTCTTAGGTATAGAGATAGAATTATGTGGAGGGGTGGATTTGAATACCTTGTTTGGCTTTTGTTTACTGTTTGACACAAGTGGAGGGGTTGATTTAAGTCTTTTTGTTCAGCTAAGGTACAGAATTTTACTTTGATGCAGAGATTAAATGTGTTTGGCTTGGGTGCAGAAGTCAGATTAAATGAACAGATGGACCTAGATGCAGAGATTAAGTTAAATTTAGCGATTGAACTAGATGCCTTGTTAGGCCTAAGTGCACATACACTTCTCATATTATTCTTCTTCTTCTTCTTGCGATCGCATCTTTGATGATTACACCGTCAGACGAGTTCTCATGATGAATTCGACTGTTGTTTGAAGTTCCTCTTTAACTCCATATAGCTTTGAGTTTAGTGTTGAGTCATTGGGCCAGTATATCTTTCTTAACTGGTCATACAGAGGACAGTCCTGTAGAACATGCTCAGCAGTTTGTTCGTTTAATCCACATGTGCACAGTGGTGAAGCAGACAATCGTAGCTTGTGCATGTGTTTATTCAGTTTGTTATGCCCTGTCCTGAGTCGAAAAATAGTTATCTGTCCCTGCCGGTCGAGAGTGTGATAGTCGTCTTTGGGTTGGTTCTGTTCTCTTCTGATAGTCTGGATAGCTCTCTTTTTCTCAAAGTATGTGACTTCATTATCTTCTTGTTCACATTCTCCTCCCTTTTTTGCAAGTTTATCTGCCTTTTCATTTCCGGGTACACCACAATGAGATGGTACCCACTGAAGTATGGTTCTCTTTTTGGCAGCTACCTTGTTTAGTTCATTTCTCAGATGCGGGAGTTTACCACCCTTGAGAGCTTGCAGGACAGACAGTGCATCTGTGAGGATGACTACCTGGTGGCAGTCAGAGTTGGTGTTATAAATCATATTTGCAGCTTGCTCTAGAGCTTGAACCTCAGCTGTATAGTTGGAACAGAATTTACCAGTGGGAATGTGCCTAGTCTCATAGTGGTTGTCAGGATATGAGATAAAGATACCGGCACCTCCATTCCTAACAGCATTTGTTGCTGATCCATCTGTATAGGCATGTATCCATGATTGATCGGGATAGCTTTCTTGGATCATACTCAATGTAGCAGTTCGTTTTTGCAGATCATTATACTCACATCCACTTGTGAGACCAGTGACTGATGTATTAATTTGGAGGGCACTGCTGGCCTGCTCCCATGGTACAGGGTATAGGGTGGGCTTCAGTGGTGTTGTCTTCATGGATAGGTCTTCTTGATGCTGTCTTATAAGTCTTTTCCCCCGATGCACAAAGCTGCTACGCTTTAGACGTCCCAATGCCAGATCATCTAGTCTTGCCTTCATTGGGTGCATTGGCATACTGTTGTACTTTTCCATCTGGATCATGGTTTTTGTGTCTCTTCTATGGGACAATGTCTGTAATCCAGCAACCTTCTGCATCTCTGTTATTGGTGTAGTTTTCATGGCTCCTGTAATGAGCCTGAGAGCTTGATTTTGCACCTTGTCCAAAGACTGCAGATGTGAGTTAGCAGCTGATGACCATGCTGCTGAGCTAAACTCTAAGTGTGGTCTTATTACTCCATTATAAATCTTCTTTAGATTTCGTTCATTTGCTCCCCAGTTGGTACCTGCTAATTTTCTGAGTATGCCTAGTCGTCTTCGGGCCTTTCCTTCTGCGTTTTCAATATGCTTATTCCATGTAAGCCTTTGGTCAAATGTCACCCCAAGATAGGTGGGGTAGCTTTCTTCCTTGATCACGGTTGTCCCTAGGTGTATGTTAGCTGATTTGTCCTTGGGGGCGAGGGAGAACAGTGTTGTGGAGGTTTTGTCTGTGTTTATTGTGATAAGCCATTTCTCTGCCCATGACACTAGCATGTCTGCTGCCCGCTGCATTCTATAATTTGCTGTGGTGACATTTTCATCAGCGCACCAGAGTACTAGGTCATCTGCATATAAGGCAGCTTTAACTCCTGCAGGGAGATCTTTCACCAGGTCATTGATGTAAACAAGGAAGAGTGTTGGGGAAATTACTCCTCCTTGAGGTACCCCCTGATGGAGCAACACTTTTCTGCTCTGCAGACCGTCAAGAGTGACTCTAGTTCTCCTGTTATGCAAGTATGACTGGATCCATTTCATCATGTTGCCTTGGATTCCACTTCTCCTAAGTTTTGCAATGAGGCCATCTTTCCACACCTTGTCAAAGGCCTGCTTGAAGTCGACCCAGATCGTTAGGACCTTTTTCTTCTCCTGGAAGGCATCTTCTATTGCTTGAGACAAGTAAGTAACTTGGTCTTCTATACTGTAGCATTCTCTAAATCCAGCTTGTTCCGGCACCAGGATCTGCTCAGACTCTAAATACCATTTCAATCTGTGGTTGACTATTCGCTCCATAGTCTCCCAACACAGCTTGTGAGACTGATTGGCCGGTAACTTGCAGCCTCGGTCTTACATTTCCCTTTCTTTAGTATGGGTATTGTGATGGCTTCTCTCCATACTTGGGGTACCGTTCCTTTCAACCAGCTGTGGTTAAATATCTCAAGCAGTTTTGTCTTTGCTGCTGAGCTCAGATTTACTAGCATTTCGTTGCTGATTTTGTCTGGGCCGGGTGACTTTTGAAACTTAAGCTTGGAAATAGCCTTCTGTAGTTCTCCTAGTGTGATGGGTTCCCTCATTGGGGCAGGAGTATCTGTCTGTCCCATGGTTGCCAGTATTTCTTTTCTTATCTCTCTCTGATGATCTATGTTAATGGGTAAGTTGCTTTCTGAACTGTATCTTCTAGCAAACAAGTCTGCAGCTTGTTTTCCTCTGGAAAGTTTGCCACCTTCATCCAATGTGATAGTCTGCCTAGGTGAGGAACGCTCTTCATTTAGAGACTTGACTAATCTCCAAAGTTTCCTGCCGTCTTTCTCAAGGTTCAGCGATGCCGTTTTAGTTCTCCAGCTTTTCCGTTTTTCTTCTAGCTTTGTTCTCTGAAACTCTGCTACAGCCTTTTTCCATTTGTTGTGAGTTTCAAGTGAAGGCTGAGACTCTGCGTCCTTTCTAGCCCTGTCCATGGCTTCCTGACGTTCTTGGAGTGTGCTGGACCAGTATGGTATGTAGTTACGCCGGCATCCTTTGGGAATGGTTTCTTTTGCAGCTTGTAGTATGCATCTGTTGAAGTCTTTTACCACTTCATTAATGTCTCTGTTCTGTACCTTGAGGGTAGACAGCAGCGTGTTCACCTGATGCCTGAATAAACCCCAGTTGGCTTTTTTGTAGTTCCATCTTGTAATGGCTGGGCCTGTACTGAGAGTTGCACTCTGGACAGTAAGAAAGATTGGGCGATGGTCGCTTCCCCCTAGTTGGTCTCCTACTTCTCTACTAATAGATCCAGCTATATCTGGTGTGGAGAAGGCAAGATCTGGTGTTGAAGTTGTGTGCCATCCTCTGGAGTAGAAGGTAGGAGTATCTAAAGCATTATTGACTAGGATTAGGGAGTGATCATCTTGCCAAGTTTCAACCTCTTCACCTCTGTGATCCAGATGGTTATAGCCCCAGCTCTGGGAGTGGCTATTAAAGTCTCCAACTGCTATAAAGTTGGTGGCTGGTACCTGTATAGAGCTGAGACTCAGGGGTTTGTTGTTCGGACAGTAATAGTTCAGGAGTTCTATTTCCATCTTGTCTACCTTTATCTGCAACAGCTGATATTCTGCTCCATCCATGAAGGTTTTCCTTTCGTGTGCAGGAATGTTATTCCTTACAAGAGTAAGTACTCCTCCTTTTCGTCTATCTTTTCTGTCGGATCTGAAGCATTGATATCCCCTTATTTTAAAGGTTTGATCTGCTTTCAAGTGAGTCTCTTGGATACAGCAAACACTGACTTGCTTCTCATACAAGATGTTTTCCAGCTCTGTCTTTTTGCTGTATCCAGCCTGCTTGCTGTTCACTCCCTCTGCATTCCAGTGCATCATGACAAGTGGCACTCTGGGTTTCTCTTTTTCTGTTTTGTTTTGGTCAGTAGTTCTCCTCCGCCGTCTGCTGACTCCACAAGACGGTCTAGAGGGTCCTCCAGTAGCTGAGGGTGGGCTCTGTCGAGGCTCAGAGCCCGGCACTGCACCTGCCTGGTGGAGCTCCACAGGGCGAGCACCAGTACGAGATTTATTTGACGGTGTACTCTCCATAGAAAAAAAAAAAGCGAGTTGCGTGATACTGTGGTTTCCGGTGCGCCTTCTGGCCCAGTATCTATGACTTTACCACCTGTTCAACGGGAGAGTGGGCTCATCCCTAATCTGTTTATGTTCCCAGTAGTAGACTATTCGCAAGCAGCCTGGGGGTGTGTCACTGCTCTGCGCGGACCTTGTTTACCGAGGCGGCGTCCGAGCTCGTATGGTGAAAATATGGTTGCATTATCTTCAAAATAGCCCTGTCTTTCCTGCCATCCTGCAACTTTGAGTTAGGGAGTTCTGAGCTCCAGTCTCTTTCCCAGGCATTTTATCCTGGCCTGGCACGCATACAGAGGACCCCACTTCTGGTTCTAAGTTAGCAGTTGGGGACAGGTGGGGTAGCACACTGTGCATTCCCCGTCATCCAGGGGGCTCTCCAACTATGCAGAGCTTGCACAATGCTGTGCTCTGGTTCTGGGCTCACCCAAGGAATCCTCACGTCCTGCACAGAGCCACTTCCAGATACCCACCACCTGCCAACCCCCCATTGTAGAAATCTCCTGCATGCGGCCATCCAGTCAAGAGCCAGTATTAAGTCTGGTGCCCAAGTGATTCCCCCCAAGCTCAGTGTGCAATTCTGGGTTCTCATCATGCTGCAACACAGGGGGGATTGTGATGCTCAGCCATCTCTCTCAACTCTGCACCGATAAATGACATTGGGGACTTAACTGTGTCTCAGTACTGGGAGGCCTCGTTTCCGGGTACACCACACACAGCCAGTTGAGGCAACGGTCGCCGTGGGCGTGTCTTCAGTGGGGAAGTTGTGGAGTCTTCCTGTCCATGTTCTTGCACATCCTAACACTGCCCGCAAGACATCGGAGGTTTGGAGAGTGGCCTTCTCTGCTTTTTTGAGCCGGGGTGGGCTCCCCGGGCAAGTCTCGATGGGGATCGGGACGTGTCCACACGCCAGTGGGCCCAGCATCGGCCGCATCTGTTGGAGGACTTGCTCTGCCAGGTTTGAGTTAGTAAATTCCAACTTTGTCATCTTCTTGGCATTGTGATGCTGGGGTGCCTGTGGATTTCCTAACGCCCCGGGTAGAAGCCAGAAGTGTACTGTGCCAGCTCTGGGGGAGATAAAGGGGGTGTTTCTGCGTCTCCTTGTGATACGTAGCCAAGGTAGGGCTCACAGTGCTCTTTCCCCGCCACCAAATTGCCTGCTGGTTACGCCGAGTTCTCCGAGGCTCTAGGCATGTGACCAAGAGTTGAAGGCAATAGGATCGTCACGTCCTGAGTCTCTGTGCCTGTACGATGGGTTCCGATCTTCAGGGAGCAGTCCACACTCGTTCCCACTCCCAAGACTTGTTCAGTATCCATCTGGCTCCTTCCCACCCACAGAGGGCGTGTACGGTGTAGTGCACCGGTTTTATTATCGAGGTTTGCTCCTCTAGATCCGTTGTGTTTAGCCTGAGGATTCGCACCCTCAGTTACCAGGACTACCTCGAGGAGGGTGTGGCTCTTCACCACGCACAACGATCTTGGGGTATGAGAGGTTTTGCTAGGCCAAGAGACTAACACCGCAATGGTCGCTCCTTTCATGAACAGAATTCACTAGGCCTAGGGTGAAGCAAGGGGGGAAACCCACTACCCACAACACCAGCACATCATACCCCCTGTCTGTAGACTTTGCCCCTCTCATATTATTCATTTAGTGGCCTTAATTACGTGTGAGAAAATATCCATCCTTATGTTAACAAAAGAGTATGCTCAATTCTCAGCAGATAACAGTGACAAGCTTCCATTCCCTGATGCTTCCAGCTTGAATGTACGCTTAAGAAAATGCATCACCAACTACCAGAGACATCACAAGAAACGCATGCTGAAGAATGAGCAGATGCAGCGGGTATGCTCTGTTTTACTTTCATGACTTTTTGTTGAATTGTCTTCTTGGTTCCTTAGCTTCTGACTTACAAAGCAATCTGTGATCATCATTCCTAGTGGCATCTTGTGGGGCTGCAACAAACTCTTTAAACTTTCTCGATCAATGCCTATCGTTAATGCAGTGTGCCCCAAATCTGGTTAATGCATTTCATTGTTTATTGAAAATTATCACCAAATCATTCCCCTGTGACGTCTATTTATAAAAAAAAAAATTGAAAATAAACTAAGGTTTATGAGCTTAATTTCCAAGTGATCGTCATTCATTCATTCATCATCATATCATGTTTTGCTCCAGTTCGATCATTGGTCCACAACCATAGCTAGACTCGTAGCAGGACGTCTGCACCAAAGTTTTCATGTGTTCTTGTAGGAGTGGTTTCTTTAGCAGTCTGCTTTTAAATGGCGAGATCACCAGCCCCATGCACAAGCTAATGTTAGTTGCCTCTTACAACATTCTTCAGGAAACAGTGGGCCGATTCTTTTCTTTGCCTCCTCTAAGACCCCCGGAACCGACACAGGGCAGGATTAGATGCCTGTTTTATAAATAGCCAGCATCTTGCTTGATGCCTCTTTTTAAAATTATTTTCGTATGATCATTTAAAAAAAACAAAAACAATTAGCTCTTGTATGAATGACAGTTTTTATTGAGGCAGTAAGTATGCATAATTTTAAAATAAGTAACAAGTATGAGCACTTAATCTTGAGTAATAGTTAACAAGTTAAAGACCAATTGTATGAGAACTTAATCTTTAAATAGTCAAAAAGTAAAAGACCAGTATATAAGTACTTAATCTTGAGTAATAGTTAACAAGTAAACAAAAAACAGCCAGTGTATGAGAACTTATAATCTTTAAATAGTTAACAAGTAAATGACCAATGTGTGAGAACGTAATCTGTAAATAGTTAAAAGTTAAAGACCAATGCATGAGAACTTAATCATTAGATAGTTAACAGGTTAAAGACCAGTATATGAGAACTTAACCTTTAGCACGCTGCGGGCGTAGCGTTGCGCCGAACGTAACCTATGTTCTCCATGCTGGAGGCGCAATGTTGCGCCTTACAGATATCACCGTTTCTAGCATGAGGACTTGTGTACACGTGATTTCAGCCCCAGATGTTAAGTTCTAATGTTATTTAAAAGAGAGCTAGCTTCCATTTCCGATCTTAAAAAAGCGATGGGTGTATCCGCATTTATTTTTTGTAAATTTTTTAAATCGAAACGAATCGGCATCAACATGCGGCCATTTTTGCTCTAATTTTATTGGATTCTGACGCCATGCGGTGGGGATGAGATTTTTGTCTTTATAAGCGCTGAAATCGGTTCTCAGAATATGTTTGATGGCCAAGATGGATACAAAAGTAAAATGGCCTTTCAAGTATGTATAATTTTAGGGATTAGGATTAGAAATATCGGAAAAATTTGGGATTACGGCCGAATGTCACGGCTGGCTAGGGAGTTTGTTGCTTTGCTACTGATGATGGGTGTAACGAAAAGATCGTCATTTGATTTGTATTGCTCTATTGGTCAAATGACTTTCATTGAGATGCAAGGGATATGGACTCTTCGTTCGTTGGTCATTTTTTTAATTTTTTTTTTTAATTTTAAAATTTAAAAAAATTTTTTTTTTATTTTTTTCGTTTTTTTCATCTTTCCTTTCCTCTCTTCCTATCACATCTAACATGTACACAAACAAATTTTATATCATCAGATTCATCATTCATTCATTTCTATGCAATCTAAAAATTAGAGCAATTGACCAAAAAACAAAAAAACTAGAATTTACAAGTCACCCACTATAAAAATGGGGCGTTGTGAAAAAGAATGCAGTGGTTGGGCAAGTTTTCTGAATTTTTATGCAGCGTGCTAAAGGTTAATCATTAAATCGTTTACAAGTAAACGACCAATGTATGAGAACTTTAATCTTCAAATAGTCAACAGTTAAAAGACTAGTATATGAGGATTTAATCTTGAGTAATAATCAGTAAGTAAAAACCAATGTATGAGAACATAATCTTTAAATAGTTAACAAATTAAAGACCAATGTACTTTCTTTTCTCTACTGTTTTTATATGTTTATCCTTGATGAAGACTTGTAGCCGTACCATAGGCAGTTCCTTTAAGTCCAGTAAGACTCACATTACATGTTGCTGTTCATCTTGTCACCTTCATGGAGGCAGAGTGGCAGCTAGTGGATAGCAGTACATTTTTTATCCACTCTTAGCTTTCTGAGTGACTGACAAAAAGATGATAAAGATCACAGCATGCTATATAAGTTCTTGGGAACAGCACCAGGCATCAAATGCTTAAGCAGACAATAAAAGTACATGGATGCTTTGTCAAAATGCAAAGAAATTAGTAACTAGCACAGGCTTTCAGAAGCAGAAGATCAGGTTACAGAGCAAGGATGTGCCTGAGAAGGTCAATAGGCAGTTTTGAAGAGATCCTGAAGAAACAAGATATGATCTGGCTAAAGCATCACACATTACCCAAGAAGAAAAGCTGCATCTCTTCACGGCACTTACTGGCATTTGTAACTGCAAGTAAGATTGATAGTGTGCGTCAGGGCATGATTAACTCAGGTTAGGATGATGGTTTATCAGAAAAGGAATAATTAATGTCTCGTTTTGCTTTTCAGAAAATGGAACGCAGAGAAAGAACGGACTATAACTTGAAGGAGAGGGAATTTAAGAGGAAGGAGGTTCAGCAGAGGTTAGTCGTACTGCTCAAAGGAACCATGTATCGTCGTTTGTGTTTTCATATTCTTACTTTTCCTGTCTTGGGAACAAAACTAGTTGTCATTGAAGTGTGTCTTATGTTGTTACCTCATTCAGATAATTAATAAATCTTACAGTGAGCTGTTTTGGAGCCGTAGATCAGGTAGTAATAAATAAATCATACAGGGAGATGTAGGTCAGGTGATGCATTTGTCATCTCATTATCTCTCTTTTGGTGTGCTGGTGCACTTCAAGGGATCTTGCAGGAGTGGTTTCTGTAGCAGTTCATTTTACATGATCTTGTAAGGTTGCTAGATCATGAGTGACAGTGTGGTAAGAGCACTTGCTTCTCAAGGCAAAGGGATTAGGTTTAGTTGTTGTTGTTTAACTAGGGCTACTGAGCTTCTCACTCTTTTGCAGCCAATGCCAAGTTGAAGAGTCTTTGGTATTATCTACACTGTAGATCTAGGCTTTTCTGCCATTCCATACAGGTTGAGCTGAAGTCATGAGCTCCAGTTTCTCCAGCTTGGTTTGCATTTAAAGGATCACCACATCAGGTCCCAAGCTAGAAGGAAGAAGTGCATGGTGTACTGTGCATTCCTCGCCATCCACGGGGGCTGTCCAAAAGTGCAGAACTAAAATACTGTGCTCTAGTTCTGGGCTCTCCTAAGGAATTGTCACGTCCTACAACAGAGCTACTTCTCAGCTCCCCCTGCCCATCATGAGCCCATAGTGAGATCCTCCAGATATGCCTCCATGCATGGATTGGGTTTAAAACCAGTTTGCATTATGCTCCAGTTTACTCAGCTGTAAAAATTCTTGACTGCCTGTGAGTTAGGGAAGGTAAAGACAGCAAGGAGGGGAAATTGGTCACACTCATCTTATAAAGCTGTTTAGCAAAGTCTCCAACACTTCACATCCCTATGGCAGTATCTTTCATTGTTACTGTGAGTGTAGGCTCGTTTAAAAGCTATAATATTCAAATAATATGTTGCATTCAGTTATGTAAATTCAGTTCTTTGTTTAACATGAATATTTAATCATACTAGCATCAGAAATTTTTCAAAACAAGCTTGATCATTATTAAGACTGTTTCAGTTTCTGTGTCCATAATTTGTCAACGTGTTAGGTTGTGAGCCTCATGCCCAACCTTCCATAATTGCCCTTTTGACGTGCATTTTTTGAAGTGATTCTGTTTTTTTGCATGTTCTCTTTTTTGGGTCCTGGCTATCAAGCAGGGGGAAGATCTGGACTTTCTAAAGACCCCATTGCCTCGGAGACCCTTTGTAACTAGTAAACAAAATGTTTATGGTTAATTACTGCATCTTTGAACTTGCCACTGGAGTTAGTCACTTAATAGCTAATTTCAGCACCATTTGATCAGACATTTAATAACTGAGCACTCCTGTCATTGAAATGTCTGGACAGTGATAATGAATGATACCAAACCTGTCAGGTCATTCAGTTGGTCTTACAGTTGGGCTCTGCATACGTACATTATCATTGTTTTGCTTCTTACAGAGCATAGATGGCCTTCCTTGAGGAAGCCTATCCCTAAAGCACAAACTGTTGTGGTGGTGAGTTTTGTAACAATTTGTTTTAGATGATGAGGTTGCCGTACCCATCATCATCATTTTCCTATGCCTTCTTTACAGAGCATGGATCCACCACTGCCGTTGGTCCCCCTTGCAGGAAGCCTGCATCAAGCAGTCACATGCTCATGCAGCAGTGGATTTCTGTTGCAAGTTATGTTACATGATGAGGTCACCAGCCTTATGCTTACTTACTTACTTAGTCGTTCCCCTTCTACCGTGAGGTGTAGAGTTTGGAAGAGAGCGCCAGACTGTCCTATCAGCTGTCTTCCTCCTGGCCTGGTTCCATTCTAGTCCTCGGTCCTTCAAAGATTGTCTAATGTTGTCCTCCCAGCGGACTCTTGGGTCGTCCTTGAGGTCTGGATCCCTGGCTCTTAGTTTCCCATGCTTGTCGTGGTAGCCGATCTTATCCCATTCTGCAGACATGGCCAAACCATCTTAGTTGGGACTGTTCTACTTGGGTCTGCAGGGGGTGGGATTTTAGGCCTTGACGTATCGTCTGGTTGCGGACCATGTCTCTTCTTGTTACTTCAACCACCTTCCTCAGATACCTCATTTCTGAGGTTTGGATCTGACTTTTGTGGGTTGTAGTCATTGTCCATGACTGGCATCCATACGTCAAGACTGGGACATAGGTGGAGCAGTATACAGCCATGCCAGCCTTATGCACAACTTTATATTAGTCACCTTTTATGATATGCCCGTGAGGGAGGAGAAGTCCTGTTCTTTCTGTCTCTCCTGAGAGACCCCTGGGAGATAGCTACACAGGTCAAGGGTCATATACACTTTTGTTAAAAACTGTCGGACTATTTGTCTGACACACTTGTTGTTCTTTACTTCTCAAATGTGCTGGGAAACATGTTATGGGTTGTACACACGTTTGCTCTGTGTAGTGTAGTTGGGGTGTGTGTGTGCCAAGGTGGAAACTTAAGAACAAATAGGATCAAGGTGGGCCCCATCCAAGCATGTTGTAAGAGGTTACTAATATGAGTTCATGCACGTGCCTGCTAGCCTCATCTTGTAAAACATATTGCTACAGAAACCATTGCTGGAAGAATTCATGAACGTTTCCATCGTTGTATTCTCCATAGGGGGCAGAAAGGGATGTAGATCAACACATTTGTCCAATCCTGTTGCCTCTGTCTATCAGTCTCACTTACATTGATACACAACACACACACATCCAATCCACGCTGGGAAGTAGGTGTTAGGAGTCATACACATATTTGTTCATCTGTGTCACACCCATCTATCCATCCATCCACAACTGTGTTGGGAGGCAGGTCTTAGCCTCACCAAATTGTAAAGTTTTCGGGCTCATTACAGTCGCTGGACAAGACGAGAGGAGGCAGACTTCTACCGCACCGTCTCAACATTTGGCGTGGAGTTTAGCCGGGCTGCTGGGCGGTTCCGATGGGACAGGTTCCGAGAGCAGGCACGGTTGGACAGAAAACCAGACGAGTCCTTGACTGAATACTTCCATGCCTTCTACTTTATGTGTCAGCGTGTCTGTGGGAAGTTGAAACCTGGAGACAGTAAGTTAAGATTATAACAAGCTAGGTTGTATGAAGATTTTTGTTTTTGAGTATTGAAGATGTGAAAACTTGTCATTAAAGATGTGGGTAAATTTCAGTTTTTCTTCTTCAAGTACCACGCCTGGTGGGGTAGGTCATCATGTCTCTCCACAACTTCCTGTCTACAGTACTATTGATCAACCCTGTTGTTGACTTCTTTCCATGCCATGATGTGAAACTATCAAGAGTCTTCTCTCTTTGTCATCCTCTCATCTCTTTTTTCCATCTATCTTTCCAGCTTTCTTCTTCTCGTATGTTTTGGTTAATGATTGTACAAGGGATAATACGACTGTAGTTTATTGTTAAAAAAAAGAAAAAAAGAAATAAAATGATTTTAAGTTGTACATGTGAAATATTAGTGATTTATTTTACATGTGGGCACATGGACAACATGGCCTAGCTCAACAGCGTTATGCATTGGTCATGCTATTAATGTCTAGTGACACTATGATAATCAATATATTGTGACAAAAGGAAAGAGAGATAGTGGAAGACAGAACAGATACTGGAAAGTTTTACATCATGGTATAGAAAGAAATCAACAACAATTTATAAATACAGGTCGGTATCGCAGAATCTGAAAATCAAAAGTTTTTTCAGTCAACTATTGGGCGATTTTCAAACCAATTTTTGGGTGAAATCCGAAAACCGAAACACGGTTGTTCCCAAGCATTTTGAATTCTGGGTTACCAACCTGTAGTACTAGAAGCAGGAAGTTGTGGAGAGACACGATTGCCTACGCCACTGGGCATGGTATTTGATGATGATAGTCAAGATGACAAACTCAGATTTTTCTGGGTTTTATTTTTTATATAATAGTTTTATTCAGTGGCCTATTAAAATTCTGCAAGGATACAGGCCCTTGTTTAATTTTGTCAGCTGTTGTCAGTATTAACTTCTTTAAAATAAACCACTACTTCCTCCTATTTCAAATGTTTGTATGTGGAGCCGCGCTGGTGTGGTAGTTGCCGCACTGCGCTCGCGATCGGGTGATCCAGGTTCGAGCCCGGGCGAGAACATTTGAGAGAGTGTCGTCGACTAGGGACTGGCGGCTCCTGAGCGGACCCAACTCTAATGGGTACCCTCCAAAGATGGCGAGTATCTGCCTGAATGGTGAGTGGACACCTGTCAGTGTACAGGGAAAAAAAGGATACTCACGTAAAAATCAGTCTCAGGTTAGATATACTAACCGGAGATTCTCGCATGGAGTAATAGCGGGTGTACGTTAAAAAAAAAAATATGTTTGTATTTGTGGTTTGACCGTGTGAGATTTCTAAATCTTTATTAAATTGTCTCGTCCACAGTGCCACCTAATATGATATTTGTAGAGCCAATTACAGAGGAGCGAGCAAGCCGCTGCCTGGCTCGTATTGATCTCCTGAACAAGATCCGTCAAGATATCCTGATGCACCCTCATCTTGAAGAGAGAATTAAATTGTGTCAGCATTCATATGACATGCCCAGCTGGTGGATCTGTGGCCAGCACGACAAAGAGCTTCTGATTGGTGCAGCCAGGTGAGCGGGCTTATGTATGTAGGTGTAGCAGTGTTGTTTTATTTTATTGTTTTATTTTGTTTTAAAGCTTTCTCGTCAGGCATTTCAATTATTTTATGTCCCCCTCGGGTTCTGTCATACCACCATTTTTTTCTGTATACAGGGTGTCACAAAAATAGTTCACATAGGTTTACAAAAAAAAAAGACAAGGTTTATTTAACGCCATTTATACAGATGTTCAAATTCGACCTCATCGTACTTGCACTTTCATACACTTGCCGATAATTAATGTACGGATCTATGATGTTATCGTCTTGGTAAAGAAAGTGTCATAAAACTTCCAAACATAGCGCAGTCAATTATCTCCACACAGTTGAATCTCATAATAGTTAATACACGCCACCGTGTTGCCCACAGGGCTATCGATATATTGGATACGCTAATTGGAGTGATTAAACTATGAGCAAGGGATTCATTACTGATCGTTTTGTATGGACAAAGTGTAAGAGTGTAGTTGAATGGAAAGCCCTTATTGATTGCTTTATACGGGTTTGCAGTTTATGGGTATGAGGTGGTATTTTCTTTTTTTTTTTTTTCCTAACATTTGGCCTCGCTGTTTTTCAAACTTTATTATTGAAAAGATCGAAAGATGTTTGGGTTAGGGCTGGTGTAATTAGTCTAATTTTTTTTATCAGTCCAGGCAACATGGCCAATGTTTTGATAGCCACTTGGGTAACATGGTGACGGAGTCAACTGTTCTGTGATCTACCGTCTTAAACTGCTACCATCTACACATACGTCTGTGGCCTGTTTTTAGTGATTTTAATTTCATGATAAAAATGTCAAAAAAAGAGCTGCAGATATCCCTGTTGGTAATGATGAGGGGAAGAAAAGGAAGCACCTCTAATTATTGATGGCAGACTGTACAACTATCATGCAGGAAGGGAGAAGTGTGGCTGCAGTGAATTTTCTTTCGCATAGATGGGAGTCAGTGGTACCAACAAGAGGTCAGAAAAGACAGGACAAAAGTGAGATAATTGCTTTCCTCGAGACTTCCGTTGAGCCAAACTAGGGTGTTTAAATATTCTAAAAATTCTGACTTCCAAAACAAGTCTGGTCCTAAGGGTTTTGAATAAAAGGTTGCAGACCTGTACTTTTTTAAATAAAGACTTGCTTTTATACTGCTTTATGTGTTAGGTAGATTTATTATTATTATTTTTTTTGGGGGGGGGGGGGGGGGGGGGGGGGGGGCTGCGCTATTGTTCTACCATTTGTGCTATAAAGAATATCCTTGCCATGTGGGTTTTGTAGCATTTAAACCAGCACTGAATGTATGTACATTTTAACTTCCCATCAATGTGTATTTTTCTCCCTAAGGCATGGAGTGGCAAAAACAGACTTTAACATTCTTCGAGACAAGACTCTGTCATTCCACCTGGTTCTTGAGAATTCCCTGCGGTCACTCAGGGGCAATCCAGCTCCAATGGCTCCCTTTCATGGACCACCTCGTATGGACCTCATGAGTAAGATATTAATTTGAAGTTTTGACAGTAACTATTGTGAGTGTTTAACTTTTTTTTTTTAAAGGATTTTTAGAAACATGAACAATGAAACTAAAAAAGACATAAGAAGGAATAAATTAAAAAAATATATTTTAAACACAGGCTTTTAATGCACGAATATATATTTTATCCATAAGTGTGTAATGAAGTATAAAGCAGAAGTTAATTTAATGTAGAATCAGCGCCCCAGGCTGTTTGTCAATTTGATGTTACATATTTTGACTGCAAGCTATACACTCACAGTGGGGGGGGGGGGGGGGGGGGGGCGGGGCGGGAGCTCTAATGCTGTCCAAGGAAGCACAGAAGGCACTTATAGAATGGGAAGCAATGGGACCCCGAATTATAACAGCAAGGTTTAAATCAGCCAAAAAGAAAGTAAATATAAACATCATCCAGTGTTATGCACCAACAAATTATAAAGAAGAATCTGAGAAAGAAGACTTTTACACCAGACTACAAAATGTCTTGGACAAAAAGAAAAGAAAGGACATCACAATTTTGATGGGGGACCTAAATGCAAAAATAGGAACAGACAACACTGGCTTTGAAGAAATCGTAGGAAGGCATGGATTAGGTATGATGAACAAGAATGGGGAACTTAGCAAACTTCTGTGCTTCAAATCAACTAGCTATAGGAGGAAGCATATTTCCACATAAAAGAATACATAAAGCAACATGGATATCACCAGCCCACAGAACTGAGAATCAGATTGATCACATATGCATAAGTAAGAAGTTTAGGTCATCATTGCATGATGTGAAAGTATGTAGAGGAGCAGATGTTGTATCAGACCACCATCTTCTGTTGGCTAAAACAAAATTAAAACTCAAGAAATTTACAACAGCATATAGCTATAGACAACAGTATAATGTGGGATATCTAAGAAATCAGGAAATAAGAGAAAAATTTTCAATCACAGTATCCAACAAATACCAAGTACTCCAACAGCTGGAAGATGAAACAGATACGGAAGACCACTGGCAACAAGTAAAAAATATGTGGAACGAGACATTTGAAGAAGTACTGAGAAAAAGAGAACATCAGCACAAAGCATGGATAACAACAGAAACCATTACCAAGATAGAAGACAAGAAAAACAAGAAAGCAGATTTAAACAGAAGCAAAACCAGAAGCTCCAAAGCCAAGGCTCATGAAGTGTACATAGAAGCAAACAAAGAAGTAAGAAGAAACATCAAAAGAGACAATATGAAATATATTGATGATTTGGCAAGGGAAGCAGAGGAAGCTGCAGCCAAAGGAAATAGGGACCTGTACAACAACACAAAGAAGCTAACAGGGAAATATAAGCAAGCAAATGGCCTCATTAAAGATAAGAATAGAAAATTGCTTAGTAATATACAAGAACAAATGAAGAGATGGACAGAACATTTTGAGGAACTTCTCAGACCATCTCCAACTAATCCCCCAGACATCCAGCCAGCAGAAGAGGAGCTACAAATTAGCTGTGAACGACCAAGTAGAGAAGAAATAAAGAAAGCCATAAAGCTTCTGAAAGATGGAAAAGCAGCTGGTCCAGATGGAATTTCAGCAGAGGCCATCAAAACAAATATTGATACCTCTACAGAGATATTATACCAACTACTTGGCAAAGTCTGGGAGAGAGAGGAAATACCAGCAGAATGGAAGGAAGGTTATCTGGTCAAGTTGCATGAGAAGGGAAAGTTATAAGAGTGCACACATTATAGAGGAATAATGTTACCATCAGTGCCAGGAAAAGTATTAAACAGAATCATCCTTGAGAGATTAAAAGAGTCCATAGGCAAGCAACTGAGAGATAAATAAGCAGGTTTTCGACAAAACAGATCCTGTACAGACCAGATAGCCACATTGAGAATAATAGTTGAACAAAGCCTATACTCTATACTCTATACGCTATACATCGGATTCGTGGATTATGAAAAGGCATTTGACAGTGTAGACAGAGAATCGCTTTGGAAATTGATGAGGCATTATGGAGTTCCCATGAAGATCATTAACTTAATAAAGAAGACCTATGAAAGACATGACATGCAGAGTTCTTCATGAAGGACAACTTACAGAATCCTTTAGGATTAGAATGGGAGTGAGACAGGGATGCCTCTTGTCTCCATTTCTTTTCTTACTAGCAATAGATTGGGTTATGAAAACATCGACATCACACAACAGAAATGGAATCCAGTGGAATCTGACTAAACAGCTTGATGATCTGGATTTTGCAGATGACTTGGCTCTTCTGTTCTTCTTCTTCTTCGATCCTTAATCACCGACCGTCAAAGCAGTCAGTGGCCATCACACCTAGTGGCATCTTGTAGGGCAACAACAAATTGATTCCACTTTGCACGGTCGGTGGCCATCCTTCGTACAGTGCCCCAACTCTGGTTCATTCTTTGCATCTCAGCCTCCACAGTCCTCCGCCAAGTTGTTTTTGGTCGGCCTCTCTTTCGCTTTCCTTCAGGGGTCCAAAGCATAGCTGTTCTTGTGATGGCATCGGGGTCTCTTCTGAGGACATGACCAACCCAGCTCCAGCGTCTGCCAGCTATGATGGTATGCATGTCCTCTTGCTTGCTACGAGTAAGCAGATCTTGGTTGGTGATGGTATTCGGCCAAAAGATTCGGTGAATTTTTCTTAGGCATGTTGTGTGAAAAGAGGACAATTTTGACATTTCCTTCTGGCTCTTCTGTCCCATACCCATAATCAGATGCAAGAGAAAATGAAAATTCTCGATCAGAGGTCACAACAAGTGGGCCTGAAAATACACAGGGAAAAGACAAAGATTATGAGAAGAATAAATGCAAGAAATGAAAACAAGATTGAACTTGAAGAAACACCACTAAAAGATGTAGAATCCTACACATATCTTGGAAGTAATATAGACAAAGTTGGAGGTACAGTGATATCAAAATTAGAATACAAAAAGCAAGAGGAGCTTTCATTGCATTGGGAAACATATGGAGAACAAAGAAATCAAGTCCAACACGAAAATAAGTCAACTGAAGTCAGTCCTATTGTATGGCTCTGAGACATGGAGAACAACAAAAACAACAACCAAAAAGCTACAGACTTTTATAAACGGGTGCTTGCGTAGAATAGAAGGACTGGAATGGTATGACAAAGTCACAAATGTGAAATTAATGACAAGAACCAGACAAGTTCCAGTGGAACAAGAGTTGAGAAGAAGACGCTGGCGATGGATAGGACACACATTGAGGAAACTTGTTGATAGCATTACAAGGCAGTCCTTGTTCTGGAATCCACAGGGAAAGAGAGGCAGAGGTAGACCAAAAAACACATGGAGAAGAGAACTGGAAACAGGTGAAAATGATGAGGAAAACATGAAAAGAACTTGAGCGGATGGCACAGGACAAGAAGACTTGGCATGTGTTTGTTGAAGGCCTATGCTCCTTGGGGAGCTAAAGGATATTGATTGATTGATATACACTCCTTGAAAAAATTATTTGTGGCTTTTTAGTGCATTAAAAGCCTATGTTAAATATATATTTTTTATATTTTATATCTTCTTCTTTTTAGTGTTATTATTTTTAAATTTAAGTCAGATGTAATTACAATTTACGATTATAATCGATCCGCTAATGACATTATCAGTTTGCGATAAATGAGTCCAGAGCATAGGAGGCGGATTTCATTATTCAGTATATTACACGGAAAGTTAATATTTTTGTTTAAAATTTGATAATAGTTGTAAATTACATTTTTTTAAATGTAGTTTTCAGTTGTGTGTATGTCTGTGCACGTGCATGCAATAGTGTGTGTGGGGGAGAAGAGAAGTTTCAATATTTCTCTCAAGAGAGACAATCTTGTTGGAAAGAATACACCTAGATTATTTGCAGTTATCGCCCATTTGACTGATAGATACAATAAAAAATTAATTTTAATTTTATTCTTTTTACGACTGATTATTGTAATGTCATGGGGAATACACAGCTATGCCAAGTTTCAGAGCTATTGCTCATCTGGAAGTGATTGAAAAATCGATTGCAAGATTTGAATGTGACAAGAGAGTGACATACATTGCAAGTTAAAGAAAAGCCTGTAAAAAGTAAACAGAATGAACTTGAAGAGGGTAATGATAATCAAGGATGAAGAATCTTTTCTGAGTTGACATTTTTTACGCAGCAGTCTAGTTTTATATTTTGGTGCCTTCTTTGTGAAATTTTGGTATGGAAGTCAATTTAGTGCCTTTATAAAGTGTATGTCTATTGTATTGTTGATTGTTGATGTCCTCTATTACATCTAGAGTATAAGTCCATCATGTATGATGTACTCTGTTACAGCTTGAGTATAAGTCTGTCTTCTTGTTGATTTAAGTTGTCCTCTGTCTGTTACAGCTAGAGTATATGTTACTCTCTTGGTGATTTATGATGTCCTCAGTCTGTAACAGCTAGAGTATATGTCTTTCTTGTTGATTTATGATGTCCTCTGACTGTTACAGCTAGAGTATAAGTCTGTCTTGTTGATTTATGATGTCCTCTGACTGTTACAGCAAGAGTATGTATGTCTTGGTGATTTATGATGTCCTCTGACTGTTACAGCTAGAGTATATGTCACTCTGTTGGTGATTTATGATGTCCTATGTCTGTTACAGCTAGAATATAAGTCTGTCTTGTTGATTTATGATGTCCTCTGACTGTTACAGCCAGAGCATAAGTCTGTCTTGGTGATTTATGATGTCCTCTGACTGTTACAGCTAGAGTATATGTCACTCTCTTGGTGATTTATGATGTCCTCTGTCTGTTACAGCTAGAGTATAAGTCTGTCTTGTTGATTTATGATGTCCTCTGACTGTTACATCTAGAGTATATGTCACTTTCTTGGTGATTTATGATGTCCTCTTTCTGTTACAGCTAGAGTATATGTCACTCTCTTGGTGATTTATGATGCCCTCTGACTGTTTCAGCTAGAGTATATGTCACTCTCTTGGTAATTTATGATGTCCTCTGACAGTTACAGCTAGAGTATAAGTCTGTCTTCATGTATGATGTCCTACGTTACATCTAGAGTATACGTCTGTCTTCTTGTTGATTTATGATGTCCTCTATTATATCTAGAGTATAAGTCTATCTTCATATATGATGTCCTCTATTACAGCTAGAGTATAAGTCTATCTTCATGTATGATATCTATTACAGCTAGAGTATAAGTCTATCTTCATGTATAATTATTACAGCAGTACAGCACAAGCACAAAATTAGGATTATATCAGAGCTGTGTGCTTTCTGTGCTTCTCTATGGCGCGGAGAGCTGGAGAGTTACAGAAAAGGAAATGTCGAAATTGTCCTCTTTTCACACAACATGCCTAAGAAAAATTCTCCGAATCTTTTGGCTGAATATCATCACCAACGAAGATCTGCTTACTCGGAGCAAGCAAGAGGACATGCACACCATCATAGCTGGCAGACGCTGGAGCTGGGTTGGCCATGTCCTCAGAAGAGACCCCGATGCCATCACAAGAACAGCTATGCTATGGACCCCTGAAGGAAAACGAAAGAGAGGCCGAACAAAAACAACTTGGCGGAGGACTGTGGAGGCTGAGATGCAAAGAATGAACCAGAGTTGGGGCACTGTACGAAGGATGGCCGCCGACCGAGCAAAGTGGAATCAATTTATTGTTGCCCTACAAGACGCCACCAGGCATAATGGCCACTGACTGCTTTGACAGTCGGCGGCTAAGGATCAAAGAGAAGAAGAAAGATGTATAATTATTACAGCTAGAGTATAAGTCTATCTTCCATGTATGATATCCTCTATTACAGCTAGAGTATAAGTCTGTCTTCTTGTTGATTTATGATGTCCTCTGTCTGTTACAGCTAGAGTATAAGTTTGTCTTCATAAAGGATGTCCTCTGTCTGTTACATCTAGAGTATGAGTCTATCTTCATGTATGATGTCCTTTGACTATTACAGCTAGAGTATAAGTTTGTCTTCATAAAGGATGTCCTCTGTCTGTTACATCTAGAGTATAAGTCTATCTTCATGTATGATGTCCTCTATTACAGCTAGAGTATACGTCTATCTTCATGTATGATGTCCTCTATTACATCTAGAGTATAAGTCTATCTTCATGTATGATGTCCTCTATTACATCTAGAGTATAAGTCTATCTTCATGTATGATGTCCTCTATTACAGCTAGAGTATACGTCTATCTTCATGTATGATGTCCTCTATTACAGCTAGAGTATAAGTCTATCTTCATGTATGATGTCCTCTATTACAGCTAGAGTATAAGTCTTTTCATATATGATGTCCCATGTTACATTTAGAGTATAAGTCTGTCTTCATGTATGATGTCCTATGTTACATCTAGAGTATAAGTCTGTCTTCTTGTTGATTTATGATGTCCTCTGTCTGTTGCAGCTAGAGTATAAGTCTGTTTTCTTGTTGGTTTATGATGTCCTTTGACTATTACAGCTAGAGTATAAGTTTGTCTTCATAAAGGATGTCCTCTGTCTGTTACATCTAGAGTATAAGTCTGTCTTCATGCATGATGTCCTCTATTACAGCTAGAGTATAAGTCTGTCTTCATGTATGATGTCCTCTACTACAGCTAGAGTATAAGTCTATCTTCATATATGATGTCCTATGTTACATCTAGAGTATGTCTGTCTTTTTGTTGATTTATGATGTCCTCTGACTGTTACAGCTAGAGCATATATCATTCTCTTGTTGGTTTATGAAGTCCTTTGTCTATTACAGCTAGAGTATATATCACTCTCTTGGTGTTGATATATGATGTCCTCTGTTACAGCTAGAGTGTGTGTCTGTCTTGTTGATATATGATGTCCTCTGTCACAGCTAGAGTATAAGTCTGTCTTCTTGTTGATGTATTATGTCCTCAGTTACAGCTTGTGTGTATGTCTGTCTTGTTGATGTACGTTGTCCTCTGTTACAGCTAGAGTGTATGTCTGTCTTGCTGATGTATGATGTCCTCTGTTACAGCTAGAGTGTATGTCTGTCTTGTTGATGTATGATGTCCTCTGTTACAGCTAGTGTGTATGTCTGTCTTGTTGATGTTTGATGTCCTCTGTTACAGCTAGTGTGTATGTCTGTCTTGTTGATGTATGATGCCCTCTATTACAGCTAGAGTGTATGTCTGTCTTGTTGATGTATTATACCCTCTGTTACAGCTAGAGTGTATGTCTGTCTTGTTGATGTATGATGTCCACTTTTACAGCTAGTGTGTATGTCTGTCTTCTTGTTGATGTATGATGCCCTCTGTTACAGCTAGTGTGTATGTCTGTCTTGTTGATGTATCTAGAGTGTAAGTCTGTCTGTTTTGTTGATTTATGATGCCCTCTTACAGCTAGAGTGTAAGTGTGGCTTGTTGATTTATGTGGTCTCTCTGTTACGACTACAATGTAAGTCTGTTCTGTAGCTGATTTATGATATCCTCTGTCTGTTACAGCCAGCACGCCTGTTCCTAGGCATGACAGATTGGAACAGCTTGTCAGAACTCCTGCTTCTCATCATCATGACCTGAAGATGAATTTATTGAGAATGGAAGAAATAGCAGCAGAAGCTATGGCCCTGAATAAACCGAGTAAAATAGAGGTCAAGAATGAGCCAGAGTTTAAAAATGAGTCAGGTGGGGTGGAAGAAAAAAAGGCTGACAATCAAGGCACAGATGTAAAGAAAGAAGTTGAGAAAAGCAAAGAAAAAGGAGTCAAGGATGAAGATGAAAAAGAAAAGGATGAAAGTGAAGGAAAGGTGGAAGCTGTTAAAAAACAGAATGAGGGTATAAAAGAAGAATGTGAAGAAGAAAAAGGAATGAGCGATAAAGAGAAACCTGAGATAAGTAAAGATGAGAAAGATGTGAAGAAGGAAAAAGAGTTCAAAATAGAGAAGGAAGAAGAAAGAAAATGTGAGGGAAAATTTATTAAAAAAGCAGAAAAGAAAACGGATGCAGCTGAAGATTCTGTAGCAGTTTCCACTAAACCAAAGTCTCAAGAAAGCTCGAAAGATATGGATATCAGTGTAAAATCTGAAAATGAAGATGGGAAAGATGATTCAGAGATGCCCAAACTGGAACCGCTAGAAATGGGAGAGGACATGCCCCCCATCAAGTCAAAACCTCGATTGAAAGACAGTGATTCATTCCAGGTGAAGAAAGAGGTGAAAGTCCCAAGGAAACAAGAGGAGAAGGGTGGAGAGAATGAAGCCTCAGACAGCAACGAGTCAGGGAAGGTGGTGAAGGCTGAAGCAGCGGCAGTCATTGAGATTGGTGATGAAGATGATGCCGAGGACACAAGGCCAGACTATGTGAAACTGAAGGAGAAAATAATTAAAACAGAAATTGAAAGGATAAATGAGGAGCGTTTGAGACGAGAACGAGAGGCCAAGAAAGCTGAAAATGGAATGACGGTATGTCATAGTTTTTGTTTATTTCTGCTAACTTTAATGCTTGAGATAATAACCTTACTGTCTCCCATAAATATTTGTTTGAATGTTTCTTTAATTGTTAATTGTGTGGAGTTCTTTCTATGTAAGCTATTCTTGAATCCTTTAGTAGCTGTTGTGTCAGTCTTGAATTTTTAATTGTTTCAGGGGTAGTTCTATTCCACAAAAATATTGATAGAATGTGTGATTCCTATATAAACACATTGGGATTCTCGCTGGTGCTACAGAGTGCACTGCGCTGAGATCCTCCTTGCGTGATCTAAGGGAGGAGATCGGAGCACTGTTGGAGTTGTCCGTGTGAAATGAAGATAGTCCTTAAAACCAAACCAAACTAACTTTATTTTCTTGCTTTCCATACATCTTTCTTAAATTGATTTTGCAACTGTTTATGCCTATCAGAGTAGAGGACTACCTTCTTGTGGCATTGCATCACCCACCAAATAGTGGGTCTGGTGTGACCTCCACCAGCTGAGCCCAACAAAGTTGGGGGAAATTCTCTGGGATTGCAAGAAAGCTCAACACCAAATTGCTGCAAGGGTAAAAAAGTGAAAACTTGAATCCCTGGGTTTCGGAAGAAGAAGAACAGGTTATTCCACCTTTAATTCCTTCCGTAGGAAAATTTCATGAACGATGTTCATTTCATCCGGATTTCCTTCCAAAAATCTTACTTGATTATCTTTAATGTTAATTCTATATTTAATTTGCTCCATGTCTTTCTTGAAAGTTTTAGTTCTGTCGTGAAACCCTTCTGTGCCTTTATTGTATTACTTCCATAGTTATGTATACCTTTAATTCCTTCTTTATGAAATGCTTTAGTTTTTTTCCTAGTGATTTCATTTGTATTTCCTAATTCTTCAGGTATAGCTATTATTACATATTTTGTTCAAATTTTTGTCTTTCACATTCCCTTAATTAATTTTTTTTTAATTTTAGAATTCTTAACATCATTCATTTCAAAATGTATTTTTAATGTGATGTTTTTTCTTCTGGGGTTTTTAAAAGAAAGAAAGAAAGAGTTAAAAACACATAAATGTGCCTATTCACGTATGTGAGAAACCTGCATTCAGAATTAATCAGTAACAGGAGAAAGGAAGAACTATTAGTCCATGCAGCATCTGATATGAAATTGATGGATGGCATATTTGATATTGATTGTGTGACTGCATCCTCATTGAGTTACACAGTATTTAGTTATATATTAGTCAAATCTGCTAATCGTATTCTTTCCTCCATGCAGCCTTTTGTTGGAGATCCACCAGGCCTCTTTGGAGATGACCCAAGCTTGTTGGAGGCAGAGGGTCTGGAGCCAGGGGAAATAGCTCCTACGCGATATTTTGGACCAGCTGTGGAATGGCCTAAGGTAACCTCCAGTTGTATTTTGTTAACACCTGATATAAAGAGAGTGAAAAAAATTTAAGTTAACTTTCCTTTGGTTTCCTAATATCTCTCTGTCTCTTTCTGTATTTTTCCCTTTTTTTTTTTGAATAGGTTGTATTTTGTTACATTTTATATTATTGTTCCGTGGGTATGATTGTAAGCAAAGAATTTGCCATTGTTTTGTTAGACAAATCAGTATGAATTTCATCAGTTCAGTAACATTGTGGCACTACAGTCTGTCAGCAGATGAAGAAAAATTTTGCATACCTTTCTAGAATCTTTTGTCTGCAAGAAGGTTGACCAGAGTTACCTGGACTCATTGTTGGGAAATGAGAATTTAAAAAAAACAAGCAAGTATATTCAAACTGAATAAAAGTGGCCACTCTTGTCTATCATATGTTAGTTCACTTCAACAGCTGGAAGTTTTGTCCTTTATTCTCTGTTCTCAGTCCATTTCTATTTTCTGCCTGCCCTGTATTCTTTTGTTGTGAGGTGGTCTTCATTTGGTCTTCTGCCATTTCCAATTAAGTGTTATCTGATAATTTGTTAAATGTTACTACACATCATCACAATCAAATGGATAACACAGACGCCAAGTATTTTCTACTCCGGCATAAAATAAGGATTACTACTGTGGAACTGACGACACAAACCAGACAAATGCCAAACAAGAGCAAGAGATGAGAAGATGATGCTGGCAGCAGATAGGACAAACACTGAAGAAACCGTGTAGATGTATGGAAAAGAGAGCGCCATACTATTCTATCAGCTGTCTTCCTCCTGGCCTGGTTCCATTCTAGTCCTCGGTCCTTCTGAGATTGTCTAATGTTGTCTTCCCGGTGGACTCTGGCTCGTCCTGGAGGTCTGGATCCCTGGCTCTTAGCCTCCCATAGCCGATCTTCTCCCATTCTGCAATGGCCAAACCATCTTAGTTGGGACTGTTCTACTTAGGTCTGAAGGGGTTGGGTTTTTAGGCCATGTTGCGGACCATGTCTCTTCTTGTTACTTCAGCCACCTTTCTCAGAAAACTCATTTGGATCTGACTTTTGTGGGTTGTAGTCATTGCCAGTGACTCGCATCCATACGTTAACACTGGGACATAGGTGGAGCGGTATACAGCCATTTTCGTCTTCTTGCCAACTTCTCTTTTGCGGAGGAATCCTCGATTTATGGCCTGAAAAAGTCTCCCTGCGGCTGCTCTTTGGGTAGCCAAATCTTCTTTGATGCTTCCATTCCAGTCTGTGACAGCTCAGAGTTATTTAAAGTGGTTGACTTGCTCCAGCACCTGTTCTCCCAGCTTAAGGGGAGGAGCTACACTGAAATGCTATTTTCGTTATTAATTGCTGGATTTCAATGAAAATGCACAGACTTAACCTATATCAGTACTAGATACGCAAAATTAAGAGTTTGATGGTACTGCACCACTGGTTGCCATGGAAACGGTGGCCATATTGGATTCTATTATTCTATTTCAGTTTGCTAAGGCTTTTTTATTTATTAAGCTATGAATACCAAATTTGAACACAACGTTTATCATTACATTTTAAAACTTATTGTCTGATTGGATTTTTGATAACTTTAATACAAAAAAAGTTGTAGGACTTTGAATATAGTGTCTAAAAATAGTAACAAATTTTGCTAAATTTTACATTACTTTTTGCAATAAATCAAAAGTTTGATCAGATACTTAAAAATCGATCAGACAAAAAGTTTTAAAAGATTATGGGCAATATATGTGCCAATTCTTATGTCAATTAATACATAAGTGTGGAAGTTATAAAAATATTAGGATAAGAAAAACAGATTTTGAGAAAAATCACATTTTTCTCCATAATTAGACTAATTAAATAAATAAAAAATAATATGGTATGAAATCAGTTTTACAAGTAAACGGTACACATGAAACAAGGGACGTTTCGGGTTTTACTATAATTAAATAAGTATGTAATACTACCCCCAAAATATTACTTATCATTTAGAATTGGCATATCCAGCTTCCTGTGCAGCTTCCTTATCTGGCTTTCTGTTGAGATTTGTGCCTAATTTCCTTCCTTTTCTTAGTGCAGTTTTCTGCCTTTTTAGAGCGGTGGCCATATTGGATTCTTTGTTCTATTTCAATTTGCTAAGGCTTTTTATTTATTAACTCTTAGTATACGAGCGGCCTTCTAGAGAGGCCGATGATCGATCCCCGTCAATAGCGAAAATTTATAGCTGAATGCATGTTTCAAACCACTGATCAATTTAGTTACGTGCATGATGTAGGGGTTTCATTTCTTCACATTTTGATATATAACACTTATGTTATCTTTATAAATAAATTATTTATTGCAAAATCTGTAATGGTAGTCATGAAAGGCAGCTCGTATACTAAGAGTTAAGCTATGAACATCAAATTTAAACAGAACGTTTATCATTACATTGTAAAAGTTTTGTAAGATTGGCTTTTTGATACCTGTAATACAAAAAAAGTTGTAGGATTTTGAATTGAGCATCTAATAATACTAACAAATTTTGCTAAATTTTGCATTACTTTTTGCAATAAATCAAGCTTGGTTGCATGTCATGTTGATTCACACAGCCAATGAAAAGTTTAGAATAGCGTGCTCTACCTACACGGAGAAAGCCGAAGTTGACGAGCGACCTACGATTTCCATATATGGAAATAATCGGTAAAAAAACGCAACATATAAATTCTCGATTTTGGCGGGTATAATTTTGTTACCGAAATAAATTAACTACACCACGGGAAAGCCTATATCTAGGCGAATCCAACGATGTATAATACATAGGGGTTTACGCTTGGTTGTTATGGAAGAAACTAGGTCTAATTAGGCATATTTTCTCAAGTTTGAGAAAATCTGTTCGTACCATACATTTTTCAAAGTCAAAATATATATTGTTAGAATGCATTTTGACATTTAATTCTGTTACATTTAGATTCAGGAGATGCTAAAGTATCAGAAAATGTACTAATCCCAAATTCCTCATTTTTTCGATTTCGACCGAAAGTTCCCTCCCGCTCCTTCCCTTAATCTGATGTCTTCTTTCCTCTCATGATATCACCATGGTTTTTCTTTTGGCTGAAGAAACCTGTTGATAATATTACAAGGTCGTCCTTGTTCTGCAGTCCCGTGGGTAAGAGAGGAAGAGGGAGATGAACACACGGAGAAGGGAATTGGGGAGAGACATGAAAGGTATGAGGGAGATATGGGAAGACCTTGATCTGATGGCACGGGACAGGAAGACTTTGGCATAAGTTTGTTGAAGGCCTTTGCTCCTTAGGGATGAATGAATGAATGATGTATAATATACGTGCGACAAGGGTGTGTATATATTATCCCTGTATAGTATCTTTTGTTTGGATTATGAGACACTGTAGAAGGGAAACAAATAAAATACAGAGGAATCCATGCACACAATTTGAGGGTCCAGACATACAATTTTGCCAGTCAAAATGGATGCACCTTACAAAATGTACCGGCACTTGAACTACATCAAAACACTGCAAAATGAAGTAATGAAAATTAACAGCAACATACAGATGCACAGATCTGTTCAAAAGGTGATCTGCTGGAAATAAGTACTTTTAAGTACCTGGGCAGCACTTTTGATATCTCAAGGGGCCCAAAATTAAGATGTGAAGGCATGAACAGTGTTGTTTTGTTTATGTTGAGAAACACAGAAAACTTGCAGAGATTATGACATTGTAGCTGTATTACCCAGTGTTGCTGTGGTTATATTATGGGGTACTGCATAGCCGTATGAAAATATGGCACATTCACCCTAAACAACCAGCAGACCAACATTAACCAACAGAACAAAATGTCCAGACAAAGCAACATGAAGGAAGCTGCCAAAACAGCTACAGTAACATTAACTAAACTTCATACCAACAGTGAATAGATTAATGATTGTATAAATGTTATTTTCATTAACTGTTTTCAACATTTCACAGGATCGTGTGATCTTCCATCGACTAGAACACATTTGCTACACCATTGACCATGGAGAATGGCCCTTTGCCCGCCGACCTCCCCAGGCTTTTTTCCCAACTGGTACACCCACCCACATGGACTCGCGAAGTGAAACTCCAATTAGTGCTGTTACTAAGTCAGATGGTGCTGCAGGAGCAGATTCTGACCATAGTGATGGAGCTTCTGGTTTGGAGACATCAAATCAAGCGATGTTGGGGCCAGGATCGGAACTGGCTCACGGCAGAGAGTTTTTGGCGCATGCCAACACAGAGGTAGAGTAGACTCATTTCCAGTTCATCTCATTAGATGGATCCTGTGATGGGTTATCTTTTTATCTTTGTTTTCTGTACATTGTTGCTGGCACGTGATTGGTGCATTTTGTCAGTATACAGCTGTGGTTCCCAACCTATGCACTGCTGGTCTATTTGGCGTGGACGGGGGGGACAGGGGGAATGTTAAATGATAAAGGGGTAGAGAGGAAAGCAGTAACTTATAGGTAGGGGAAAGGTGGTAGGCATTCATTTATGAGCATAAAAGCTGGTAAAAGACAGAATCTTTGGCAGTTAAATTAAGCAAGCTCGATGTGAATAATCCTATTGATCAGTTTTTAAAAAAAAAACATTGACACCAAATTACCAAGAAATGGACTGAATTTCACCATACCAACAGGAACTGTTGTTGTATACAGGACCAAGCTGAAATTTAAATTAGTCAAGTGAACTTTTTTCAGTTTCAAAATTTACAAACTCTAGACTCTAGTTCAAGAAAAATGTAAACTGGAAGATCCTGACCTGCAGAGATGTTTGCTCTCATCATTGTCATCATCATCATTGTCATAATCATTATTATAATTATTTCCCCTTGTCACTCCATATGGATCATGGAGGCAGCATGGTTCAAATCCTATATGGAATCTTGGTCTCATTTAATATATTTTGCTCATATAACATGTATGCTTGCAGCTAATGAAACTCCTACATGTCTCCTTTGTCTGTATTCTTGGCGTTGATATGTTCTGTTATTTTAAATTCAGAGAAATGATGGATTAAAGATGACATTCCCTAAGATGAGCCGTGGAAGGAGAAGAAAATATGAGATTGATCCAGATAAAGGTAAATTTTGCTTTTTCCCATCACTACTCACTACTTAATATCAGCCAGTGTGGTTTGGTTGTCACACTGAGTGTAAACTCTAAAATGAAAAATAAAGTAAAATAAACTACCCAACTTTCATCCACACTGCTTGCTTATTAAAGCATCTGTGAACAGTGACCTGCGCCAGGTACAACACGTAAATGGAACCTTTATTTCCAGTACTTTACTTCTAGCTCTAAGTGGGTCACTGAGGTCTGAACAGACTTCTAGCTCTAAGTGGGTCACTGAGGTCTGAACAGACTTCTAGCTCTCTAAGTGGGTCACTGAGGTCTGAACAGACTTATAGCTCTCTAAGTGGGTCACTGAGGTCTGAACAGACTTCTAGCTCTAAGTGTGTCACTGAGGTCTGAACAGACTTCTAGCTCTAAGTGGGTCACTGAGGTCTGAACAGACTTCTAGCTCTCTAAATGGGTCACTGAGGTCTGAACAGATTTCTAGCTCTAAGTGGGTCACTGAGGTCTGAACAGACAAAGAAAGATAGTACCTTTTGACCCTCAGGCATGTTGTACAGGGTGTCAAATATGAAGTTATACATGTGGCTGGCTACCTCATCATGTAAAACAAATTGCCTCAAAAACCACAGCTGAAAAAGCATGCGTATGCTTGGTGCACAACCTTTTACATAAATCTCCAGTACAGGTCAGTAACAAATCTTCCAGTACAGGTGTAGCTGTAAAAAAAACCTTGGATTAGATTTTTTTAGCACTGAACAGCTGGGTTTACATTTTTATTGCAATTTTAAGCTCTAAAAGTTACGAGGAACAACCACACAACAACCAACTGTGATCATGTAAAGTACCATTTTTAAAATGACATTTGTTTAATATCAGCTTTGGCTGTCTTTATGCTTGTGACCTGTGAAAGAATGTGTGTGGTGAGCATCCACGCTAATAAAATGGTAATAAGTTGAGGTATTTTCCATAGGACATAGGTTCTCAAACTTTTTTTCAGACTGTGGCACACTTGGCAATGCAAATTTCTGTCGCGGCACATCTGTGTTCTTAATGCTGAACTCTCGTGTAATTAACCGTAAATTTATAGTATTTTACAGTTTACACTACATTGACTATTCAAATGCTATTACATTAGATATTGTTATACGCAACAAAAATGAAAAATTTGAGAGAGATTTTTAATTTTATTATACAAGTGCCATGTTTTCAATGTGAAATGTGAGCCTGCTTGGAGGCACAGATCTTTATTCGTGGAGGAACATTGGACATATTTTTTACCCTAACAATTTGGCGGCACACCTCTGGCACTCTCGTGGCTTACGGTTTGAGAAACAATGCCATAGGAGATTCTGCCGTAGGGGAGTGAGGTGTTCACTTTACTATGTCTCTGTGAGGTGTTCACTTTACTATGTCTCTGTGAGGTGGAAGTTACTGGTTAACATCCTAACTTAAAAGCAGAGTTAGTTATCCATTTACAGCTGGTTGGTCTGGAATGTGGTGTACCAGGTTTTCTTCTTGTTCGTTCACTGTCAGACGTCTGCTTGAATATATTCAAAGAAAGCAGTGGCTCCGATTGAGGCTATTTGTATCTCCAAATAGTTTTTCCACGAATGGAACTGGTGATGGTCATATGTGCTTTCTCTGTTGCTCATATGTTGGACATCTTTGAAGCCGATGTTTAACCGTCATTTTATCGGTGCCATGTTTTGAACCCAGTAAATTTGCCACAAGAAGCAAGTGCTCTCAGCATTCATGGATATACATGGAATAAATGTGCAAACAAGGGGCAGTAACTGCCGTTTGACAAATAAGTTGTGTTTTTTATTGAAATCTAAAATGGCCAGTAAACTGAGGTTACACGAGACAGTAACAGTTGCTGTCTGCTATGACATTATGTGTTGAACTGGCTGGATGTGGCATTAGCTGTAATGTTAATTTGAAATGACATTATGTGTTGAACTGGCTGGATGTGGCATTAGCTGTAATGTTAATTTGAAATGACATTTTCTGTGATAAAATGACAGATTATTGTCTTTATTTTGTTGTCCATCTCATATAAATTATTTGGATAGAAGTGAAGAAATAACAATATAAAAATAGGAAGTAACTTTTCAGTCGCCCTGATTTAGTCAAGGTTAAAGGTCATGATTTGGCATTTTGCTCTGTATGGACACTACCACTCTAACAGTGATTTAGGTTGATAAGATTAATAATACTTATTTAGTCTTTCCTCTTCTACCGTGAGGTGTAGAGGTTTGAAAGAGAGAGCACCCTACTATCCTGTCTGCTGTCTTCCTTCTGGCCTGGTTCCATTCTAGTCCTCAATCCTTCAGAGATTGTCTAATGTTGTCCTCCCAGCGGATTCTGGGTCATCCTGGAGGTCTGGATCCCTGGCTCTTAGTTTCCCATACTTGTCTTGGTAGCTGATCTTCTCCCATTCTGCAGACATGGCCAAACCATCTTAGTTGGGACTGTTCTACTTAGGTCTGCAGGGGTAGGTTTTGTAGCATTTGACGTATTGTCTGGTTATTTCAACCACCTTTCTCAGATACTCATTTCTGAGGTAGATACCTCATTTCTGGGTTAATAATACTATTTGGTGTAAAACCTAATCAAGTTGTTAAAGAGTTCACTTGTATTTTGTTTATTTGTTGGAGTGGTGACACACACAAAAAAACTCGGTCTCTCAATTATGCTCCAGAAAAACTGTGATGATGGTCCTATACACTTTATTTGATACCAGATGTTAAACAGCAAATAGAACCCATGAATAGATCAGGAATGGTATCCACACTGACACTCAGCATTAGCTTAATCTCGTCCTGTCATTACGATGGAAATTCATAGTGCATCTTCATTATTTTGAGTAATAATTATTCCACAGCAAAATACACTGTTCTCAGACTGGTATGAAAACTTCCACCATCTCACATCAAATATACAGATGCTGTACACAGTCTGGACACCTCGAATGGCACACACAAAGACCATAATCTCACTGGCCATAAAACACATCTAGTCAGCCCTGAAGGCTGACACACAAAAACAATTGTAGCCAAGCATATGTCATGCTTGACAACTTGCTCACTTCATCATTCATACTAAGTGACATCATGCACCTCATGCGTTCAGTGGGAGTGCTGTGTGGTATACAAACATGAAAAGATTGATGTTTTATACACCACATTGCATCTCCCAACACAGATTATTAACAGTGGCCCAGACATTGCATCTTCCAACACAGATTATTAACAGTGGCCCAGACATTGCATCTCCCAGCACAGATTATTAACAGTGGCCCAGACATTGCATCTCCCAACACAGATTATTAACAGTGGCCCAGACATTGCATCTCCCAACACAGATTATTAACAGTGGCCCAGACATTGCATCTCCCAACACAGATTATTAACTCTTTGACTCCAGAACAATGCTCAGAGCGTTGCAAAATTGTAACTGCCATGCCAACGTAACGCTCAGAACGTTGTTTTTAGTTTATCACGAATAAAGCCCAAAAAATCGCCCATTTAATGCAGTTCATATTTTTAAACTTGTAGAATGACCTGCTAACATTTAAACAACTAATTTGAGTGTAGTTAAGCAGCACGTGCACATGTTTTGATGTTATTATCACAATTTGTATGACGGTTCGCGTGTTTGCGTTTTTCATTGTTATTGCTACAGAAATATGCCGCGCTTTATATTTACATATTCTAAGTCTCCTAAGCGAATAATTGTGTCAAACTACAATTGCTGACATTGACAATGATTGTTTGGTAGTCATAGTTTGTTGTCAAATAATGGAATCAGTGCAGAAAAGCTAGACACATTAGATTTAGTTGATTAGTGGGCGTAGTCCTATTCTGGCCGATCAAAAAGCAACAAAACTAGACCTACCGTAACATCTGATCACTAGTCCTTAGTAGAAGATGAAGCTAGGGATACCATTAAAACATTAAACAAATGTAAACAGTTTTTAATATCAAGTTATTCTTTATTTGTGTGAAAATTACAAAATGCCATATTGCATAATTTATTTTATTCTTATAAATGAGCACAGTAAATACTGGTGTGAAAAACACTAAAAGTACTAAATGTGGCCATAATCAATGTTTTTTTTTACTTTGTAAATGGATTACCTTGATGTTTGAAGACTAAAAAGAAAGTTTTATTGTCTACAACAGTAATTTATCTTTGGTAGGCTCGTATTCTACAGTTAAAATTTTAGTGTTTTTCAATTTTACATGCAAAATATTTTAAGTATACCGAACGTGCTAGTGTTAATACTACCAAAGACACAATATATTACAATTCTCTATCTATTTCCCTACAGTTTGGTATATAATAAGTATGTGTTCATAGAAAAGATTAACATAAAATTTACACTAAAAGATAGTACACGTCACAGTTTAGAATTCTTCAAAAAATAATTACGGCACAGGGTGGAAAATAATTACAGAGTCAAAGAGTTAACTGTGGCCCAGACATTGTATCTTTGTAGTCTTAAATTGTATATATGCTTATTTTTTTGTTTCAGCCAATCGCATTCAGCAACTTCTGAACCAGAGTGCTTTGGGTACTCTGTCTAGTGATGATAGTCAGCAGGAGACATTGAACTTGCCTCACCAGAGTCAGGGTCACAGTTCACCATCTACCTCTACTCCGACGCATACACCTCAGCGTCACTTACCGACGTCTCCTCTAGTCACATCGTCACCTTCCATGCTGTCACAGTCACATGTAAGTGGATAATGATGCATCTGTTTGTTTATTTTGTACTATTTGTGTTATGTAGATTATAACTGTTTGTTATGTTTCTTTCGTATGTAGTTAATGATGCATCTATTTGTTCCTTTTGTACCATATGAACATAGATTATTATTGTTTGATATAGTGGCCCAAGTGCATCTGACATTGAGCATTCTCAGTTTCAGAGACATATGGTATGTCATTTTTGATTTGATTGGTTAGTTCATATATTGTGTGTCATTTTCATTGGTTTAGTTATTTCATATATTGTGTGTCATTTTGATTTGATTAGTTAGTTCAAGTACAGTGCAGTCTGGGTAAGTAGAAGTTGATGGGACCATCTAAAAATACTTCTACTTACCTAAATTTTGCTTATCAGGACTTTGCTCAGAGCTGGAAATTGTGCATGTCAGAATAAGAGAGAAAGTAAAAAGTAGTTATGTTAACCCTTTATTTACAACTGTTTCATCGTTTGATTAGCATTTGTGCATCTTTTTATACTTTTCACAAGCAAATTAAAAGCACAAAGTACAGTATCATGTCCTTTGTGTGTATCATAGGCCCAAATACCAAATACCAAAACATTTAAAACTAAATAGTCTATAATCAAACACAGTGCACACGTTTGTAATCCACAGCATAATCATAGTAGCATCAGCCAGCATATATCACAATCTTAGCATCCAATCTTAGAAACCGTAACCACAGAAGACAAATACTGAAAACAAAAATACTGTTGCTAGCATCAGTATCAGTGTAGACAGAGAATCACTTTGGAAATTGATGAGGCATTATGGAGTTCCCCTGAAGATCATTAATTTAATAAAGAAAACATATGAAGACATGACATGCAGAGTTCTTCATGAAGGACAGCTTACAGAACCATTTGGGATAAGAACAGGAGTGCGACAGGGATGCCTCTTGTCTCCATTTCTTTTCTTGCTGGCAATAGATTGGGTTATGAGATCATCGACAACACACAACAGAAATGGAATCCAGTGGACTCTGACTAAGCAGTTGGATGATCTGGATTTTGCTGATGACTTGGCTCTTCTGTCCCATAACCGTAATCAGATGCAGGACAAATTGAAAACACTCGATGAGAGGTCACAGCAATTGGGTCTGAAAATACACAGGGAAAAGACAAAAATAATGAGAATAAATGCAGGTAATGATAATAGGGTTGAACTTGAAGAAACACCAATACAAGATGTAGAATCATATACGTATCTTGGCAGTAATATAGACAAAGTTGGAGGGACAGACAGCGATATCAAAATTAGAATACAAAAGGCAAGAGGAGCTTTCATTGCATTGGGAAATATATGGAGATCAAGAGAAATAGGATCCAACACGAAAATAAGAATCTTCAACTCAAATGTGAAGTCAGTCCTATTGTATGGCTCTGAGACATGGAGAACAACAAAGACAACAACCAAAAAGCTACAGACTTTCATAAATGGGTGCTTGCGTAGAATAGAGGGATTAAAATGGTATGACAAGGTTACCAACGTAGAACTGATGACAAGAACTAGACAAGTGCCAGTGGAACAAGAGATGAGAAGAAGACGATGGCGATGGATAGGACACACACTGAGGAAACCTGTTGATAGCATTACAAGGCAGTCCTTGTTCTGGAACCCGCAGGGCAAGAGAGGCAGAGGAAGACCAAGAAGTACATGGAGAAGAGAGTTGGAAACAGAGGTGAAAATGATGAGGAGAACATGGAAAGAACTTGAGATGATGGCACGTGACAGGAGGACTTGGCATGTGTTTGTTGAAGGCCTATGCTCCTTTGGGAGTGGAGGGTTATGAATGAATAGCATCAGTATGACATAGCACACTATTTTTATATAATGAATGTATATAAAAACATGCTGGCCTCATGAAGATAAAAAAAAAAAAATCAGAACTATCAATGAAATCAAGAAGTGAAGCGTACAAGAGGGTGACTTCACAGGGAATAGGAGACATGAACTTAAAGGGATTAAATAGAAACCTGGAAAGACACTGAAATGCTTTTTACGCACTTGTTGCTGGAATATGTGCAGGGAGATTAAGGGTAATAGTGATTGAATTCATAGAAACACAAAAATAATATACAATAAAGTGAGTTTATTTTCACTTCCACGTAAATTTTAAAAAGTAAATAAAAACTTCTTGTGATCTTGCATTTAATCGTTGTATTGTTCATGTCTGTCCACAGTTTTCTCTAGGGCGTTTGCTCATAACGTAAAGGTTCTGTATGACCGAATCATAGTTACATAACAATATATGTGCTAACAACAGTATATGAAAGTACTCGCCACAGGCCCCTATTACGTGTTATCTGCCCATAATACAGGGTCTTTTGATGTCCCTTTGATCAGAGCAGCTTATTATGAGTCGTTCTTGTTGAATTTCTTTCATCGCCGAGTCTAGTGCGCTAATTCCATTCACAACCATTTGCAGACTGGTAGAACAGAAGTCTACAACCCGATCATTAATTTATGGACCATAAGAAAAAAAAGCATGCGGCTACAAATACTTGTAATTGTTACTTGATCTCCTGAAGAGTGCGAAGATAAAGCTTCCACTTAAGCGAGTCCTAATTTAAATTGGGACTGAACAATTGCTTTGACTTATCCGAAAATTCGAGTTAACAGAGGTCGACGTAACCAGTTTTTTAACAAAGCCAAAGAAAACTTTTGGCCATAGGTGCAAAACTGCTTCATCGTAACCAAAACTTGACTTAAGCGAGTTTCGCTGTGGACTGCACTGTATTGTTATTCATTTTCATATGATTGGTTAGTTTATGCTGCTTGTCATTTTCACATGATTGGTTAGTTTATACTATGTGTCATTTTCATTTGATTGGTTAGTTTATATATTGTATGTCATTTTCATTTAATTTGTTAGTTTATATCATTTTCATATGATTGGTTAGTTTATACTTTGTCATTTTCATATAATTGGTTAGCTTATACTGTATGCCATTTTCATTAGATTGGTTAGTTTATGTTATTTTCATATAATTGGTTAGTTTATACTCTATGTAATTCTCATATAATTGGTTAGTTTATACTGTATGTCATTTTCATTTGATATGGTTCATATATTGTATGTCATTTTCATTTGATTGAACCAGCATTTAGCATGCTTAATTTACAGTTAAAATGCACCGCCAACCATATCTTTGTGTTTCTCTCTCTCTGTTTCTCTCACACTCTCTCTGTTTCTCTCACACTCTCTGTTTCTCTCACACTCTCTCTGTTTCTCTCTCTGGCTCTCTTTTTCTTTATTAAGAAGAAGCAATCCACTTTCTATGGGCATGCTATGAGAAGAGGGAATCTGGATAATATTGTGAGACAGGAAATAGTGAAGAATAAAGAAATACAGGATGGCAAAGTGAGAAGATGCTGGATGTCAAGGAATGAAGTCTACAATAGTGTGTATAAACTGTACTGGGGACAGGAAGTTGTGGAGAGACATGATCACCTATGCCACCTGGTGTAAGAATTATAGATTAAGGAAGGCAGCCCTGAAATCCCCAGTGTTGAAGAAACAGAGGAATGCACCCCCCCAGTAAAAAAAAAAAAGGCCAAGAAAGAGATGGAAAAAAATTCACAGCAATCTATCTGGACACTGACGTCTAAGATTGAAATTCAGCTGAACATCAACCTACTAAACAAGCACAGCTAGCAGCTTCAAAATGTGAACTCGGACAGATACTGATGCGTGATGCCATATGATGATGGATGGTATCCGCATGTCTGGTTTTGTGTAGTGTGCAGATGTGTTCAGTCAAACAATGTTCATACAAAAATAACAGGGCAATCCACATAGGACGTCAGTAAACTCACGACGTATAAAGTCAATGATTCTTGAAACAGCCGTTGACGTTTTTCTTCATTATTTATTGTGGACGCCACAGTGACAAAATGGTTACGCGAATATGTAGACACATCAAACAGTCATTATCACAGCAACATTCAATACAGCAATAGACGGTAGACAGCATTACAATGATGAGTCAGATGCATGTTATATTTCATAGTGCTGTAAATGTAGTCAGGTGAAAAACTCCATCCTTTTCTATAACAGCCAGGAGATAACCAGATGTATGAGATCAGTTCACTCTCCTTAGTCTGACTTCAGCAAGACAGACACGTCTGCCGAAGTACAAATAATGTCCTCAAAAATATCCTCTAGATAACAAAGGTTTTTTCAAACCTAGTTCAGGTAACCAAGTAGCAAGTAATAGTCCTTGGGACCTGCATCAACCGATGCAGCACAATACAGCGACATGTGAGCTGGGAAAAAACATCTCGTGACGACGACTTTCGAAGACAGGCTATGAACCAGAAATCGTTCACGACCAAAAATCGATAGAGTTAATGAAAAAGTCAATTTACCTTGCTTTCATGAAATACACAGAAATATCACGCCTCCCGGCATGTGGGAAACACTAGAGGTATTATCTCGAATAAACGAAATATCCATTAAGAGGACTACACATCCCTGACAGAACAAAAAAATAGCGGAGATCCCCTCTTCAACGAGGCATCTCTTTCGCCATTCCAAATCGCTCACTCCACTAGTGGTGGGCGGAAACCGATCGACCAAAAGCAAGACAAGTCATGCGCAGTCCAGCGCAAAAAATGACCACAGCTCAAAAACTCAACTGCATTCGATACCAACGCGAGAAGACAAATGCTTACCGAGAAAAGTGACTATAAATTTCAAGCAGTTGTTGCCCTTGCGTTATAAAATAGATATTGTAATAAAATGATGTTGCGAGAATTTATCACGCAACAGATACCTTGAGAGAGAAAAAAGCTTGCAGTTGGGTGTTTTTCTGTGGGCTACAACTCCACCATGAAAAAAGTAAGAGCAGATCTTCTTCTGCATTCGTCCTGAAAAGGATGTTGGTTGCGTTGTGTCGCCGTTTACAGCAAAGCTGCGTTTTCTGCACCTTTCGGCCCGACACATCTGACTTTGGCATGGCATTTTTTAGGACCAGGTTTGCCTTCCCACTTCGATCCCTACTCTCTCAGCCAGACTGCAGTGATGCAGCCTGTTTCCAGGACCACCACTTGGAGATGGAGTAGGGTCTTGGTCAGCCATGGGTCGCTGACTGCATTCCACTTTTGACTCGTCTTAGGTCCCTAAGAGCAGATAACACACATAGTAATCAGTCAGAGTGGTGTACAGGGTCTTTTAGAAGGACTTCCTCTGTCCTGTAAAGGAGAAAGATTCAAACTAATCTGACGACCTTGCCCTTCTTTCCCATAACTAGAATCATATGCAGGGCAAAATTTAAAAAATGTTGGACTGAAGTCACAATGTCTGGGTCTACAACTTCAGAGACAGACAAAAGACAAAGATCATGAGAATAACTGTTGCATGTGATAGCCAGATAATACTTCGAAGACTACCGCTAATTTATTCAAACATATTGGCGGCAAAATAAGGATGGAGGAATGGACAGTGATATGTTGTTGTTGTTTAACTAGGGCTGCTGAGCTTCTCACTCTTTAGCAGCCAATACCAAGTTGAAGAGTCCATGGTATTATCTACACTGTAGATCTAGGCTTTTCCTGTGGCTTTTCCGCTATTCCGAAACGTGTTGAGTTGGGGTCATGAGCTCCAGTTTCTCCAGCTTGGCTTGCATTTAAAGGATCATCACATCTGCTCCAAAGCTAGGAGTAAGAAGTGTGTGGCATAATGTGCATTCCCCACCATCCAAGGGGACTCTCCATCTATGCAGAGCTAAAATACTGTACTCTGGGCTCTCCCAAGGAATTGTCACGTCCTGCACAGAGCTACTCCTCAGCTTCCCGTGCCTATCACTGGGTCCATAGTGAGATCCTTCTGCATGCAGTGAACCAAGTCAGAGAAAAAGAATTACGCATGGGGCTCAAGTGACTTCTCCAAGCTTAGTGTGCAATGCTGGGTTCTCGACTAGTTTCACCACATGGGGAATCCCTGGAAGTGTGTGGATGATTTCAAGAGTCAGTGAGGATGTAATTAACCTCACAGACAGAGGTTCACTTCTACGTCTGTATATTATAGCATTGTGCATAGCTGGTGGTCATATAAGGATGACTCCAGATATGCCTCCATCCATACAGTGATATAAAAATAAGAATACAGAAGGTGCTCACATTATGTTGCGAAATACGTTGGAATATAACAAGGTCAGGTGTAACACAGACATAAGAATTTTCTAACGCTAATGTCATGGCAACCAAAACAACAGACAAATATATGAATGGGGATGAAGAAGACACAGAAAGACCTTGAGCTGATGGCATGGGGCAGGAAGGTTGGGCATAAGTTTGTTGAAGGCCTATGCTCCTATGGGAGCTGAAGGGTGATGATGATGTGCTCCTATGGGAGCTGAAGGGTGGTGATGATGTGCTCACCAGGGAGCTAAAAAAAAAATCAAAAATATACAATTATTTTTGTTGTTACTTAATATTGATTGTTCTATGGGACCCTAGGGAACATGAGGAGGGAGAGACAGTGCCCTCTCGGGTTTATAAAGGACAGGTGGGGCAAGTTGCTTACTGCCCAGAGGGAAGTAGTGGAGAGATGGAGGGAGTATTTCTCGGAACTCCTGGATGGTGAGCATGGTGGAGCATCGGAGGTGATGGCCACTGGCGGAGAAGAGAAAACCAATGATGGTGAAGATGTCATAAAGTTGGAAGAGCTGGGGAAAATCGGGATGGGCAGCAGGGCATGATGGTATAAACCGGAGATGGTTGGGTGCGTGGAGGATTGGGAGAGGGGTTGCCATCATGGCACAATGGCACAATTTTCAAAGAGGGTGACAATCGACGGTGTGAAAACCATGGGGGCGTGTCCCTTCTCGGTGTCCCTGGTGAAGTCTGCTCTGGAATCCTGGAGCAGAGACTCCGATGCCTAGCTGAGCCACAGTTGTATGAGTTCCAGTGTGGATTCCGAGCGAACCGAAGTGCTCAAGACCTGGTCTTCACACTCAGACAGCTGGGTGAAAGGGCCCTTGAGTATAAGAGTGAGATCCATCTTTGTTTCATAAATCTGGAAAAGGCGTTTGACAGGGTCCCCTGGGGCAAACTTTGGGACTGTTTGGCTTGGGAGAACATTCCAGCACCTCTGATTCATGCTATACAGAGCTTCTACAAGTCTTGCAGAAATTATGTGAGGACAGCAAACCATAAGTCAGAGGAGTTCAAGACCACCACTGGTGTAAGACAGGGTGATATCCTGTCACCTTGTCTTTTCATACTCCTCATGGACGATGTCATCAAGGCATGTGGGGAGAGAACAAGAAAGTATTCATAGGGATACTGGAAGATGAGACAGGTCTGTATTTCAGAACTGGCATTTGCTGATGATGTTGCTCTGATTGCTAAATCAGAGGCACATCTCCAACCCAACCTGGAAGGAAGAGCTGGAGAAGAGAGGTATGGTCATAAGCAGCTCTAAAACAAAATCTATGATATCGCGAGAAGAAAGAAGACATCAGATTAAGCTGGGAGAACAGGTCCTGGAGCAGGTCGACCACTTTAAATACCTCAGAGCTATTATTGACCGAAAGGGAGGCATCAAAGAAGAGTTGGCCACTCGAAAAGGAGCAGCTGGGAGACTTTTTCAGGCCATAAATGGAGGATTCCTCGGCGGGAGAGGGGTTGGTGGGAAAACGAAGATGGCTGTATACCGCTCCACCTGTGTCCCAGTCTTGACATATGGATGCGAGTCATGGGCAATGACTACAACCCACAAAAGCCAGATCCAAACCTCACAAATGAGGTATCTGAGGAAGGTGGTTGAAGTAACAAGAAGAGACATGGTCCACAGCCAGACGATACGTCAAGGCCTTAAATCCCACCCCCTGCAGACCCAAGTAGAACAGTCCCAACTAAGATGGCTTGGCCATGTCTGCAGAATGGGAGAAGATCGGCTACCACGACAAGCATGGGAAACAAAGAGCCAGGGATCCAGACTCCCAGGATGACCCAGAGTCCGCTGGGAGGACAACATTAGACAATCTTTGAAGGACCGAGGACTAGAGTGGAACCAGGCCAGGAGGAAGACAGCCGATGGGATAGTCTGGCGCTCTCTCTTCCAAACCTCTACACCTCACGATAGAAGGGGAATGACTAAGTAAGTAAGTTACTTAATATAATTGTTATATGTTCACAGATGGAACAAGGTTTATTTATACCAGATAGAAAGAGACGAGGCCGGAAGCGACGATCTGAAAAGGTTGCTGAGATGGCCATGGCTGAAGCATTGGCCAAAAGAGAACAAGGTCGGATATTGTCCATGCTGGATCCTGGTGAGTGAGACTCAAAATGTTTAAGTGTTTGGTGTAAAATTTATATATTGTCCATATTGGTAATCTGCTACAGAAGGAAGTGCTGTAACAAGTTTCACAAAATTTCTGCTTTGGAAAATAATGAGCCTGTAATCTAGCGGTCGGCAACTAAGTGTTACCAATACTCTGTGTCAGAAGAGACTACCTGAATGCTTGGTACAGCATCACAGCACACACCCACATATGTTTAACTGAATTAACTCAGCACACTTGGTTCGGCCTTAAATTACCTTTTATTACCGGATCATACTACATATAATGCCCCATATAATATTGGACTACTAAACCCTCAGAAATGTATAAGCCGACTAATATGAGGCTGGCAACTTGATCATGTGACATAAATTACCACATAAACCACCATTGCAAAGCATGTGAATTTTCTATGCTGGCTTCCGTGCAGGGGGGACCAGCTATGGGCGGCTCCATGCTCCATGAGGAGTACAAAGGAAAATGGTCATGATAACACTACATATAACAACTGATAAAACTACATATAATAACATAAAACTACATATAACAACTGATAACACTACATATAACAACTGATAAAACTACATATAACAACTGATAACACTACATATAACAACTGATAACACTACATATAACAACTGATAACACTACATATAACAACTGATAAAACTACATATAACAGCTGATAAAACTACATATAACAGCTGATAACACTACATATAACAGCTGACAACACTACATATAACAGCTGACAACACTACATATAACAGCTGACAACACTACATATAACAACTCTGCCTTGGCAAGTATTCAACATTCTGGTAAAACAGCTCAGCTCAAAGTACCAGTGAATTGTTGAAGCTGGAATTCTGATCTTGAACTCAACTATCTTCCGTTCGCAGAATATACATGTCTGTAACCCTTTATCAAAAATTCTATTGGATAACTTTGTTTCAGAAACTAGATTTTTTTTTTCAGTTTTCAAATGTCGCCCAAATCGTTCAAAAAGTAGCCCAAAATTGCCCAAGTCACCCAGTCTGCATTTAAAAAAAAAGCCCAAAAGAGTTAAAAAAAATCATCCAGATTGCGATAGAAAAGTAGCCCACAGAAATTTTTTATTTTCAGAATATTTTAGGTTTGGGGTAAAAGGTTACAGATTAGAAAACTGTAGACATGGCATATATCCTAGGTCAAATGAAACATAAGTTGTCATTCAGAATTCAACTCTCCAGTTACTATCCACCAACTGATTCCCGTATGAACTCTTCTGTCAGAAAGTTGTATATTTCTCAAAGTTTGCTTAGCTACTAAAAAAAGCATTCACTTAAAATAACAGATTCAATACATAACTTTAGCACAGCCCAGTTTAATCTTCATGTAATTAGTGTAAATATACTCGGCGATCAACCGTCACAACAATCAGTCAGCACATTGCAGCTTCCTATGTTGCACCGACTCTCAACAACAAAACTATTTGTCCGGATGGTAAGCCATAGGTTAAACAATCATATACAAATATAGTGTTTGCTGCATATTAAATAATAACTTAATCAGTTTTACAGTATTGGGTGCTTTTTATCTCTACAAAGTGAGATGAATGTAGGCGAACAACGTTGTAGCACAAACAGTAATGAAAGAGTTGTGCTGGAGAAAGGAACTATGGTGGGATTCTCACCAAAGCAGAATTATTCTATATTGACACATTCATCCTCATGTTCTGATGGAGCCTTGGGGTCATCATTGCACAGCTCATCCCCCTTGCAGGAAGCCGGCACCAAGCATTCTTGTGCTGTTGTAGCGGTGGTTTCTTTTTTTACATGATGAGGTTGCCAACCTCATGTACAACCTCAAAGGTCATCATGTCTGAGGGTGCAGTAGGCATATTCTTTATTTGTCTCTCCTCCTTCTTCTCCTCGTTCGCTGTTGTTTAGTAATGTCTACACGAGAAGTCCGGTTCTCTTGATGTATGTTGCTGTGTTTGAAAGTTCGTCAAGACTCCCAACCAGCTTTGTGTGGATGTGCGTCTCTGTGGGCCAATGTTCAGTCCGCAATTGACTAAGCATGTGGCAGGATATGTTCGGCTGTCTGTGCTGCCTGTCCACATGTGCATAGTGGTGATGGGACCAATCTCAAGTCTATATAAGTGACTGTTCAGTCTGTTATGTCCTGTTCTAAGACCCCTCTGAGAAATGGAACCACTACAGCAAATTCACTTTAATGTGTTTATCTTAGCATTAGGATCTCCTGTTTTGCCATTCTTGACCATTATTTGTGTGATTGCATGATCAGAAATTGCGACTATTGCTGTTGGTTCAATCTTAGGCACTGAATTTGTTTTTTTCTTTTAAGTTCTTGCCTTGGTAGGTAGTTTGTTTATGTTTTTGTTTTGCCTTGACAGTAATATAGACATACAGAAGGAAAAAAAGGGAGGGGGAAGGAGAGAGAAATGCAAGTTTGATAGCTTGTACTAAATTGACCATTAGATCAGTATACTGCTTGCTTACTGTTTAATATGTGTTTAATCTTATTTATTGAGCAGCCTTATTGAGGGCACTATGGAATGCTATTTCTGCATTTTAAATAATTTGTTTTTGTTTTTTTTCTCCCCCATAATTAGTTTTATTTGTACTTGGTACTGTCAGAAGGTGTGCAAAAATATGTATACATATATAAACAAACAATTGTTTTAGTTTCGTGGGCGAATATTGTGTGAGTTTTCTCCATCTAGGCCGTCGTTGTAACCACGAGGACTGGAAAAAGTGCGAGCTAGAGGGACTGGTGGCAGCTACAGCAAATAAGAAATCCAGTAGTGGATTTTTATGTTATATAACACGCACATGCACCTCTTAATTGCTTGAATAATGCTGCGCTTGCGTAACGTTTTCCGGCCCTGTTACTAGGCTGAGTATGACTTAACACCTCTAATTGTATTCATTGAACCAGGATGTTAAGGTGGTCGTAAGCTAAACTTTTAATTTAAAACATGCGCATGTGCACTTAACAATGTCAGAAAAGCTTAATAAAGTATTACTTACAATTAGTCAACATCCTTTAGCTCCACAAGGAGCATAGGCCTTCAGCAGACGTATGCCAAGTTCTCCCTGTCCCGTGCCATTAGCTCAAGGTCTTTCTATGTCTTCCTCATTTTCATTTCTGGCTCCAGTTCTCCATAAGTGGTTTTTTTTTCTTGGTTTACCTGTACCGCTCTTACCATGGGGATTCCAGAACAAGGACTGCCTTGTAGTGTGTGTCTTATCCATCTCCAGCATCTTGTCACCAGAATGTTACCAGGTTTCCTACTTTTAAATGTCTATATCCAATTTCTTTAGCGTCTGATTGGTAGAGTGGAAACCACTGATGGCAAAGTTACCAGGTTTTGGGTTAGAAACCTGGTAATGCCATGCTCCAGTCTACTTACCTGTAAATGGGTACCTTACTCTGCTCTTGAGTTGGGGGTAGGTGAAGGCAATGAGGACAGGAACTGGTCACCCCACCTCATTAAGCTAGACCTAGTTTGAGGGTGAAGTCTGTAATACATTACGAAGGATGAAGCTAAGAAAAGGACATGCACAGGCGGCTTAAGATAGGAAGACTGGTTGAAGGCCCGGCGCTCCTTAGGGAAAGGAAAGGCAAAGGAGGAAAAAATCGTTTGTGGTTTTTTTTGTTTTTTTTTTTAAACACAAGGCGTAGTTTTAAGTCCTGGGTGGAGGGTGTGTGTGTGTCCTGTGATGAGACTAAGAATGAATAGGATTTCCTTTCATCTGAATTCAGGCCAGTCATAAGAGGCAACTAAAATTTCATAAAGCAAAACAGGGTTGTGGGGTCAGCCAAGAAACATTTCCAACTCTGACTTGAAATTTTAGAAGTCCGACTAAAGTTTTTTTTTATTAGTCTTTTGGAGTTCTGACATTTTTAACCAACTCTGACTCCACTAATAAATGACAGACTCCGACTCCACTAATAAATGACAGACTCCGACTCCACTAATAAATGACAGACTCCGACTCCACAGCCCTGGTGCAAAACAAATTGCTAAAGAAACCCCACCTGCAAAAGCACATTTGACTAAGGCGTACTTGATGGGGGACCAACTGGAGTGGTGCTCCCATGCTCCATATAGTGCTTAACAATGCCAGAGCAAAGAAGACAATGAATGACTAAGATACATTGGCACTTATTTTCATTCCTCATGGGACAACCATGCTCACTACGAGTTTCCCTTTTGCACAACTGGGTGTGTAGTTTTTGCATACCTTCTGATGGTTCAGTTTGATATATAGTTTTTGCATACTATCTGATGGTACATTTGTTTGACCAAAACAGTTTATTTAGCTTCATGTTTTGTTTAAATTGAAAGCATTTTGTGAAAACACTTTGTTCTGATAGTTGAAACTTAACGTCACATTCACATGGATGTTCCATGACGTAGTATGTCCTTAAGTCAACTGAGATATATTGATAGCTGACGTAAAGATTTCATTGAACTCTTGTGTCACTTTAATAGGGTAGTTGTGGTGGCAGAAAAAAAACTATAAATGTTATTTTTTTAAAACAGAAGTTAAGAAAATTGAAGTGGTTGTACACTCCTGTTAATTTTATAAGTGCAAGAGACATTTGTTGTTGTTTAACTAGGGCTGATGAGCTTCTCACTCTTTAGCAGCCAATTAAGTTGAAGACTCCTTGGTATTATCTACACTGTAGATATATGCTTTTCCTGTGGCTTTTCTGCCATTCCGAAATGTGCTGAGTTAAAGTCATGAGCTCCAGTTTCTCCAGCTTGGCTTGCATTTAAAGGATCATCACATCTGGTCCCATGCTAGGAATAAGAAGTGTGTGGCATACTATGCATTCCCCACCATCAAAGTGGGCTCTCCAGCTATGCAGAGCTAAAATACTGTGCTCTGGTTCTAGGCTCTCCCAAGGAATTGTCACGTTCTGCACAGAGCCACTTCTCAGCTCCCCCTGCCTATCACTGGGTCCATAGTGAGATCCTCCTGTATACAGTCAACCAAATCAAAGCCAAATAATTTTGCCTCGGCTCAAGTGACTTCTCTCAGCTATGTGTGCAATGCTGGGTTCTCAGCATGTTTCACCACAGGGGGATTCCCGGAAAGTGTGTGGATGATTTCAAGAGTCAATGAGGATGCAATTAGCCTCACAGACTTAGGTTCATTTCCACTTACATATATCCACGTACATATATTGTAGGATTGTGCACAGCTGATGGTCATATAAGGATGACTCCAGATATGCCTCCATGCATACAAGAGACAAAAATGATCAAACACTAGCTGTGGAGGAGAAGGTAGTGTAAGTAGCCTAGCAATGAATGAAGTAACGGCTGCTACCGACCACACTACCAGCGTTTTAGAACTGAAGATGTAGCAGCAGTAGTTACTAAAATACACAGAATTTTAGAAGTGGAAAAAAAAACCACTGTTTGTGGTTTTTGCACTGAAGAAAACAGACGTGGTTTAAAAGGAAAAAAAAAAAACTTGGATACTTTCTAAAAAAAAAATTCAAAATACTTGGTTTAACATTTATTGAGTTCACACAAAAGTTTGTTGATTGTCATGGAGCTTTCTCGCCCTTGCTGCCTGGAGTGTGGTCTCGCCCTTGCTGCCTACTTGTTGTCTTGTACAACCTCCATCCCTCCTGCTGTATGTACTTGTACGCTTCTTGTATGGGCCGCATCATCATCACTACCCCCCCCACAGGAAACATTTGTACGCCGGCGAGGTCGCAAACCTCAACTTGACCCCCGAACTCTGAATGTGCACCAGCTGACGGGAAATGAGAATGTTGCAGTGGTAGAGAGAGGGACTGGCAAGAAGGTGAGGGGTGAACCAGGTTCTTCTGTCCGTTTGTCACTGATGCGCTCATAAACTGAGTATGGTTTTTTTTTTATTTCCCCCAGTAAAAGAAAATAACTTATCTAGTGGAGAAAGAAAAAGGGAATTAAGTTATTAACATGGTATTTGGTATAAATAGAATTAATTAATTAATCAGCGGCCCTTTTTTAAAACTCCTTAATAACTTTGAGTTACCACTGCAGATGGTCTTCATATAGGAAGCACTCCATGTGCTCTTGATGTGGTGGTTGTTGTAGTGATTTGTTTGACATGGTGTGGTGTTCACACTCATAACCCTTGGAACACCACACAGGTTGGTGTCTAGTAGTCTAAGGCACTAATTAAATAAAAATATTGATTTCAAATGTAAGGATTGGGAACAATAACAAATTGAAAAATGTTATTGTTATATTATTGTTAATTTACTAGGGAATTAAGGTCAAATTTTAGTTTAAAAAAAAAACAAAAGAAAAAGATTTGAATATAGAAGATAACTTGAAACTCGTTACTGAGACATTAGTGTTAATTTACTAGGGCAGTAAGGTGAAATAGTTACAGTAAAAACGGTAGGGATGTCGAAGATAAGTTGAAACCCTGTAAGTACCAAGTTTATGTGAGTCTACTGAAATACTAATGTTAAATATTTTTTTTTTTTAATGAGAGAGGGAGAAAGAGAAAATGAAACATAACTAGAAACTGAATGCAATGTAATCATGAAATTTGGTGTTAATACATGGAGCTTCAGTATTAAAGGAATCAATGGAGAAAAGTAGAAACCTAAGTGATATCCGCACACCATTTCTGTCTTTCATAATTTGGTTCAGGTTCAGTCTTTCTAAGTTCACTATTAATTCTGTATTTAACACAAGCTGGAGGCAGATTTGTGAAAATTAGCTTCAAATAACTTTAATGGCCCCCTCAAAATGAGACAATTATTAAATAGATAAGCTTTCATGTCATAGGTTTAAAGCTGAACTACCGAGTTCTAGTACAAATAGTAAAATGTATAGTCTCTAAGATTTACAGCTGAAACTACATAGTAGAACAAATTGTAAAATGTATAATCTCTTAAAGATTTAAAACCGAAACACTAAGAAATAGAACAAATATTCTCACATGTATAAACTCTATACACCTTTATAGATATACTTCTAACAACAAAATATACACTAGTTTAAATATATATTTTTTTTCTAACATGGACCTTTTATATGAGTTGAAAAACCCAAAATGTTTTTGGGATCTATTTGATTACTCAGTAAACAACAGAATTCTCAAAATTTTTTTTTTTTTACTAACCATATGTTAAATAATATTTGTTTTTTTTTTTTTAAATATATTACCCCATATATGAACACCTAGATTTCATTCTAATTTGCGCTCACCGCTTTATTCAATTTTTTACAGTAATTGGTTGACTTGTAACAATTAACTTGCATAATACTGGTGTCAGGTGCTGAGTAGTAAAATACTGTAGCTTCCTCTTAATCACTTATATTATTACTAAAGTGTGTTGAATGACAGCTTTACTAACTTAATGAATGAGAAGCATTTATTTCTTTAGTGGCTGTGGCTGGTCAGGATTAGGTAAACAAACATCTTTGATGAAGATCAGATATTCTTATCTAAAGGGGGTGGTTCTGTTCACCATTGTAGACGAGAGTGAGAGTGAAAATAATGTTCGCTTCTGAGATCCTTTTAGCGCTATGTAGTACCCTCCCCCCCCAGGGGTCACTGAAGAGGCAGAGAAAGAAAAGGACTGCTGCACCCTCGGGCATCTCACATGAGGTTGTGTGTATGGGTGGGCTGGCTGTTGACCTCATCAGATAAAACATATAGCCACAGAAACCACTGCTGTAAGAGCATGTTGTGGGTTCCTACAACAACGGGACTAGCTATATCTGTGTCAGTGGCTGTGTCTGTGGCTGTGTATGCTTGTTGCGAAAAGGGTGCAGGTTATACATTCTTTTGGAGCGGAAGAGGAACTGAAGAAAGACGAGAAGCAGGGGTTGGATTTGCAATCAAAACAGCAATTGTCAGCAAGTTAGCGGGGCCCCCAAAGGGAATAAATGACCGACTCATGACGGTCAAGATCCCTCTGTTTTATGGAAGAAAACATGCCACCATCATTAGCGCGTATGCACCAACTATGACAAACCAGGATGATGTCAAGGATAAGTTTTACGAAGAACTACATGCAGTCATTGCATCAGTTCCTAAAGCAGATAAGCTCATCATTCTTGGTGACTTTAATGCAAGAGTAGGCTCAGATAACATCTCCTGGAATGGCACTATTGGTAGGTACAGCGTGGGTCGCTGTAACAGTAATGGACTTCTTCTCCTCCAGACTTGCGCAGAACATGACCTCCTTGTCACCAACACCATTTTTTCGACTTCCTACCCGCAACAGGACCTCCTGGATGCACCCTCGCTCAAAGCATTGGCACCTAATTGACTATGTAATTGTTAGGAAGAAGGACAGGCAAGATGTCCGGGTGACCAAGTCCATGTGTGGTGCCGAATGCTGGACTGATCATCGCCTCATTGTATCTAAACTTAAAATTCGTATCCAACCAGCCAGGCGCCCTCAGGGGAAGAAAACTCAAAAGAGGCTGGATGTCACCAAACTAAAGAAGACAAAAATCAAACAGTCATTTACTGACACCTTAGAAGACCGTCTCAAATCTATCTCGCTAGACGGCCAAAGTGTGGAAACAAATTGGGCAGCCCTAAGTGAACAGATCTACAACACTGCTACAGAGGTCCTGGGTCCTTCCATCAAGAAACAAAATGACTGGTTTGATGAGAACTCAGATGATATAAAGCAGATGTTGGCTGAGAAACACCATCTCCATAAAGCATATTTAAATGATCCAAAATCTACATCCAAGAAAGACGCTTTCAACAACATGCGTAGAATCGTCCAACATAAACTACGCCAGATGCGGGATTCATGGCTGAGTAATAAAGCAGATGAGCTCCAAGGCTTTGCTGACAGCCATGACTTGAAAAATGTTTACCTTGCACTCAAAGCGGTCTGTGGTCCAACATCATCAGGATCATTCCCCCTCCTTAATGCAGATGGAAAAACACTAATTACAGACAAGGAAAAAATGCTCCAACGCTGGGCTGAACATTTTAATAATATCTTGAACCAGCCATCATCTATTAACGACGAAGCCATCATCCGCCTGCCCCAAATTCCTATAAATGAAACATTAGATGATGTACCAACTCTGGAGGAAACTAAAAAAGCGATTCGTCAACTGTCTAGTGGAAAGGCCCCTGGCTCCGATTCAATTCCTGTTGAGGTTTATAAAGATGGCGGTGCAGTTCTGATAGAGAAACTTCATATGATCTTCCAGCAAATGTGGCAGAGTGAAACCATCCCACACGATCTCAAAGATGCCTCAATTATACATCTATATAAACGTAAAGGTAATCGCCAAGACTGCAACAATCATCGAGGCATCTCTCTTTTATCAATCGCTGGGAAGATATTCGCCAGAATCCTTTTGAATCGCCTTACGGCTCATCTTGACAAAGGTCTTTTACCTGAAAGTCAGTGTGGATTCCGGAAAGAACGTGGAACCACAGATATGGTGTTCGCTGCAAGACAGCTACAAGAAAAATGCCAAGAACAGCACTGTGACCTGTACACAGCTTTCATCGACTTGACAAAGGCGTTCGACACGGTCAGTAGAGAGGGTCTATGGAAGATCATGGCAAAATACGGCTGCCCAAAGAAATTTATCACAATAGTGCAGCAACTGCATGATGGAATGCAGGCTAGAGTTCAGGAAAACGGTGAGCTATCAGAGCCTTTCCCCGTCTCAAATGGAGTTAAACAAGGGTGCGTACTTGCACCGACTCTGTTCAGTATCATGTTTTCTGCTATGCTGACTGATGCTTTTAGAGACGGGGACACAGGAATCGACATTAGTTATCGTATTGATGGAAAATTGTTTAACCTTAGGAGGCTTCAAGCAAAAACTAAGGTCAAATCACACACCATCAGAGATCTTCTGTTTGCTGATGATTGTGCCCTCAATGCTGGCTCAGAGGCTGATCTGCAGCATAGTGTGGATAGATTCTCCGAAGCCTACGCCAACTTTGGGCTTACCATCAACACGAAGAAAACAGAAATCATGTACCAACCAGCTCCTGGCACAGTTTATACTGAGCCAGTCATCAAGGTTAATGGTGAGAAACTGAATGTTGTGAACAGATTCACATACCTTGGTAGCACACTATCCCAGAACATTGTCATTGATGATGAGGTGAACACCAGGATCTCCAAAGCCAGCAGCACATTTGGCAGACTATACACCAACGTTTGGCATCGAAGTGGCATTAGTCTACAGACAAAGCTGAAGGTGTACAGAGCTGCGGTGCTTCCAGTGCTGCTATATGCATGTGAAACATGGACTGTATACAGGCGCCACGTAAAGAAGCTAAACCACTTCCATACAGTCTGTCTCAGGAAGATAATGAACATCAAATGGCAAGACAAGATCCCGGATACCGCCGTTCTTGACAGAGCTGGTATCCCTAGTATTGATACTATTCTTATGCAGTCACAGATTCGCTGGGCAGGTCATGTAGTCCGCATGCCAGACCATCGACTGCCAAAGATACTCTTTTATGGTGAGATGCAGAAGGGTAAACGCTCCCATGGTGGCCAAAAGAAGCGCTTCAAAGACACGTTAAAGACGTCATTGAAAACCTTTGACATAAACCCAGACACATGGGAAGCTGCTGCGCAAGACCGAACTGCCTGGCGCACATCTCTTCGTAAAGGTGCAGCGGCATGCGAATCATCCAGAAGAGCAGCAGCGGAACAGCGGAGACAAGCTAGAAAGGACCGTGAAATAAAACCTTCACATGAAGCAAACATTCCCTGCCCACACTGTCCAAGATCTTTCCAGGCCCGCATCGGGCTCATCAGTCACCTTCGTACCCATAGACTAACCTAACATATTCTTAAATAATTGGATGAACAGAGTGGTCTTCATCACCCGTGATGGACGAACAACCATGCTTGTTACAGAGGGCAGAGGAAAATGATGATGAGATTTTTTTGAGATTATTCTTGATCAGTTTATGATGTATGTGAGATTATTCTTGATCAGTTTATGATGTATGTGAGATTATTCTTGATCAGTTTATGATGTATGTGAGATTATTCTTGATCAGTTTATGATGTATGTGAGATTATTCTTGATCAGTTTATGATGTATGTGAGATTATTCTTGATCAGTTTATGATGTATGTGAGATTATTCTTGATCAGTTTATGATGTATGTCAGATTATTCTTGATCAGTTTATGATGTATGTGAGATTATTCTTGATCAGTTTATTTATGATGTATGTGAGATTATTCTTGATCAGTTTATGATGTATGTCAGATTATTCTTGATCAGTTTATGATGTATGTCAGATTATTCTTGATCAGTTTATGATGTATGTGAGATTATTCTTGATCAGTTTATGATGTATGAAGGGTAATTGTAAAATATGTCTCCAGTGATCCTGTACCATGGTCGTTGTGTTTCCATCCATCTTTGGTATAGTTGCTTCTTGTCTTAGTGTTTGCAGTATATCTTAAGAGTGATAAGTAAAATAGTTTTCATTGCATTACTGTTTTTTTTTTAAAATTCAGATGAATCTATTGGTCTTGTCAAGAATAATTCATTTCTTTTTTAAAAATATTGCCTTTATTTCTGGATTATAACTTTTAATGTATCTTCATTTGCAGTATGTTCTCTTGTGTGTGTTCTTTAAGTGTGACGTGCTTTTTTTTTAAAAGTAAAATTTGTGCGTAGTTTTTAAAGCATATTCTACATTTGTAGTTTATTATATATGTTAACTATACCTATGATTGGATCTTACGTTATATGGTCTTCTTCATTTGTGTTTGATTCTCTGTTAAGTCTATATCCAAGACATTTAAAAAAAATCTAACCTTTATTTGAGGGTAAACTTTATTGATTTGTCATTTAGATTATTCTACATATATAACGTCTTCCATGTTACATAGCAAACAAGACCTTTTAAAGTTACTTTTGATTAATTTGTGTTTGTCAACTTCTCGTTTTTCAGATCACAGGGTCCAAGGCCCCACCTCTTAAACATCTTAAGGAATGGCTTGATCAAAATTCTACTTTTGACGTGGAACCAAAATGGGGAGACCTAGTTAGAACAAAGGTATATTTTACAAGAAAAAGTAACATGGGGGCTTTGAGTATTTCAGATATATCTTTTAATAGTTTGTGTATTGTTCATTTTTATTTTATCTTTATAATATGTAGTGGAACTTATGTCAGGTCAGTCTTGTTGTAGGGCTCCAAAACATGGAGACCAATTGAAAAAAAATGAAGAAAATGCAGACTTGCATAAATGGGAGCTTGTATAGAATAGAAGGATTGAATTAGTACAACAAGATCACTAATGTGAACCAAACAAGTGCCAGTGAATGAGAGATGAGAGGATGTTGGCGATTGATAGGAAACTATGTTGATAGTATTACCAGACAGTCCTTGTTCTGGAATCTACAGGGTAAGAGAAGTTGAGGCAGACTGAAAAACACATGGAGAAGAGAGCTGGAGAGAAAAAGATGGCACTGACATGGAAAGACCTTGAGCAGATTGCACTCGACAGGAAGACTTGACATGCATTTGCTGAAGGCCTATGCTTCTTAGGGTGCTAAAGGGTAATTGATTGAATGACACAATTTGTAAAAAAAAGGATATTCAGTTCTGAATAACTTGCTCAGGTTTGAATAACTTGCTCAGTTCTGAATAACTTGCTCGGCTCTGAATAACTTGCTCAGTTTTTAATAGGTTTATGTTCAACACAGTCCAGTCAGAGCTGACCAAGACCCTACTCCACCTCCAAGTGGTGGTCCTGGAAACAGGCTGCATTACTGCAGCCAGGCCGAGAGAGTAGGGATCAAAGAGGGAAGGCAAACCCAGTCCCAAAAATGCCATGCTGAAAACAGATGTGTCGGGCCGAAAGGCGCAAATATTGCAGCTTCTCTGTAAACGGCGACACAACATAACCAACGTCCTTTTGAGGACGACGCAGAAAAAGTAGTTCTGAATAACTTGCTCAGTTCTGAATAACGTATTTGCATCATCGTTTAAAGTCTCAGAATTTATATCTGTATATTTTTCTCTTTCTTCTTTCAACTCTCAGAGGAGCATAGGCCTTCAACAAATGTCTGCCAAGTCTTCCTGTCCCGTGCCGTCTGCTCAATGTCTTTACATGTCTTCTTCATGCCCTTAATGTCTGTCTCCAGTTCACTTCTCCATGGGGTCATTGGTCTTCCTCTACCTCTCTTACCGTGAGGATTACAGAACAGGAATTGTTTAACCCTTTGAACCCTGGCCACCCAGCCTGTAAAATCCCATTCCCCTGGGCTCCTGAGCAAAAAATGCACAAAACAGACACATAAGCAAAACTAGTTATGTGACACAACAATATAGTCAGTTTTAACTATTTTATATAAAATTGACTGACCTGATCATCTCCAATATTCCTGCTTAGTGTGCCAGTCCTCCCAGCATGTAGACCCTTCCTTTAGGCACAGATAGCTTTCACAATATTTACACCAGAATTTAGTCTTCACTTTTTTGAATGGTCTGTCTTTGTAGGCCATGTCTGGGAAGTCACTAACATGTTTGTTGAATTTGTTGCACACACAACACAAATGTTATTGCCAGTAGCTTGTGGAGACACTTGAGGATGATGCAAGCCCACATTTTGTAGCCTCTGATGTGCATCAACACGGTTGTGAAGCTTCATTGCCGCTGTTCTGTAATCGCCAATGAGTGATAAACAGATTTTATTCATGAACATACCAAATGTTCTGTAGCGTCTTCCAGTTACATTGTGGGGATTGTATTTATTCATTAGTATATAGGCATTATTGCATGCCCACATGAAAAATTTCACTATGAGCCGTCGAGGCCAGCAATAATGCTGGCGCGTTTTATTGAGACGACAAACTTGGTCGTTGACATCGCAGCCACCCATGAAAGTATTGTAGTCAATACAAAGTTGTGGAGTTTGAACATCCACAGTTGTTCCATCCTTGTTTCTCCTTCTAACAGTTCCCATTTCTGTTGGGTTATGATAATTAGATATAAAATTGATGGGTCTTTGGTCCATCCATACAAGGCAAACAATGTTATTGAAACAGACAAATTCTGATTGCCCCCTGCACATTTTCTTCTTTCCTGACAGTTCTTTTGGATAATATTTCCTATTTGTCATTGCTGTCCCTACTGCAAGTGTTCCATAATCACTGTATAACTTGTCAAAGAGAGTTACACTGTTATAAAATCTGTCCATGACAAGAATATGGTTTTTGTTTGCCAAATCACCTGAAGTCAAAATCCTGATGACGACACTACCAACAACACCGAGTTCTGGAATAACATCCTCTGTTTTTCCAGTGTAAATTTCCAAATTTAGAATATAGCCCGAGCTCGCTTCACATGCCATGTAAGCCTTTATTCCCCACTTAATGGGCTTTGATTTTGTGTATTGTTTGAAGGCAAGTCTGCTTTTAGTGGGGATCATGCCCTCGTCTAAACTCAAGTGTTGTGAGGGTGAATAATAATATCGAAATCTTGGAAGCAACAAATTCAGCATGGGCCTTACTTTGTACAGTTTATCTGCTTTATCCAGAGCAGGGTCCTCTTCATCTACAAAATGAAGAAATGTCCATATAGCAAGAAAGCGATCGCGTTCCATTATAGTGCGAAATCCAGGAGTTTGCGAAATGAAGTTCGAAGACGAGCTGGACCAGTAATCTTCGTAACGTGGTTTATTCACACTGTGCTCCATTTGAAGACGCAGTCCAAAGAATGCTTTTACCTCTGGCACTGTTACATCTTTATAATGTTTAGCATAGAAGTTGGTTGGCTTTTTGCATTTGACTTGCTCAGCACGTCTGTTTGTCTGCTCACACAAATTGTGCCAGGAATTACTGTCGAGGAAAAGTTCCAAAAATTCAATGGCTTTACTCTCAGGAGAAATGGAATCTGGAATATTCTTAGGGCCTATCTGTTCCACAAATATTGTGTCTACGGTAAACATAGGTCTAAATATATTTGCGGTAGACCAACCTGTATCAAATTTACTTAAAACATTGTGTGGGATACGCCCCTTTCCACGCCCCTGCACCATAGCCCGATCCCCTGAGGGGCCAGGAACAGGGTTAGAACTAGCTTGATCATAATGTGATTCACAAGTTTCGTCACTCGATTCATTTTTCGATGTCACTTTCACAATAATCACCATCTAAATCTAATTCATCATCCTCCAAATCATTGAGCACAAGTTCAACAGCTTGTTCCGTTGTTAGCCTTTTAGAATGGCTATTTCCTGGATTTTCAACACGCCTTTTCATTGTAAAAACAGTTAAAAAATTGCAAAATATTATCACGTCGTGGGCGCCGCCATTTTGGTTCAACATTCCACAAGATATGTGTACTTCCTGACCTCATTATTTTTTACACATTTCCATTCCCACCCCATTTTGCTAAGCGAGGTGTGTCAGGCCGAGATTACGGTCTCTCGGGGAGAGGATTTTTTACGCACGGACCGAAATTTCGGGACCTCGGGTTCAAAAGGTTAATAACGCTGTCAAGAAGTTTTCTTAATGTGTGTCCTATCCATCTCCAGTGTCTTCTCATTTATTGTTCCACAGTCGCTAGACTAGTTGCTGAGTTTGTTTTTTTCTTTAGTTGACCTGTCCTTTGTTTGTTAAAAATGTTTTACAGGATGAGGTAACCAGCCCTATGCTCTTTTTATGACATGTTGGGTAGGGAACAGTGGTACTATTCTTTGCTCCCCTTTCAGGCCCTGGTAACACAGTAGTGTCCTTTCTCATTGTGTCCCACTAATTCAGATTATTTTGGTTGCAGTTGTGCAGGTTATGTAATGTTTGTATTTTATCTTTTTTTTAAATGTGTCATAACTTGACATGACCGAGAAGTTACAAACTTTCATCAATTGTGTAGAATAGAAGGATTGGAAGTGGAATGACTAGGTCACCAATATGGAACTGATGACAAGAACCAGGCAAGTACCAGAGATGAGAAGACGACGATGGACATGGATTGGACACACATTGAGGAAACCTGTTGATAGCATTACCAAACAATCCCTGTTCTAGAAACCCCAGTAGAGATAGACCTATGAACACATTGAGAACGAGACAGAAGTGAAAATGAGGAAGACTTGGAAAGACCTTGAGGTGATGACATGTAGCAGCAGGAATTAGCATGTGTTTGTTGAAGTCTTAAGTTTCTTGAAGAATTGAAAGTAATGAATCAACTTTACTTACTTAGAAAGCACTTAAATAAAAATAAAACATAACATGTTTTTTTTTTATGTCATTACAATTTTTTTTAGGGTGTACTCCCCAAATCCATGGACAGTCGAATTTTGAAGCCATCTGGACGAGGCAGAAAACCCAGAGACCCCATGCTTCACTCACAGATGTTGGCAGGTGACATGACATTCCCACCAGTCTCTTTGGCAGCGCTAACAGCATTCCCGGGGGCTACAAGTTTGGTGGGAAGCTTCCCCAAGCTTCCTGTGGGCCTTTCATTTGGGGCCATGCCAGGACTGCATGGTCTGTCCAATCCGTTGTTGGGGTTGCAAGGTCTTGGTCTGCCTGGGATGGCCTTCCCACCTCACTTAGTCAAAGCAATGGAAGAAGAATTGAAAGAAAGAGAAAAAGAGCTGAAGGAGAGAGAGAAGGAAGAAAGGGGAAGTAGCAACAAAGATTCTGGAGAAAGAAGCAATGGCCGTCCTGGCAGTAGCAGGGAGGAGGAGGGTGCTAAGTCTAGGAAGAGTGAAGGAAAAGAACAGTCATCCACATCTACCTCATTGTTAACTTCAGGGTCTAAAAGTTCTTCCACAGAACCAGGCCATCCATTCCCATTCTACTTTAACCCCATGTTGTACAATCCACTGCTGGCAGCTGCATCTGGGGGCCTGCCCAACTTTCCACTGCCTACCTCCCTAGGAAGTTTGCTCCCACCGGGACTGGTGCTCCCACCACAGACTACACCCTCACCTGTCAATGGCCAACCTGAGACCAGTCAAGCAGATTCAGCCCAAAGCAGCAGCAGTAGTAGCAGCAAGCACCATCATTCTCATTACCACCACCATCATGATAAAAAACGAAAGCAGCAGCATCCTCACCATCAAGATATCCCACACTCCTCCCCTTCCATCCCAGCTGCTCATGGAGCAGAGGACTTGACTCTTAAAAGACACCACACATCCAGATCTCCCTCCTCCCCCTCATCACAGGCTCAGGACCTGTCTTTGAGGAGAAGCAGTGAAGATCGACCGTCATCCTCATTATCATCGTCATCATCAACTTCGTCTGCCCGCCAAACTCAGGAACAAGCTACAGACTTGTCAATGAAACCAAAAACTAAAGTGAATGAAAGAATACCTTTGGTTTCACCATCTCTACCTTCCACTAGTTCACCAAACACCCAGCGCCATTCAGTTTCTGCATCATCTGTTGTTTCCATATCTTTTCTTTTCCACATTAATCCTTGTTATCAGTGTCTGCCTCGTTCCTTCTTTTTCAAAGAGCATATTAAATGTTTGTAACCTTTTATCCAAAATCTTCTGGGACAGCTTTGTTTAGGAAACCGGATTTATTTTGTTTTTAGATGTCGCCAAAATCGCGGTGAAAAGTAGCCCAAATTATACCAAACTGTGTTCGAAAAAATATCACAGTCACTCAAAATAGTTATAAATCGTCCAAATTGTGATAGAAAAGTAGCAGAAATAAGCTTTGTTTGTTTGTTTTTTTTTTTTCCAGAATATTTCGGTTCTCAGATAAAAAGTTTTAAAACCTGTAATTCTATTTTCTTTCATTCGTTGAACATTTAAAAAAAAAAATTCTTAATTTGAGTATATTTTGTGGTGTGTTTTCTTTCTTTCTGTTAATACATTTTATCCATCTCATTTCATGGTTGCACATATTTTTTTTTGGTATGGTGTATCTCTTTCTTGTCTCCTGTTTTTGAAATCAGTGATCATTACTTTTGTCTTGAAGTCTTGTTTCACATTGAGCTTCCAGGTCTGCAAATGTTTTTTTGATGTACATTTAGTGATAAGTTCCAGTTCAATTGTTGGTCTTATTTTGTTGTATTTGTAAGCAAGTTGTGTATACTACACGTCATGTGATGTCTGCATGCATCACATAGCTGCATCTTCCATCATTGTGTAGGAAGTAAGCATTACATTTCTGAAGCTTGTCTGGGTATGTGAAGTGAATGTGAGCATCACGCAGCTGAAGGTTTCCACGGTGTGAATAAGATATACCATGAGAATTAGTATGTAAGGGGTAATGGTATTCTGTGAAGCTAGTATGTAGAGAGTAAAGGTATTCTGTGAAGCAAGTGTGTAGAGGGTAAAGGTATATTCTGTGAACCAAGTATGTGGAGAGTAAAGTTATATGAAGCAAGTATATAGAGAGTAAAGGTATTCTGTGAAGTAAGTATGTGGAGAGTTAAGATATATTGAGTGAACCAGTATGTAGAGAGTAAAGATATGTGAAGCAAGTATATAGAGAGTAAAGATATTCTGTGAACCAGTATGTAGAAAGTAAAGGTATTCTGTGAAGCAAGTGTGTAGAGAGTAAAGATATTCTGTGAAGCAAGTATGTAGAGAGTAAAGATATTCTGTGAAGCAAGTATGTAGAGAGTAAAGATATTCTGTGAACCAGTATGTAGAAAGTAAAGGTATTCTGTGAAGCAAGTGTGTAGAGAGTAAAGATATTCTGTGAAGCAAGTATGTAGAGAGTAAAGATATTCTGTGAAGCAAGTATGTAGAGAGTAAAGATATTCTGTGAACCAGTATGTAGAGAGTAAAGATATTCTGTGAACCAGTATGTAGAAAGTAAAGGTATTCTGTGAAGCAAGTGTGTAGAGAGTAAAAATATTCTGTGAAGCAAGTATGTAGAGAGTAAAGATATTCTGTGAAGCAAGTATGTAGAGAGTAAAGATATTCTGTGAACCAGTATGTAGAAAGTAAAGGTATTCTGTGAAGCAAGTATGTAGAGAGTAAAGATATTCTGTGAAGCAAGTATGTAGAGAGTAAAGATATTCTGTGAAGCAAGTATGTAGAGAGTAAAGATATTCTGTGAACCAGTATGTAGAGAGTAAAAGTATTCTGTGAAGCAAGTATGTAGAGAGTAAAGATATTCTGTGAAGCAAGTATGTAGAGAGTAAAGATATTCTGTGAACCAGTATGTAGAGAGTAAAAGTATTCTGTGAAGCAAGTATGTAGAGAGTAAAGATATTCTATGAAGCAAGTATGTAGAGAGTAAAGATATTCTGTGAACCAGTATGTAGAAAGTAAAGGTATTCTGTGAAGCAAGTGTGTAGAGAGTAAAGATATTCTGTGAACCAGTATGTAGAGAGTAAAAGTATTCTGTGAAGCAAGTATGTAGAGAGTAAAGATATTCTGTGAAGCAAGTATGTAGAGAGTAAAGATATTCTGTGAACCAGTATGTAGAAAGTAAAGATATTCTGTGAAGCAAGTGTGTAGAGAGTAAAGATATTCTGTGAAGCAAGTATGTAGAGAGTAAAGATATTCTGTGAAGCAAGTATGTAGAGAGTAAAGATATTCTGTGAACCAGTATGTAGAGAGTAAAGATATTCTGTGAACCAGTATGTAGAAAGTAAAGGTATTCTGTGAAGCAAGTGTGTAGAGAGTAAAAATATTCTGTGAAGCAAGTATGTAGAGAGTAAAGATATTCTGTGAAGCAAGTATGTAGAGAGTAAAGATATTCTGTGAACCAGTATGTAGAAAGTAAAGGTATTCTGTGAAGCAAGTGTGTAGAGAGTAAAGATATTCTGTGAAGCAAGTATGTAGAGAGTAAAGAAGTAAAGATATTCTGTGAAGCAAGTATGTAGAGAGTAAAGATATTCTGTGAACCAGTATGTAGAAAGTAAAGATATTCTGTGAAGCAAGTATGTAGAGAGTAAAGATATTCTGTGAACCAGTATGTAGAAAGTAAAGGTATTCTGTGAAGCAAGTGTGTAGAGAGTAAAGATATTCTGTGAACCAGTATGTAGAGAGTAAAGATATTCTGTGAACCAGTATGTAGAAAGTAAAGGTATTATGTGAACGAGAATGTGGAAGTGTCTATTTAATACCAAATGGCTGCAGGTGTGTAGAAAGTAAAAGTATCTGCAAGTATTTAATTTTTGTATTTCCATTTATACCTTCAGAATCATTGCGTAAAGATTAAAGAAATGTTTTGAATCAGTGATTAGTACGTAAAAGTTTTCTGTAGGCATCTAATATAACAAGATGTAGCACCTTGGTGGTGACCATAATGGAGGGAAGAGTTGAAGGCATTTGTGCACAAGAAAGAAAAGCACTACAAAGTGGGAAGATAACTTAAGAGATAGACATTAAAGAGTCTTATCAGAGTTACACCTTCAAGACAGAAGATGTTGGAGATACATTGCTGCTAACCTTGGATGTGGAGATGGCAGCTGATGATGATAATGAAGAAACATTTTACTGTTACTCTTCTCTCTCTCCCCCAGCACGTAATAAGTAGGCATATGGTATATTGTAGTAAGTGTAAAGTGTCTCTTGTTGAAAATGAAATAGATCAGTTGAGAGCTTGAAAAAATTGCATTACTAGCCCGGGAAACAACTTAAATAGAAGTCTCGTCATAATTTTATATGATAATATGTAAAGGTAGTTTTGTAGCAAGTATCTGCCGTAGGGAGTGAGGTGTTTGAGACTTCATGGTACTAGGTCTCAACTTTATTTCTTCGAAGGAGGAGATCTCAGCTTTATGAGACCAGTTGCCTTCTTAGCTACTTTTGCCTTCCCTTACTCTAGAGCAAATTCAGGTACCCATTTACAGCTGGTAGACCAGGTTTGAAATCTGGTAACTTTGCCTCTAATAGCAAGTGTTCTAGCCACTCGATGCTCTATTATAATGTCTACTATAATGAAATTCTCATTTGTAGTTTTTTTCTTTTGGTGGAAGGGGTGGGGAATGCCTCAGATGAAAAAGAAAGAAGACCACCGGTTCCTCAGGCATATCTTCAGAGCTGACTAAATTAAGATTGTATATGAGACTGGTATTCTGACCATAGATTGTATATGAGACTGGTATTCTGACCATAGATTGTATATGAGACTGGTATTCTGACCATATAAAAGACATTGCTTCTGAAGTTACAACGGCGAAAACACGTGATATATTTTGGTGTAAGGTTTCCTGTATGAGGACCATATGCAGAGCAGGAGGCCACAGATTGCTTACCCATTGAACAAATTATTTCATTTACAAAAGTTGGGTTAAAACGCGCCAGGTTTTTTTACATTTACAGGTTTAAAAGTATACATCTTATTAAAGCAATACTTCAAATTCCATGTCATTTTTATTTTTTATGAAATTGTAACATAATGAAAATTTACCACAGTTAAATGAAATTGCACATTTTGATGTGATTTAATTTAAAAATAAACCAAATCTTTTTCAATTAAATGCAAACATATCAGAAACAAGAAGAGTGTAGAAATTGTTGAGAAAAATATCCACGTTATAAAGTTCATATAGGAGTGTCAGAATTTGCTCAAGTTAACATAGATTCAGTTAAAAAAAAATCTTATTTATCATTTTGTTATTTTTTTAACATTATTTCTGAGCTACTAGAGTCACAGCATTTAGCTTCTGAACTTCTCAAATGCGCAGTGTCTTTGTTGTCCAGCAGAAATCCTTCTTTGCTATCACTTTCAACTTTGGAAGGCTTGAATTTGACCACAGGTCTTTGGACTTGCTAAATTGACTTAAAAATGGATATTCTCACAATATGATATCCCCAAGGTAAGAGAAGTAGGGGGGTACTGAACAACACACAGAAATAAAACTAGAGACATATGTGAACTTGACCTTGAGTGGATGGTAGAGGACAGGAGGACTTGGCAAGAATTTGTTGAGGGGCTTATGCTACTCAGGGAGCTGAAAGGTGATGAAGAATGATATAAAGGTGTCTGTGGCATCTTGGCTTGAGTTGCTCATGTTCTAGGTAGCTTCCATTCTGATGTTATATGCCTGTACTTCCTCGGTTGAGGTATGTGTTTTAGCACTTGCAATCTGTACTGTTTGTTGGCAGAAAGGATTGAATTTTTGTTGGAAACCAGAATCTCACACTTGATATTTGCAACCCAGATATGAATTTATTTCATTTTCTTACAATAAAATATAAACTGACATGAGTTTGATTCTCTGGTGATATGTCTGTCATAATGGATTAGTTTGATTCTCTGGTGATATGTCTGTCATAATGGATTAGTTTGATTCTCTGGTGATATGTCTGTCATAATGGATTAGTTTGTTGTATTCACATGTGAATGTTTTGTGCAGGCTTCTTGCAAGGGGCTCAGCGTTGTGGCTCTAGGCTCCATAGGGAGCAGAAGATAAGGAAAATGATGATGATGTGTTAGGTAAGACAGAATTTGGTGACAGTGTGGCTGTAGTTAGGTAAAACAGAATTTGGTGACAGTGTGGCTGTAGTTAGGTAAGACAGAATTTGGTGACAGTGTGGCTGTAGTTAGGTAAGACAGAATTTGGTGACAGTGTGGCTGTAGTTAGGTGACAGAATTTGGTGACAGTGTGGCTGTAGTTAGGTAAGACAGAATTTGGTGACAGTGTGGCTGTAGTTAGGTAAGACAGAATTTGGTGACAGTGTGGCTGTAGTTAGGTAAGACAGAATTTGGTGACAGTGTGGCTGTAGTTAGGTAAGACAGAATTTGCTGACAGTGTGGCTGTAGTTAGGTAAGACAGAATTTGGTGACAGTGTGGCTGTAGTTAGGTAAGACAGAATTTGGTGACAGTGTGGCTGTAGTTAGGTAAGACAGAATTTGGTGACAGTGTGGCTGTAGTTAGGTAAGACAGAATTTGCTGACAGTGTGGCTGTAGTTAGGTAAGACAGAATTTGGTGACAGTGTGGCTGTAGTTAGGTAAGACAGAATTTGGTGACAGTGTGGCTGTAGTTAGGTAAGACAGAGAATTTGGTGACAGTGTGGTTGTAGTTAGGTAAGACAGAATTTGGTGACAGTGTGGCTGTAGTTAGGTAAGACAGAATTTGGTGACAGTGTGGCTGTAGTTAGGTAAGACAGAGAATTTGCTGACAGTTTGGTTGTAGTTAGGTAAGACAGAGAATTTGGTGACAGTGTGGTTGTTGTTAAGTAAGACAGAGAATTTGGTGACAGTGTGGTTGTAGTTAGGTAAGACAGAATTTGGTGACATTGTGGCTGTAGTTAGGTAAGACAGAATTTGGTGACAGTGTGGCTGTAGTTAGGTAAGACAGAGAATTTGCTGACAGTTTGGTTGTAGTTAGGTAAGACAGAGAATTTGGTGACAGTGTGGTTGTAGTTAGGTAAGACAGAGAATTTGCTGACAGTGTGGCTGTAGTTAGGTAAGACAGAATTTGGTGACAGTGTGGTTGTAGTTAGGTAAGACAGAATTTGGTGACAGTGTGGCTGTAGTTAGGTAAGACAGAATTTGGTGACAGTGTGGCTGTAGTTAGGTAAGACAGAGAATTTGGTGACAGTGTGGTTGTAGTTAGGTAAGACAGAGAATTTGCTGACAGTGTGGCTGTAGTTAGGTAAGACAGAATTTGGTGACAGTGTGGTTGTAGTTAGGTAAGACAGAATTTGGTGACAGTGTGGTTGTAATTAGGTAAGACAGAGAATTTGGTGACAGCGTGGTTGTAGTTAGGTAAGACAGCGAATTTGGTGACAGTTTGGCTGTAGTTAGGTAAGACAGAGAATTTGGTGACAGTGTGGTTGTAGTTAGGTAAGACAGAGAATTTTCAGACAGTGTGGTTGTAGTTAGGTAACACAGAATTTGCTGACAGTGTGGTTGTAGTTAGGTAAGACAGAGAATTTGGTGACAGTGTGGTTGTAGTTAGGTAAGACAGAGAATTTGGTGACAGTGTGGTTGCAGTTAGGCATTCTGAAATGTAAGAGCAGTGTTTTTTCCAGGGCTGTGGAATCAATCATTTTTTTAGTGGAGTCAGAGACGGAAAAAAAACTGCCTGGGCTCCGACTATGAATTTTATGCCATGTGACTAGTAAAAAAACTGTAGTTGGAGTTATAAAATGTCAGGAGTCTGAATATTATTTGGCCGACTCCACAACCCTGGTTTTTTCCGTGTGCTCAAGCCTGGCATTGTGTGTTGAGACATAACTTTAAAAAGAAAAAAAAAACTGAAAATAATCTTATGGCCAGACATATTTATAAAAGGTATGCAGTTTTTCTAGCATTGATATTATATTAATGTTAACATCTGCAAGCCACGAATAAAATTAAAATGTTTTATGTGTGCGAAAGTCATGAAAGAGTTAAGATGTCTGTTTTGTGTGCGCGCACGCAAGTCATGAAAGACATAAAATATCTCTTGTAGTGTGTATGCAACCCATGAAAAAACATCAAATTTCTGATGTGTGCTGCGTGCACGTTTGTATTGTGCATGCAAGCCATGACAGAATGGTAAATATCTGGTGTGTGTGTGCGTGCGTATGTGCATGCATGCAAGCCATGAAAGAATCTTAAATATCTGGTGTGTTTTTGTGTGTGCGCGCATACTGTGAAAAAATATATAATAACTGATGTGTGTGCATGCATGCAAACAGTTAAAGAATATAAAATAGCTGGTGTGTGCGTGTTTGCATGTTAGCTAAAAAGGAAGAACATTAAATATCTGCTGTGTGATTTGTGTGCATGCAAGCTAGGAAAGAACATTAAATATCACCTGTGTGTGCATGCAAGCAAGCAAGCTAGGAAAGAACATTATCACCTGTGTGTGTGAGCAAGCAAACAAGCTAGGAAAGAACATTAAATATCGTGTGTGTGTGCATGCAAGCTAGGAAAGAACATTAAATATCACCCATGTGTGAGTGCATGCAAACAAGCAAGCTAAGAAAGAACATTAATTTGCAATGTGTGTGTATGTGCGTGTATGCAAACTATGATATAATATTAAATAACTGCTGAGTATACGTAGAAGTGCAGGAGCACAATCTATGAAAGAATATTTAATACATGCTGGTTGTATGCAAGCTATGATTTTTTTTTAAATGGTTCCATAGCAGATACTGCCATAGGGGAGCGAAGAGCTAGAGACTTCACCTACAATAGGCAGGGTGACTGGTTCCCGTCCTTGATCCCATTGCCTTCCCTAAGTCAAGAGCAGAGTCAGATACCCATTTACAGCTGGGTAGAATGGACCATGACACAACCAGGTTTCAAACCCAGCAACTTTGCTTTGAGAAGCAAGCACCCTGATCAAACCACATACTCGACGCTCTGCAAGCTATTTATAGAACAGTTTAATATAAGCTGTTTATGTGCACGCTGTGAAAGAGTATATTGCTGAGTCAGGATAGAATGAACTGTCACTTATTTTAAAACATTACTTCTTGCTACCACTTCTGTGGTTTTTTTTTTTTTTTTAACATGTACATGAATGTAACACATTTGTAAAATTCCAATTTTGTATACTATTTACAGTTTTTGTAATAAAGTAAAAAAATGTCACTGGTACCTCATATAACCATGTTTTCTCAGCTGCATTCATGGAGAATTGTAAAACAATTGAGAAGCAGAAATATTTACTTTGGCTGTACAGTGTCGTATGCTGAGTGATAGCTAGTAATCAAACTTAGCGAGAGAGAGAGAGAGAGAGAGAGAGAGCAGCCTCATTAAGAATGACTTTTTCTGTGAATGTAAGGACTACATGAATTTGTTAAGGTCTCTTTTAAATGTTAACGGTTGCAATTATCATCAGTTATATAGGACATAATCCATTTTATTGCTTGATGATTAAACTGTGGCTTGCAAAACAAAAACATGAAGGTACACCCTTGGTAAAGGTTGTCCCATAATTGATACTGCTGTAGGGGAGTGAAGTCCAGGGGACTTGACTGTACTAAGTCTCAGATTTTTATAAGGTTGGAGTAACCAATTCCCACCCTTGCTGTCTTTGCTGCTGTTCCCTAACTCAAGAGCAAAGTCAGGTAACCATTTACAGCTGGATAGAGTGTAGCATGACGCTACCAGGTTTCACATGCGGTAACTTGACTGAGAGAGGCAAGTGCTTTCATTACCATGCTACAAGTTTATAACGAGCTGATATACATTCATTTGCAATTTAAAGCAATTCCACGAAAGTGAAAATGTTGCTGTAAGCTTTATGTTTTTGGCTGCATCCCTTTTAGGGTTTGGTCTGTATATTTTTGTAAGGCTTATTTGATAGCATCACATATGTATGTGGCAATGTAGCACTGAAATGAGCAATATCACTGAATTACTCGGCAACAGTATACAGCAGTGTAATGTTTTTTAAATGCAAACTAGAGAAAATTTTCTAGGGGAAGCAAGCAGCTGAGATGTATGTGCAACTCTTGTATTCTTAAAGGTTATATTTATCTTTGCAAATTGACAGTGGCTAAGATGCTGTGTTTTGGGCTCTGGCAGGTTGGGTTCGTAAAGACGGGGGCAGTCTTGCTAGGGAAGACTGCTATAAATAGTGGCTGCAGAGATAAAAATGGCTAGATCGGCTGAGGCGTGGTTAGCCAGGATATATTCAAGTGCAGCTACATGTCCCTCCAACCAGCTTCTCTATCATAACCAGTTTATATCGTCCAGGTCAGGGGTAATGGCCTTATTTGTACCTCAGCATACTGTTGGTCGGTCTTAGTGGTTCATTGGCTAGTTACATTTAACCTTTATGCGACATTTTTAACCCCCCCCCCCCCCCAAATTTTTAAATAATTTATATTTCTAGCACTTACGCAGGAAGTAATAACTTTTTCCTTGAACTTCTTTACAGCAAAGTATGTCTTTGATTTGCTAACACATACATTTTATTTAATGGGTTGTATTATTTTAAAAATGTGATCCTGGAAGCTCCTTCTGATTTGTTTTCAAATTGAAAGATAAAATTTCACATGATGAATCATGACAATCTAAAATAAAATTGTTCTGTTCCCTACTACAACTTTTCACCAAAAAACTGCCTTTAGTAGATATTTCTCTCCAATACAAAGCCCATTGTATTTTCTACTGCTTGCAAAAAAAAAAAACTCTCAATACAACTTGAATAGTTTAGATTTTTAGACCAACATAATTTTTCTCCGCAATTGAAATTTGACATACAGCATCCTGGGGTAGCCCCAAAATTATGTCAAGGACATACAAGTTTTAGAATATTTATGTAAGCACTTTATTCATGGATATGTTTATGAACCAGATATGGTCAGTATTAGTTGGTATTTTTGGAATGATTTCCTCCCAGAAAAGCTTCTGTATAGTCACCTTTGCTGATTTGAAGTTAGACTAGCCTGGGAGATCGAAATAAACTTTTTTTTCCACTTCTGCCCTGGGACATGTTCATCCAGCACTTCATTGCACAAAGCACAGTATCTTGGCCATGCAGACCTTAGTTCTTAATAACACAGTACACAACTCAGGGCTGAATTATTGATAATAGCAATGTTATGTCATTTGATGTCTCAAAATGTATTTTTTCCCTTTTGTCCAGTGGAGAAGTATTTTTGTATTTGTACAATGAATTTTTGGTGTAAATAGTCATATATTTTCATGTGTTTTTTTTTTTAATGAATATGTTACGACAGCTGAATTATGAATTTTAGTACTTAGTAATTTATATATTATGCACACTTGCTGTAATTTTTGGACTCATATCAAAGCCAGTTTTGTGGTGCAGACATCATCATCACCAGTCATTGCTGGAGGTTCTCTGGCACTTGGCTGATCAGAATTGTCCACTGCCTTTTTTTTTTTTTTTTAAATTGTCCTCCTTCTCCTTCATACAAATATTCACATTCATTGCATCATTCAAGTTGTCAGATTTAGTGTAATAAATGTTATACAAATGATAATGGACTTTTCTTTGAACATTGAAATCATTTTTTTTTTTTTTTGAAATACATTCACTTATTCTTCTCATCACTCACTGACACAACTCATCTCTCATAGACACAACTCATCTCTCATAGACACAGAGTTCTCCCGACAGACAAAGTCTTAGATTTTCAAATTATATTTTCTAAATAAATAACACGAATTTTGCAGCTAATAAGAACAAGTATATATTTATAAAAGTCGAATTAAAAACTTTGGTAATACCAAAAAAATGTTATTAAAAAAAAAATATGAGGTCTTGGAGATTCAAAGATTCTTGTTTGACTCCCGAAAGAACATGAACCACTACTGCATCAAAGTACTTACAGCGGTGTTTTCTGTTGCAGCTCTTGCACAACCTGAAATTTTGTCTGCTGTTTTCTTTGTGTGATATGTTGTACTCACCAAGTACCTTATGCCTAGTGACATAGGTGATTGTCTCTCCACAACTTTCTGTACCCAGTACTGTTAATCATTTCTGTTGTTGAGTTCTTTCCATGAAATAATTTCAAACTGTCCAGCACTGTCTTTCTTAGGTCTTTTTTCAGCTTTGCCCACAAGGTCCCTGCTGTCTTCCCATTCTACTCTTAGCCTGTTGATTCTCCTAGTCAAAGCCATGGCTGGTTATACTAGTTTGGTTGTTTTCTAACAGTGTATTCTGTCTTGTCTCTACTTGCCTCTCTTTAATGTCCAGCTGTTTGATTCTTCTCCGTATTTGTTATTACATCTAGCCATTTGATTTTCAGGATGCGACGTAGGCCATATTTTTTTAGGAATTTCTGTGGAGTTTGGACATGGTATTATTGTGGCCTAGAAACGTGGCTTGTCACCAGTCTTCTGAACACTGAATTTTATCAGATATGGACACAACTAAGTACAATAAAATATCAGAGAAATAGACTCCTTTTAAGCATTTCTCAGTCCCCTAGATAATGGATCTAGTTGGAAAAGGCAACAACCTGAACACATGAGAACATTTGCTGTCCTCAGGATAAAAGATGCTGGTGATGGAGAGAACACACATTGAGGAAACCTTTTGATAGCATTACAAGGCAGTCCTTGTTCTGGGATCTCCAGGGTAAGAAAGAAGGAGACCAAAAAACGTATGGAAAAAAGAACTGGAGACAGCAATGAAATAAATATAGTGGACTTTGTAAGAATTTGTTGAAGGCCTAAGATCCTCAGGGAGTTGAGAGGTTAATTAGTGAATGAATAGATCAATACCATGTGACATGTCAAGTGATAAGAAAACTGCAGACAAATGGAAAAGACCTTGACCTGATGATACACAATAGCAGGACTTGGCACATTTTTGTTGAAGGCTGGGGGCAGAATGGTAATTGATGAGTGATGCAGACTAGACTAAACCAGACAGATACCTGCCATAAATGTAGCAAGATGTGCTATGTTAAAATATGTTTCACAAAAAGTTGACATTTTTTAATCATACCATATGTTGGATCACCAGAGATGTTGGTCAAAACATTTGCCTGATGGAGAACAATTACGATGCTATCCCAGAGTACTTCTTTTCTGTCTTAGCAAGTCTTGGTATAACAACAACTGAGAAGCTACAAACTTTCATAAATGGATGCATGCGTATAATAGGATTGAAATGGTGGTGTGACAAGATGACTAATGTGGAACTGATGACATGAACCAGACAAGTGTCAGTGGACTGAGAGTTAAGAAGATGATGCTGGTAATGGACAGGACATACACTGAGGAAACCAGTTGATAGTGTTACAAGGCTGTCCTTGTTCTGAAATCCCAAGGGTAAATGGAGACAGACATGGAAAGACCTTGAGCTGATGGCATGGGACAGGGAGACTTGGCATAGCTTTGTTGAAGGCCTGTGCTCCTTGGGGGGGGGGGGGGGTGGGGGGGGGGGGGGGGGGGGGGGTGGGTGGGGGGTGGGGTGGGGGGGGGGGGGGGGGGGGGGGGGGGGGGGGGGGGGGGGGGTAATAATAATAATGATGATGATGTCCTGTGTATGGAAGTTCCAAGTTTAAAAAAAAGACATGTTAAATCAAAGACTTACTATGCTGTTAACTGACTAATCATTTCAACTCTATCTAGGTGACATCCCAGCCACTTAAATATGGGCAGAAATGATGATTACACTCTACTTCATTTTCTCAGTTGCTTGTTGGAATTTTTCCATGAACAGACTCACATACGCAAAAACTGACTCCATCGTTTTATTGAGCGGCTCACCAAATTTAGTCTGAAAGAGAACAAAAGTAATAATTGTAAAAACATTTTTTAACCATTTCTTTTTTTAATTTGTACACATATCTCATGAATATTTAGAAAACTAAGCACAGACAGTTAGAACATGAACCGGTATCTGAATCCAAGTTCAGTGTCTGAGTAGCATCTACACTGAACCAGTGTTTGGAAGAGACAGAATAAAATGGTTCAAACACGTGGAAAAAACACACTGACACAGGAAAAAACAGTTCAAACACTTGGAACACACAGACACATTATAAAACGGTTCAAACAATTGGAACAAACCCCCAAATAAATCAACTAAATGGTACAAACACTTGGTCAGACCAAAAAACCCAGATTGATCACCCGTTTGCCAGTCACTTCGATTACGGAAACAACAGCAAGTGGGTTGATTTGCTGTTGCCCTAAAGACGCCATTAGACGTGATGGGAAATAATGGCAAAGAAAACCTATCTGCTGTTGCCCTAAGACGCCACTAGGCGTAATGGCCACTGACTGCTTTGACGGTCGGTGGCTAAGAACGGAAGAAGAAGAAGAATCAATAATATGGTACAAACACTTAGTCAGACCAAAAACTCAAATAAATCAACAAATTGATTCGTTTTCGACTTCTTCGCCATTTGTTCTCAAATAACCAAACCTATCTCTATGAGTAGCATCTACTATCTACACTGAACCAGTGTTTGGAACACACAGACACAGAATAAAATGGTTCAAACACTTGGATCAGACACACAAAAAATGGTTCGAAAACTTGGATCAAACACAAAAAACTGTTCAAATACTTGGATCAAACACACACAAAACGATTCAAACACACAGACACACAAAAATTGGTTCAAACACTTGGAACAAACACAGACACATGAAAAATGGTTCAAACACTTGGAACAAACACACAAAAATGGTTCAAACACATGGAACAAACACCCAAATAAATCAAGTAAATAAAATGGTACAAACACCTGGTCAGAACAAAAACCCATCTAAATCAATAATATGTTACAAACACCTGGTCAGAACAAAAACCCATCTAAATCAATAATATGTTACAAACACCTGGTCAGAATAAAAACCCAAATAAATCAACAAAATGGTTCTTCTATTTCTTCGTCATTCACTCTCAAATAACCACACCTATTTCTCTCATAAAGCTGTCTCAGGCTTCTCTCATAACCAAACAGTTTCTACCTCAACTGGGTTGGAGAAGTCCACACTGCCACACCTGCTCCTCTTGTGGTGCCAACAGTGTTGGAGTACATGTTCTACTCTTTGTTTGTCCTCCCCACATGGACATATATAAATGGTTCAACTATTTGATCTGAACAAAAACCCAAATAAATCAACAGGACGGTTGAAACACTTGGTCAGTGTGAGAACTCACAGGAAATGCATTAAAGCATACCCCAAGAAGAACCCCCCCAAAAAAGCAGAATGCAAATATGTCCGCAATATGATTCAAACATTTAGAATGAGAAAAAAAGAACAAATCAGAAACTTAAAAATGAGAATGCAAAGACAATTTTATAAAGTGGCTCAAACGCTTGGAATAGGCATGTGATGGTAGCTGATTTTTCTGCTGTATAAAAAGGTGTTCAAACTATTTTGTTGTATCTCTATGCAGCTGATGCATTTTTTGTTTGTTCAACTTGCAAATATCATCACTTCTCCTTCTGTCCCTAGTGGTGATATTTGCAGTGTTTTCCAGACAATAAACACATCTCCCATTTTGTGGACTTCCTTTCTTGTGATCTAGACTGTGAACATGTTTTACAGTGATAATAAAAAGTTCATATTTATCAACTGTTGCTTTCATCATCATCATCACCTGCTATCTTCATATCAAAGGTTAGTTAGATGTGATAGATCTGCAACGTTTTCTTTCTCTCGTTTTGATGGTGCACTTTTGCTAGACTCTTTCCGGTCTATCTCTTGATGTTATCTTCCACTTATATCAATATAGATCTGCAACTTCTTTCTCTTGTCTTGATGGTGCACTTTTGCTAGACTCTTTCCGGTCTATCTCTTGATGTTATCTTCCACTTATATCAATATAGATCTGCAACTTCTTTCTCTTGTCTTGATGGTGCACTTTTGCTAGACTCTTTCCGGTCTATCTCTTGATGTTATCTTCCACTTATATCAATATAGATCTGCAACTTCTGTCTCTTGTCTTGATGGTGCACTGATACTCTTTCCTGTCCATCTCTTGATGTTATTGTCCCACTTATAGCACTGTCTTCCCCTTGCCACATTTGTCTTGAACTCTGTCCATTATGGTCTTCAGCAAGATGTTATGTCTTGTTTAAATAGCCAAAATATTTGAACCGTCTAACTTTGATCTCTTTCATTAATGCTCTTTTTATTCCTACCTTTTCTAGGACCTCAATTTGTTTTCTGCATTTTGCTATATATCCACATCTCAATGGCCTCAATTTTTTCTTCCAACTCCTTGTTTGTTATCCGTGTTTCTACACCACAGATAGAGCAATGAATAGTATAAACAACATTTGAAGGCTCTCAGTTTTAATTTGTGAATTAATTGTTTAGATGTCAGTATCAGTCTCATGTTGCTGAATGTAGCTTTGGCTATTCCTATTCTCTTCTTGATTTCTGTTATTAAATTTACATTTACAGGTTTAAAAGTATACATCTTATTAAAGCAATACTTCAAACTTCATGATGTCATTTTTATTTTTTATGAAATTGTAACATAATGAAAATTTACCACCAGTTAAATGAAATTGCACAGTTTGATGTGATTTAATTTCAAAATAAACCAAGTCTTTTTCAATTAAATGCAAACATATTAGAAACAAGAAGAGTGTAGAAATTGTTGAGAAAAATATCCACGTTATAAAGTTCATATAGATACGAGAAACTCATCTTGTTCCAGTATCTTCCCATTTATTCTTATGTGACTGTAATGTTGGCTGTTTGCAACGTTGACCTGTCGCCTGCTTTGCTAATTATCATAGTTTTCATTTCTCCTATGTTAATGTCCGATCCATATTCATGACTTTTGCTATTTACTTGCCGCTTTAAAGAGTCTTAAAGAATGAAAGTGATGATGGTCCTTAAAAACCAAAACCAACCAAACCAAAGAACGGAAAAAATAAGCAACTACAATTAAATATGCTTGCTGGCTTGCACAGTACTACTGCAAGTGAAAAAATAATGATATCTTATAAGAAGTTAGGAGGAAAGAAGTTACCAACAAAATGGGTGTCTGCTCACATACCAATAACTGCTTATACTTGTCTGTGACCTTTGTGTACTTGATATCCAGCTGCTCCACCCTGAGGTCATATTCCACAATGAAATTCTGGCAGATTTATAAGAAAACAATATTGACACAAGAACTGCAAAAAACTGGTAACGGGGATAAAGGTAATAGACAAAATGCAATAATACCAGAGTCCACTGAATTTAATTTCTGTTGGTTTTATTTAATTTTTTTTTTTTTTTAAATAGGAGTTTTGGCGAGGCGCACCTTGTTCAACCTAGACACAAGGGCTATTAGTTATATTAAGGCACTATGCATGGAGGCATATTTGGAGTCATCCTTATATGACCACCAGCTTTGCACAATGCTATAGTATGTAGATTTGGATATGAACTTCTGTCCGTGAGGCTAATTAGACCCTCACTGACTCTCCACATCATCCACACATTTTTAGGGATTCCCCAAGTGGTGAAATATTTTAGCTCTGCATATGTGGAGAGCCCCCTTGGATGGCGGGGAAAGCACAGTATGTTATGTTCTTCTTCCTCCTAGCTTGGGACCAGATGTGATAATAACATAAATGCAAGCCAAGCTGGAGAAACTGGAGCTCATGACTTCAACTCAATATGTTTCAGTGTGACAACCGGCACAGTCTTCTCTTCATTTAATTAATGGGACACCATTTTTTTTTCTTCATCTTCTATGCATGATCGTAAACCGGTAAAAATACGAGGCAAAATTCTCTTCTCGTGTTTACATATTCTCCTAGCGCCAGGCACTATTTTTAGATCAATAATTGTCATTCTAAAACCTAACCTCAGTGGCCTGAAACCGGTTAAAACCCGCCTAGTGGCTCAACCAATGAATGATGGTGAACTACTCTTAGACCCAGCTAAAACCAGTCTATGCAACCCCCCATGTGAATTTTAACGCTGTTGGTTGGAGCGTCTATAGGACGCCAGATCACGTGACCCAGCGGAAAAAGCTAGCTAAAAGATAGCGTCAATCGATGCTGAAATGACTTGCATTCAGAAAGCCGAGGGGGCACACCTCAAAAGATCGCTGCAAATTCACGCGTCTAAATCGCTGCATTTCACGCGTCTAACTCAATGTTAAAGTCCATCTCTGAGTAGTCTGTGTGAGAGCCTTGCACGACATTCCAATCTCAGACGAAGAATATGGATCGAGCATAGTGAAGGCAGATCCAAACCATTAGAGACAGAGGTTCGTGACCCACCTGATTCAACGTCATACCAGTTGGCATAACGAGACAGGACAACCAACCACGCTTCACTATCAGCCTGGGGCTTAAAAGATAAGTCTCCCTGTCTAAAAGGGAATCTGCCAAGTCAATGTGTTAGCACAGAAGCCAATAGTCATTAGACGATGAACACTTGAATTGTAAGACTTAGAGCACATGCATCACACACACAATTCACATAATCACTACCATAATTAATCATCAGTTTCATTTTCATTTTATTAAACCAATTGGGTATACATATATTGTACCAGAGGACTTGTTCATTCGATTATATGTTTATCTTCTTTTAGAAGGGAGGGGGCTCGTAAAAATAATATATAATAATCCCAGTAATAATTGAACTAAGGATAATAATAGATAACAGAGAAGGAGACTACTGTAGCGAGAGACCAATTTTCTCCTGACAAACTTTTACCGACCCTGTTCTAAGTTAGGAGCATTTACACTCTTGTCTCCCTCAGCCTGTGGAGGAACCCAACAGGACTTCTTGAGCCAAATCTTCATCTGGGTGATCTATGCAAAACTTTAACCTCATTTAAATCTATTATTCCTAAGCTACCATAAGTTTCTTATCCTTCCTACCCTACGTGACATTCCGAAAGGGTAGAAAAGCCACAGGAAAAGTCTAGATCTACAGTGTAGATAATACCAAGGACTCTTCAACTTGGTATTGGCTGCAAAAGAGCGAAAAGCTTAGCAACCCTAGTTAAACAACAACAACAATATTTGGGTGCAAGTCTAAATATAAAAGACCTTGTGGTTTTATGTAGTTATTTTTCTTGTAATTTATGAAGAAACATATCCTATTCAACCTCTGATGGGTTATAATTAGGATACAGCTGCAAAGTAACCTGTAAAAATATGATGGGGAAAGAATTCTGTTGTGCTCTTTCTGCTTCATGTCCTGAGGATGGTGTGGCGAACTTCTAAATACAATAGCTAATTTAGAATATAACAGTATAGTGCATAAAGTCAAAGATAGGATATTACTAAAAATTTTCGGCGAGAATTGTTGGCGTTGCCTACGCCTTCAGCTTATTGTTTGATAACACATTAGCCGAACAAAAAGGGTACCCAAATTTTCAAATTCGTCCATGACGACAAACGTAACACTTCCCTAGGTCAACTAAGTATTTGCCTAAAAGACACAGTAGAGGGGAGAGGGCACGTATAT